>JADWOT020000010.1:11095545-11152545 GCA_036345935.2 Taenia hydatigena
AGTCCTCAGGCGCATTTTGCTCCTGGTTCTTCGAGTGGCTGCATTCACAAAAGTGTTGGTGGCAGCAGTGATGCCAGGATGGCTGAAAGGCGAGGAAGAATAGATTGCTGATGACTACAATCGCTGATTGATACAGACTTGGCTTCTTAGGAATTACAGAAAAGCACATTCCAGTGTACTGCATTAGAGTGCTTCAAAACCATGCAAAGAATACATAATGAAAAATAAGTAGTAAGAGGCATTCCATCGAGATGAAGGAATGGAAGCTCGCAATGCCCTAGAAGCAAACAGCGTCAAACCAAAGCTTGTCATGTTCAACGAGTCTCGACAATGCAAATGAGTGTCTCACCGTAGAGAGCGAGCATTGTCGTGGGACCTGTGGGATGCAAAGAGGCAGAGTAGGTGCCTTAGTCAAGTGACGCTCGATCCACTGGATCGGTGCATTCAGCTTGGTTAAAGAGGAATCGGTGCATCGACTTACCAGAGGAGGTCGTTGCTGTTCAATTGCATCAAGAGGGCAGCAAAGTTTATGCATCGCTTCATTAATTAGTAAGTAATAGTTAACGTAAGACAGTAAGATGGATAAGGCAGGTTTATTGTGACGTGGGAGAGAACATCTTGCACTAACTGAAGAAAATAGAACGAAACTCCCAGCTAGTGTTCGAAGCAACTGTAACTCACAATAGGATGTTGTAGCTACGAAATGCAGAAATAGTTGGATAAAGGAAACCTAAACTGGGTAGGCGTGCAGCCAGGATGGCGGCTTACGTGTACGGGTTGATTGTAGTGGATGAAGTCCTGGTTCTGCAAACAAGTCGTGGAATTACCGCAGTTAGTCACCAATAAAATGGGTTAAGATGTTAAACTCGGTGTGAAGCAGATAGTTCGGGAAATGCAGGTGGAGCAAGGTCTAGTGCCAGCCTTCATGATGGTTGGTGTGCGAGGCTTGATGCATGCCATTTGGCAACGAGCTATTCACGCAATTGTAAACCAAGCTGTTCCTTTGAGAGGTCAAGAGCATCCAGCTCTCCGTGTATTGCCATTGTGAAGCAAGTCCAGTCTGACTCAGAGGGAACGCTAGTACAAATCACACACCTTAAACTGTCCCTCGTGTAGCTTACTAAATGCAACACTCAAAGGCCCTGGTTTCCACGAGGAGGAGGAAGTGGCTTTGAATTGATTGCCCGGGCATCGGGACTTTTGCTTACCACACTTCAAATAGACGCGGCTTGAACTGGCCGTGTAGTGTTGTCGCCAGTCAAAACCGAGGAAGAGGATTGTGGAGATGTTTAAGATGTCGTGACATCTACTCTGCTTATCGCCATCCTCACAGCGTGACAAAAGGCACCAAACACTAGTGATAACATCGCGTTTGTTGAACCAACACCTCAGCATCCAAGGTACCCTAATGTGCCGGAAATGCTACCTGCTGTATCGAACCATGACAAAGCAGTTCTAGTTACTCGAATGTGCTCCACTCCTGTTGAAGCAGTTTGCAAACACAAAGAGGGTCTTCATTGTAAGGAACGTGGCGCTGTCTGACCACTGTGGAATAGGCATGCGTTCGCACTTACCATTGCACGCCGCGATTTCTGGCGATTCACCCAAACCAACGCAACACTCTCAGTTATTTCGTGAGGACCTGTGCAGTTTAGGTCTGTCAATAGTTGGAGTGCTCAGGACCATGCATAACTTCTAATCAGTCAAAATGAACCATTGAAAAGGAAGGAAATGGGCCGACCTTATCAGCCCGGACACTCACTCACTCACCTTCTTGCTCCCAATCAACGGTAACAACGAGGATTTTTCGCCCCACATTCCATTCAAATGTGGTATAATCAAGCGAATCATTTCGTGTGAAGTTCAGGACAAATATTCTCAGGTCAGCTGCGTCATCTCTCGACATATTGCCTTGAATGAGCAGAGAGAAGCTTAATTAGTTGGCTTCATGAGGGCGAGAAATGACCTGGTTGAATGCTCAACAAACTCACGGCAGAAAGACACCGGATAATGCGAAAGGACACTGCCCCTCCACTGGCACGTAGGGACTCCGTTCACCGTAAGGAAGGCCTGTAGTTTGGAGAGGAAAAAGGACAGAATAGACGCAGCACAAAATTATGGGCAAGTGATGAAGAGGACTACGCGAGCGTTGTAAGGAGCTTTCCATAGAAAATGCACAGACCGAGGATTCACTGTTCGCACCCCCAACAGCGAACTGGACCTCGACATGCGAATACCCCTTCCGAAATCGGGAAAGTGGAAAGGATCTGTTCAAGTCGATTTCATCTATGTGGACAAAGTTGTAGTGATTATGCTTCCTGACTCGTTTTCTTCACAACACTCAGGCAGTTGAAGGGCTCAGATGGCACATCAACCACATGAGCTGTTCCGAATGACCCGCTTTCCAAGTCAAGTGTTCGTATCATTAGTTTATGTCAAAAGGGTATCCATCTTGAAGTACTTCTGCAAATTCTTCTCTCCCTCCATCCACTCACCTTCCTTTGGCTTCTGGAAGGTACAATTCGGCACGAAGAATGCAGTCGCAAATGATTCTCCTCCACCCCATATCTCCAATACCTCCACTTTGGACACGTCGTTTACAGTGATGTTGGCACTTTCTAAAATTGCACACAAAGATGTCCTCTTACAGCAAGTACAGGATTCAGTCTTTTATCTTTCCGTGCACACACGGACATTGTGCAATTCCAGCTATTGCTGCTGCACAAAGTCAACTTGAAGTCGTTTGCTTTGTTGATGCACCAAACAAAGTTCTGATGCACTAGTCCTGGTCGTACTCAAGGCTTTCGGCATTAAAGCAGACGAATAGAGTAAAGAGTTCTCGCTCTCCCACCTACCTGCATTCATTTGGCAGGGCCTACCCAAGACTTTTCTGTTGGCGTAACACGTGCCATCTTCAGCACTGACGTCAGTCCAATGGGAATCCTTCGATAGTGTTTAAAAATCTACAATGAATCAAGGAAAGCCCGAAGTAACCTCTAACATGAGATTTGGGTGTATCAGCCATGTGGCAGGATGGCATTGTGAATTCTGCCTTCCAGTGCCTATGCCAATCGACGTGGGGAAGGAATGTGTGGTGTGAATTTGGATCTTGAAGAAGCACACGAGAAAGCGTCTATCATCGTGTTGGCAAAATACATCGATTCAAACAAATGTTTGATACATACGGCACTTTTGGACAAACGAAAGTGCATCAGTGGTGATGGTCCCTGCGGTGTTCCAACAATGCGAGAGCCCCACAGCAATGGCTCCGCTTCTGCTGCACAAAAGTAAAAAGCATTTGATCTTTGCCTGATGCATTAATGAGAGCACAATCAGGTACATTTTGAAATGTGCGTGCACCCGTCACTAAATACTCGGCTGTCACTGCAAAAAATGGCCCATTACCAAAGAATAAACTTAACATCGGCGCATGTGTTGGATTATAGCACACGATGACTTGTGCAACACGAAATGAAGTCGTAATGGAGGGATGAATACGTACCCGAGAAGTAGAAGAAAGCAACGAGAAAGAAGGCGAATCTCAGCATGGCGCACTCTCCTTGTCTAGCCAACTGCTCTGTGTGCATTTATGTGCTGCTCACACTGACCTCTTCCCACGGTTGGCTGGCTGGTTGGGTGGTTGGTTGATTGGGTGAGACTGCAGTCGCAGGAGCAAATAGAAGGTCATCCCACGTGTTTGTACCAGCATTGCGTGAGTGTCGGTTTGAGGTCTGCACTAAGGCCCTACAAGTTTGGTACTTGCGACCAGGCAACGTAATCAGACCAAAATCGTCTTCTTCAGTCGTAATCTGATCTTTTTGCTTTCTTATGATTGTGATTGACGATTGTGTCACGAATACACGTGGCAACATCGGGATGTTCTTCTTGGTGAACTCGCACAAGCTAGTGTCAGTGCAGTTAATAGCTGTGGTTGACAGTTGGGAGTTTCCTCACCCAAAGGCATTGTGAATAGGCCTTCCATTTGTCCTCACCTCGTTTAGAAGCCGCAGCCATCAATTCAAACGATTGCTTGAGAAATTGCTGCGCCGCAAAGCATTTGTACTCACCTTGTGATATTGAAACCAGTCAAAGCATTATTCTGATGGTCTCACCAACCCAGTGCTACTGCAACTCACAAAGGCCACTCAAGTTCACGTAGGCACACTCATGTGAACGGATGAATGAATGAATGAATGAATGGTAACTAAAGGCGTCTGACCAGCCAACTGCAATTGTGTATCAGTGTATGCCAAATTGATCAAAGGCGCAGGTTGTCTCCTTTAGCACACGTGTGTGACGGAAAATGTTCAAAGTGGTGGTAGTAGTGGGAAAGCAGATATGAAATAACGAGAACACCAAAGTCAATGTGCTAAGCATCGTGGCAGGTGTGTGTGTGCACATCGTGACGATGGTCAGACGTGTAGAGGCTTTGCGATTCAATGCAAATCGACATGACATGTCGTGGGTGGGCGAAATTCGAATAATTGTTTGCCGCATGACAGACCGCAAAGCAGGGAATGGAGAGGTTAGGCTATTTGGAGTTTGCTTTGTATGAATTTCGTACAAATCGCTGCCAGCTCGCCATTCTGTGTTGCTGCTCTCTGCCGTCTCCTTCTCAATCCAGAGGAAAGTGGAGAGATTCGTAGACACATTCAATGGTAGATTCAGTCAGCATCGAGGTAAACATTCAACACTTCCCCATGGTGAAACATAATGGATAAGCTAACGATGAAAAAGTCACTTAAGAGAAATAGGGTAAACTTGACAACTCGCTTGTGTGCCAAGGGCCAAACTCAATGCTACTCCGAAATCCCACTCAAAATGGACAACTAAATGGAAATGTTGCACCCACGAAGGCGCACTAAGTGGCAGAACATCCGCCGCACTCAACCCTTACACCTTGCAAAGTCCCGTAATTTCAGCCTCCTACCTGAAAGAGAATGAATGAATGAGTGATTGAATGATCTGCCTCGCATCCGAACACAGCTGCCTCCAATGTGGACCCTTTAGGCCTCAATTTCTCAACATTTATTCGACCAAATATTGTCGATGTTGTTGTTGGTCATTTTTATTTTTCCTTCTGCACCACAGCATGCGATGCAGTAATTAGTTGAGGCAGTGGACAACCACTCCACCCACATCGGTGTGATTGCAGGCCTTCAAGAACGAAGGGACAAACAGTTGCAATAAGTCAAATGGAATGAGGCTTGGTTGACGGCAGGAGTGCTGGAGCATCAATTGAAGCTCTCATTATTAACTCCGACTATTATTCTGACATCTAAGTTTGGCAGGACTGAGTTCGGGCTGGCAATGATTGAGTTGGAGGAACTCTTGAGGAATCAGGACTGTGGACGAGCTTACGGCATCTCCCACGGTGACTTGGACTTACAGCTCGAACTACCCAGTGAGGCATCAGTGTTGCCTCGTCTGCAGGCAGGTGAGGTGGACACGGCATCAAGTGACTTCGAAAACGCTCACCCGAATCAAGTGGCAGCCGCACTGACATCGCATCATCTCCTCCCACTACTGAACTTGCATGTACAAGGAGTCGGTGCCACCGCTTAAATTCAATGCATGCAATTCGAAACTGGTTTTACAAGTGGAGGACAACAATCACAGATGCAAGCAATCCACCAGTGAACACCACAGCAATGTCCAAGTGTTGTCTATCAGCGCGCCATGTAGTACAGCCTGAGAACATGACCCCCTTGACATGACACGTGTGTGCGAGTGTGCGTGTCCGGGTTGGGTCTGCTTGGGAGCGTGAATGACGTTTACTTGAGGCCTCATCTCTTCACACAACCCAACGTCACTTCAACGGAACAACATGAAAATTCTAGTGGAGTTGGATTTGCTATCGCCAAACATTTTTTGAGCTAAAATTAAGCGCATTCGCATAAATGAAGAACGCAAATCGTGTAGCGTGAAATAAAGTTGCTCTTCTAACCAATCTATGCAGGTGCATTATTTACTTTGATGGGCAGACATACTCAGCGCTTCTGCAACTCACAGAGGTCACTCAAGTTTACGTAGGCACACCCATGTGAATGAGTGAATGAATGAATGAATGAGCGGATGAATGAATGAATGAATGAATGAATGAATGAATGAATGAATGAATGAATGAATGAATGAATGAATGAATGAATGAATGAATGAATGAATGAATGAGAGAAGGCATGATTGAGGGCGTCTGCCCAGCCAAATGCGAGGGTGCATCAGTATGTGCCAAAGTAATCAAAAGAGCGTGTTAATTTGCTCACACACGTGGTTAAAAGTAATTAGGAAGTGTATCACGATAATCAGTAGTCAAGACGCAACGGAAGATCACCAAAGCTACTTTAGTTTGCACATGCATGCACATTGTGATCAGTGACTCAACCTGCCTCCGTCGGACATGCTGAGGCTTTGTGATTCAATTTAGCATTTGTAGAGTTCTCCTCGTGAAATCAGGGGGAAGGGATTGCCAGTTGTCGTAGTGTTGGGACAACTGCTCAGCGTCTCTATCCAATAAAAAATGAGGCGGAGGAATTGTTGCAATATGCACAGACTTAGTAGCAATACACAGGGTGACCCACCCACCTGACAACTCACAGCAGGTTTCAATGCATGAGACAAAGGCGCACATCGTGTGCTAAACGAATGCACTTAGACCGAGAACAACGTCTTCTTCTCTCCTCATTCATATCTCGAGATGCTAAAATCAGTGTATTTTGTGTTTTGGTATTGGAACTACCCCCTCCTTACTTTGACATCAGCTTGTTGATCATTTATCAAAAACAAACAGCTTGACTTTTCACATACATCATACGAAAAACGATTACAGTTTCCATTCAAATTGTACTGAAAACTCATCAAGTTAAATAAATATTCGCTCGTCAATGATTCGCTGCATTAGTCCAGTCAAAGATGATTGGCTGTGAGTTAGTGAATTGTCTGTGCCTGTGCTTGTCCCTTGCCAATTCTAGCAGCGGTTGGATTTTGGTTAAACAGGCTTTCGATGCTAAACTGAGGGTGAATGTCATGCCATTTGAAGGAGCACAAGCCGATGTGGTGAAGAACCTGCTGCATCACGGTTGAAGTCAATGTTGATTTACCAATTCGAATGGTAAGATTATCATGGAACTTCAGAATGATTGAGGTTGCATCTGTACATCTCAACTTGTTCTGATAGGTACGGCGATGTTTCGTGTTGGGGCTTTTTGGCAAAGGTGACAGGTGGGTGGATGGGATCCTCGAGCTCCACTGCAAAAGGAGGCAAGTGACTTCGTGAATGGGTGTGTCGGCTACATTGTCTCCGAGACTGTGGTGGACATGAATATCGTCTCGACCGCACGGCTGCTGAAGAGCAGTTTTGGTGGCAAGTGTTTGCTGAAAGAGGTGGGCGACTGTAAAGTGTGGCGCCGTGATTCCTGCGATCAGGACGTGGCAGGCAGAAGGGAGTAATCGTCGGTGTGAATGAGGAGTGTGGATGCGTGGAGGAAGGAAATTGTCAATTCATTGGTTTGCATGAGTGTACATTTATGTGCATTTGCCCTTGATGAAGAAGCGCACCGCCCTCTTATGATGTGCTGTCTTTTTCACCTCTCTTATCCTGCTTTTCCGATTCCCACGTGGTTTAATTGTTTGTGCATTGTCAAGTAATTTTGTCGGTTATTTGTTAGCGTTGTATTGTTTGCGGTGGAGCGGATGGACATGGGAAACGACACGACTTTAAGTGGATCAGACTCTGTTTAGTGTTATTCGTCCAAACCAACCACTTAACTTTGTCGCCTGGTTATTGCTTTGGGTGGTTGCCTTTGAAACGTGGATGAATGGGTGAATGAATGAGTGAGTGAAGCGTCCACGGAAGGATGCAATGCTGTGGTGATAAGTGTGAAGACAGCACACTAATCATCTCGGCCTGTTTGCCTCCTCTGCTATGGCGATGAAGTAGCCTCGGAGAGATATCTGGCCTCGCTTTAGTCGTAGTGGTAATTAGCTTCGGCTTGATTGTCTTTCGCCGTACGACTGGTTGTTGATTGGCGGTTCGTGGAGGCATGGACAAAGGTTTGGGTTTGACATGCACTCAAGTCAGTGAATAAACTTAACGGATCGGTAGTTGAGATTTATTTGTTGATTGACACACTTTCATTTATCTGCTTAATGAGTTATTTGGGTGGTGGAGGCTTGGACAAATGGGCGGGTAGTGGTGGGAGGATCTGTTCATTTCTCTGTTCGTGGGTCTACACACGCGCATGGCTGGCTGCGTACCCGCCTACCCACCTCTTCTCCCATCCACCCCTTCCGTCAAGACGTTTGTACCTTGGGGTCTAGTGTGAGCGAGCTTGTCGAAGTTGCTGCATCTTTGTCAGGACCGCGCGAATGTGGAGGTGCTGGAATCGACACCTCCTCCTCTCCCCACTGCGTCCGTGATGGCATCAGCACTACCAACGTTATTTAAGCAGGCAGTTGTTGTTTGTGATGGGAGAGGATTGAATGCTTCATCTACTTTGGCTGACTTGCTTGCGTGCAAGTGACTTATGGGCTTGACTGAGTGTCGTTGAAACAGGCACAACTGTGGTTCAGGGTCAGACCTGCATCGCAGGTTAGTTGTGTGCTTCCGACTTCCTGGACCTTGTAATGCTTCTCTGTCAGCCTTCGCAAAAATCTGCGGAGAAACGGGAGCATCCGTGCGCCTTCGTCTTCGTCATGAGGGCTTGTCATGTTCTCTAACGCTCATTGGAAGTCGAAGATTTTGGATTTCTTTAAGCGTCCTTAAAGCAAGCACGCATAGTGATTACTTGCTTAGATATTTCCGCCTCCTCCTCTTCACTTCCCAAGGCCTGGTTCAACGTACCTTCCGTAGGTGGGTCCCATTCTTCCAGTAGTACTCTTTCCACGCCCCAACACACTGCTGCATTACCACGCCCTACAATGCCCCATTTCCTCTACCAACCTAACAAAACAGACAGGCAGCTGCAAGTTCATGCACCCAACTCCCATTTCAGTGAAGGCAAATGTCATACTAACCCTGCGCCTCGTTGGCGTTTTGCGTTAACACTTTATCAAGATAAGGTTATTTCTATTGCTTCTTCCTTTCCTTCTTTGGCGGCATTCTTCACCAATGCCGATTCTGTGAGCTCCACTCGTCCTTCATTGTCTGCCTCTTCCCACCATCCACTTGCCGCAGACCAGACAAGGCACAGTGGACCGTCCCACACTTTGCTAATGAATGTATCATATCCTCAACTGATCCTTGCCTCGTTCCGTGCCAGTTCTTCTATTTCCTACCTCATCCCACTATTTTAGCTCATTGTACATACAAGATTGGCGGTCAGTAGGTGTATTTGATCTAAACTTTAGCATACTTTCGTGATTATGTCCAATCTTTTGCCTTTTCGCGGTCTATATATTAGGTCTATTACAAATCTGTTGGAAATGCATCCCTTTCCCTTCAATACTCCGTCTACCTTCACACTGTGTGCATCTTTGCGCGTCTGTAAAGCTCCGCATGAGTAGACATTGGAGAGGTTATTAAGGGGCTGAGCCGAATGCCCAGTCAGTTGCCTGCCAAACTGATGATTAGGTCCCTTGTTGTCTGCAGGTGTTGGAATCACTGTAATGCAACTACCGATGTCGACGAATGCTTCTACTTGGTCACTTTGGCTTGTTCGACAGGCCTCCTCTATTCAAAATGAACCACTGGCAGTTGACCATTGGTGCCCTGACTAGCCACAGCCAAAAACACGCTCTTTTTAACACATCACACGTGACAAGTTTGCAGTGCTTTGAATTTGCATCATGCAGCCCTTCAGACCACTGCAACGCACATCAGAAAAGGAAACTGACCTCGTCACAGCTTTGCTGATCGCGTAGTTGGTCGCTCAGTCAGTGGCACAGGATGAATGCGACACATTAGCGGAATCGGCACTAAGCTAGGCCATGGGAACGGAGGAGGAAGGAAGTCTTCACATGCACTGCAGACTCCATTGGGCCAAGTGACCCAATGTGTGCATCTTGTTTCCAACTAGACGCGACACTAAATGGAGAATTCTCATTTGGCTATCGATGCCTTTCTCGTGAAGTGGATTGACAAACGAGGTGGTGGAGTAGTCTGCCTAAGTCTGGCCATGCATTGGATTGCTACAGTGCATTTCAAATAGGCCAGCAACACTTGGCAACACTTGCCTGCTGAGAGTTTTGTGCTTGTGAGGGTACCAAGAAGTGGCGTAAATGTGATTAAAATATAAATAAAAAGAAAGAAATCGGCATTGCTTACTCCACACATCAATTGGTGCCTGCATTCAATGGCTGAATGGGCAATTCTTGTGGGTCTCTCACTCCACCAAAGCAGTTCAGCCTCCACATTGTCCTTTAAGCATGGCAATTAGTTGCCCTTAAAATAACTTGTGGCAAATTTTGTAAGCCAAACGATCTTCCTCAACTTATTCTGATTTTGTTTGGCAATACAGCCTGCGGTAACGTGCCAATGGTGACCACAAGCGAACCAGACCCACACAGGAGGATTCAAAGCTTCTACTGATGAGTCTGACGCATTCACGAGGTTATTAGTCATTCAACACATGGATGAACCTCACGTCTCGCGAATGCATTTACATTTTCCGCATCCAATTTTCGTAATTCCACCACTTTTTCCAATTTATGATGAACTTGTCCTGAGCTCTGACATTACGAGTGGATGGTATTGCATGCATAATTATGTACAGGGTCGTGCTAAGTCCCATCATATTCCCCTGAATGAAAGAAGGAGAGCAAACCGGAAGCCAAGTCCCAAATAGCTTCTGTGCGTCTTGATGGTTGCTTTTATCTATAGCATCTGCATCTGACTCTCAACTTCGAGTCAACTCCATATCTCTGCGCTAGTAACCATTTAGCAACTAGTAGCCACAAAGCGAGCGTCAAGGGCAAGTTTTGTGCATTGCAAAGGGCAATTAGAGTAAATATAAGTGGGGGACACTGCATTATCAGACCTCATTTGGAAATGGAGTGGAAGTTTTATGTTTCATGTTCGCTAGAGATTGTTAAGAATTTTGGGGAGCCCTGCAGGAGTGAGGTAGTTGACTAGTCACCTCAAGGGAATCCTAAGCAGCGTACAACTCTCACGATTGACCACTCATTTATTAATTGAAGTAAATTATGTTGAATAAGATGAGTGACTTCCTAAGACAAACATTTGTTTTGAACACAGGACTGTCAACAACACCAATGCAACGATATTTAGCGACTCAAGGCGTAGGCTCGCTCAGCAAACAACGAACGAAGATGTGTAATTCAGCAGAGAAGGCAAGAGGTTCCATTAATCATCACCCCATTGGGCACTGAACTGATCTGCAGCTGTAGTCACGACATGGAAATGCGCCTATCCGATGCTTCCGCAGGTGAGGACATTGTTGCTACTTACAACCTTAAACAGGTCAAATTTGTCCAATTCTTGACGCCAGAAGCTTTCATTTTCTCTATACAACGAAACGATTTGGGCGAGCCAAGTTGGTTGCACCCTCGGTGCATCGCCACTTCGGCCGAACAACGTGCCACACGGCACTGCAGGCCACCGCCGAATTGTTCAGGCGCGTTCCTGATCATGGCGCCTCTGACATACTAACTTGGCGATCTAACTATCAAGTCAACTACTTTGCTGCTATTTTTAGTCATTAAAAAGCTGTTGATCATTGCGGAAAGTGGACTTAGGATTGAGAACCAGCCAAAGTGACACGACAACGCGATGATGTGGAGCACTATTTCACTTGTAGGCAACAAACGTTAACACAACTTCATCGAATCCGCGGGATTGATAGAACCACATCATTGATGTGTCATGACGGGCATGGAAAGTCTTGTGGCTCGCGTCCTCTTCACATCCCAATTGCATCAGTCGCAATGGCAACCCACGTCACCAACCAGTGCTCAGACATCCACCGAATTGGGCTGTCGCATGCCAACAAATCAGAGTCCGTCGGAAAGTTGTTGGAGATTGTGAGTTACGTGTTCGGAAGATGTGCCAGTTTCATTAACAGAACAACTTCTTCAAATTGGAGAATTTGAAGTCGCTCCAACATCGACCAAACAATGCTACTCGTTGTTGTTGTTGTTGTTCGGAAGCGAGAATCCATCCAGACAAAGTCCATCCAATTGGCATGGCTTTGAAACAAAATTGTTCTTTTGGTCTGCTGAAGGCAAATATGTAGGGGTCAGCATCATAGATGGAGGGATGCGGATCCGGTGGATGCGTTAGAACCACCCCAACAACAAGCTGTGCCACAGAACGCCTTGGGTCAGTGATGCATTTCCAACTACCTTTATCCCAACCTGGTCCCTTCCACACCTCCATCAGCACCCATTGTGGCTGCATCACAGATGCTGCATAACAGCAGCTAATGTCTCATGATACACACAAATTACTGCGCTGGCATTGACAACCACTACCTTCTTGGTTAGATATCATCTTCCAGTCGATAAAGCTCTAGAGACAATCTTCATTCCAAGAGCATGAACACATGCGTAATGTGCTTGGTGGGGGAATTACTACCCCGATAAATTACACGGAACCAAAGCAGTGGAAACCCTGTGATCACTAACCCGCAAACATCAAACATGGTTCGAGCACCCATTTAAGGTCAGAAGCGGTCAGTGCACACGCATCTCTTGACGCAACGGACGTCATCAACCACCGTGGAGTGAGTGAATGAGCACAGTCCTGACCAATGTGCCTCCTTTACCACATCACAAACGAAGCATGTCTCCACTCAGTTTATCCACCCATCAAGACACTGAATGTACAACTGTCCTTTCACTACCGAGGTAGAGCGTCGACAATGTTTCCAATGCCCCATTCTAACATCCTCCACTACCTTCGAGTACAGCTTGCCCACCTCACCGACAACAAAACGAAAGAACTCCAATGGCCGTCATTTAAGCATGCCAATATATTCGCCTTGCCACAGTTTAGCAGAAAGGATCAAGCATCGTTAGAAATACGAACCACGCCAGTGAGGCTAGACCGATCCACCATACCGTACACGCGCCTGCAGGAAGTGTACCCTCCGGTGGAAGCATCGATTGGAGGTGAGGCCACTGATCCACCAAAGTCATCATAGGTCCCACCGATTGCTCTAAAACCAGGAAGGGTTCCAAGTCAGCAATTGTGTGTCCACCACAGAAAGCTGAACGCAGTAACGAGGAAGGAGAGCCTTCTAGCACTACACATAATTGTTTCTTTGGCCTATCTACACGGATTAAGGTGATTCACCGCCATGGACTCACAATCACGGTACCGAAAAGTAGGAAAAGGCAGTTTTAAATTCTACTGAGGAAGCACAATGATGTAGCAGTCACTTCCCAGCACCTTATGAGAATCGCACTGATTGCACTAGTCCCGAAACATCGCATATGATGCCTAGACGATAATCTGAGATGCAGGTTTAACCCCAAACCGAAGCTGTGCCTGTTTCAGCACTTCTCACCAAGTTCCTGTCAATCTGCGCGACTGCAGTGCCTCATTTTGATGTTTTAGCAATTTAAAGAGATTCATCTTCCACAATTTCCATACCTCCTGTGAATATCGTAGACAGGTCCATCTGAGCCAGCCGCCAAAAAAAAACTACTTATAACAGTTGCGATGGTTGAAAAGGACATCATGGGTAGAGAAAGAAAGCCAGGACAATACCCGCGACTGCTGTTGTCTACATGTGTTCATCATTGCTACACCTATGCCACAGAAAAGGCGACGCACCACGAAAATGGACCACACAACAGAGACACAGCGACTGCTGATGTCACAGGACTAGGATGCCTTTGCCTACGTCGCCGATATGCATGTTGACCGAATGTGAGACTAAAGGGAGGACGGCAACCACTCCCTGTTCTTGCTCATATCGCTACATGGCTCGTCAACTAAGTATCAGACGTCGCATAAAGGACAAACAGCTAGACAAGGTCCGATAATCTCAAGTACTTGAATAAGGGAATGGAGAGAGGAGCGAGTGTACTGTGTCACTCAAGCTAAACCAACTTGTAGTAGCAGTGACGATATCAAAGCGAAGCCACACCATCCTGGTGAACGTTCCAATGTCATATCCCCACCATTGAAGCGAAGCAGATGGAAGAAGAGCCAGGATGATATATGGATAGACAGATAGGTCGGTCGATAGAAAAACAAATGGTCGTGCACATAGATAGACCCATGGGCATATAAATGAACGGCTTCTCCTACCATCCAAACAGCCCACTAAACAGATTAATCAGAAGCTCGTAAATAAACAAATGAATCTGAATGCTCGCCAGTGTACTGAGTTGCAAAAGAGAACAAACTCGCACACTTGTCTGTCGTGAGGAGACGTCAATCGGTTGTTAGCCAAGCATTTTCACTAACATGTCTAACTTGAGAGCAGAGTTAAGCCCATGCCTTTGTCTGTGTCTCCGTGACCTACCATTCAAAAACCAGCCACACGACAAAAGCGAAGGCGCAGACCACCCCAGGGCTACTTCATTACCACAGTAGGAGGAAGGAGGTAAACAGACAGCAAAGTCATCATCACGGCACCACATCCCCAATAAACACCTCATTCACCACCATTCAAAGGCAACTATCACAAGGAGCTGCCTGTGACACCAAACAAAGTCCGATTCACTCAAAGTCGTGTCCTTATCCCACGTCTGTCCCCTTGCTCATACACAGCATTACATCAGCACAGGAACCGACAAAACTGCCTGACATTCATTCATTTTATTCATTCGGGAAGGCAATCGCCAAGTGTACAAAACAATGAGGAGAGGAGAGGCAGCAGTAAACTTTCTAATCCCAAATAGACCAATTGGGACACTCATTTGATGGCCCTGTGTGGAGTGTCTATGCTACTACATGGACCTAAGGCGAAAAGTAAGAAGGGGAATGCTTAACTGGGGATGAACATTGTGACCCGTAGACTGCTGTATTACTCTACGCCAGCACCCACCATCCTCAAACCAGCAACAGCACCTCCGTGATGCTGCAAAACAAATACCAACGAATTGTCCCAACCACAATTCTTAAAAAGCATACCCATACACACTAAACCTGCTAAGTACAACCTTCCTCGCTTAGGCTACGAAAACACCGCAAACAATGGACAAATGCCAATCACGAAATCAGGCAAATTAAGTCAATGCCATGATCTGATGTCAATGAGCACAAGCATCCAACACGACAGCGCTGCGTCAAGGCATCTAAGCAACTAGCAGCAGCGGTGGGAGCAGCAGCGTAGACAGTTGCTCAAGGTCAACACAAACATGCGCACCACGTAGGAAATGGGAAGGCAAGAAACGGCAGATGCAAAAGGCCACACCTCACTGTGGGAAAGCATATCCTACCAGAGTAGATAAACAACAAATGCACGAATGCAAGTAGAAATACACTTATGCAAACCAGTAAGTTAAGAAGTCCCTCCCTCCACGTGCATTCATCCTCTTCATTTGCACTGACGATTAGGCCTTTCTGTCTACCACGTCATTAACACGGCAATCACAGCGCCGCACTTGGCAGGCTTCCAACTGCTTCAACAAACACTGACCACTGCAATGCCCACCAGCAGTGACACAGTCTCCACACTATGCATGTCCTTCGCAGACTCTGAAAGAATATAGCTCATATACCACGTCACGAACGGTGGTATTCGAAGATCCTATCCACCCATCCCTTGCCCGTGCCAACAAACTCCAACCCAACTAACACGCCCGCACCTATCGAAACAAAGTGAAACATGGCAACACTATCTTAGTCATGGCGAAGTTCTGTGATAAACGTAACTGTGGTGTAGATTGTACGTCGACGTCCCGTTTGTAGTAGGCTCTTCACTAACCCGGCTCGTGGCTGCCCAAATGGCATCTGCTGAAGTGGCACAACAAGCGATTCCAGTTCAACAATGAAACTTTGAGTACATTCAAGCACTGCTTCGAAGGGCACTGCAACCTCAATCACGTCCACTAAGCACGACAGAATTTGCAACCACTGATAGCACAACACCATGCAATTGTAAAAAGACCCTAGAAGAAGAATAACGGAGCATTCTTGCATCGACATGGATGTAAAGTCCAAAGAGACATCAAATCCACAAAAAAACTGCAAAGTTGAGAAGCATACGTACCTGAGCAAAGCACGGAGTAATAGCAAAGTCCGACCTCACATTTTGTTGCACATCAATAAACATGCAAGCCTTTTCAAATGCAGCACACACGTTCCTGTCCGCCTCAGTGCTCGGATCGTCACTGACAGCAAGAAAGGACATCCTTAGACAGTATTCCCTTGCCCAAACAGAACGCAATCGTCATTAGAACCACCAAAGGAGGCGGCACAGAGACAGACAATATACTAACGCGCAGCCAATGACCTTAAAGTTGCCATATCAAACGAATCATTGACAAATGCACATTTGTTTTGCTTGGCAATTTTTAGCACAAAACGAGCGCAACCTGGAGTCAACGTTTTTTTCTTTTTTGCACTAGACACACTCAAAACGATGTGCTTTACTTGTTGAAAAAACATTTTGACAAACTGACATCTAGTAAAGACAGTAATAATTCGAATGAAACAATAGGAAAGTAATTCCTTGAATTGTCTCAAGCCTTCCCTGACTGCAGAAGAACGCACATCGCCTAGGCGAAGAACATATACTTAGGGTGGAAGACAGGTCTCTGTTTCACGTGCAATGATACGTGCTGTGAAATGCCAAATGAGGGATCATCCTCAGTAACGATGTAATACTTCGGTTCTTTAAATGTGCTTTGTAGGCCAGCGGCAAGACGACAATTTGAAGCTGGTTGCAGAGCAGCCTCTAGTCTGGCTGTGTCTGCCACTATCTTTCCTCTGCCTTTAGTGCGACATTCATGTCGCATAAATTAATGGCGCTGGTGAGATGATCACAAAACAATTTTTCACACTGCCAGCCCGGCTTGCCATGATTTTTGTCAACTTGAATGGAAGCACTCAAAGTTCTTTCCATTCGTTGACGCCTCCTCTTGGTGGTGAAATGGCTGTCGTGCATTCGGTGGCTGGGTGAGTGGGTAGGTGGGCAGTTTTCCCCGCAAACCGGCTCTGTGTAGACACTTTACCTCTCATCTGCGAGTTGTGGTGCATTCCTCATTGTCCACTTGCCATGCGCATGTCGCCATCGCATAGTGGGCAAAGTTTCAGGAATGTTCCAACCAGTGGTTTTGTGTCGCCAAGTGTGAATGCTATTGTTTGGAACGCCAATTGCTCACTGGGAACTTTACAAGTTCGTTATTCTCTTTTGATTGCATGTTAGCAGCACGCCACTCGAAAATCTTGTGCGGTGAACTGCAACCAATGACTCAAGGAGCCTCTGTTACTTTAATAGGCGGTTCTACCCCAGCCCCTGTCCTCCACTCTTTTTGCGTTGATCATGATCAGTGTATGAAATTAAACTCATTGTGACTTTCCTCATCACACTCGTTCCCCTCCGTATGTTTGTAGTGCTACTTTAAACAGCTTACTTAAGGCCCTTCATTGACAGTGCACAATTTACAAAAAAACCGACTTTAGCACTATAACTGGTGCATGGAACTGGTAGCGGGAAGCGCCATTAACAACTGAGAATGGAAGAGAGTGAAGCTAAACCCCTGCTTACGACTGATTGCACTGTCAAACCTTACCATTTCGTTTTACACCTGACATGCTTAACCCAAATGCTCTACTTAACTCGTCGCCATTCCTTTTTGTCGCCAATCGCATCTTATTCATTTTGAGTTGGAAGTGGGGCTTCGCACACACCTACTGGCTCCCCTGAATCATAATCACCAAGTAGAAGTTGGTCGCACTTGTCTAAAGCAAAGTCCTTTAAACACTCCCTTTTGACATGTCGTTTCCCTTTGACTACCAGCACCTGCAAGGTCGTCGCAAGTAACTTTATATTTTTCCAGATAACGTCGACGCTCGTTGCCGATGCCAGTGGTGTCATTCGAGTTAGCTTGGTGTCTCTCTTCAGAGTGCTGATCATTCAACATCCACGTGCACCGTCAAACAACCTGCATGTCCTTAATGATTTGGGAATAACTTGGGGTGATGTATTCGGTGTGACCTTAGCATCAAAAGCACTACTGAAAGCACAATAATTCAGCAGTACTGTGGAGTGCTGAACAAGCAAAAAGTGAGCAGAAATTGCCAGCATGATGCCTCCTCATGACTGATGGAGGGTATTGTGTGCAGTTGTGTGCTCCCCAATCCCGGAATCGCATCACTCTGACTCGTTGATGTGGTAAAGCTGCAGCCACATCCATGAGCACCACACAGCGTCTGCGTTAGAGACCAAAGCGTTGAAGTCACAGTGCTGCCAGTGAGATTGTGCCAGGGCCTCCAACTCTACTTCACGTTCGTGTGGGCGCATTCAATGCAAACAGTGCTAATGACCTGACAATCAAACGCTCATGTAGTGAAGAACGAAGAAGGATCACCTGACTGGCGTTCTTCGCAAGAACACTGCGATTGGCAAGGCCTGTGGATATCAATGGTAGTCAATGTCATTTGGAAAAACGTGTTGTTTAGAAAATGGAATTTGGTGAGGTGAAACAGGAATATTTAAATTATAGCATCCGTAGTATTCGTTGCAGCCACAATAAGGCATGTTGGAATGGAAAATCTTCACTCAAGGCAAGCAAATAAAGTTGGGCTGTGAAGCTGGTTGGCAAAATTTATTAGTTTTAGCGTAAAATATGCAGCCGTCATCACAAAGCTGCCAAATGCACATTAGGCATTCCCAAATGTCGGACAGTTATTTGCGAAATATGGAATTAACGGAGCGATTTAAGCGATCACACTTATTTGTGCATAGCACTGCTGACTTGCATAAATTCTGTATTCCCCATTATGTTGTTGTTTTGCAGACCCAAAGGATGTCCATCATCGGTGTCAATACGAGCTACCCACGGGTTTGCACTATTCGTGGGTGGAGTTGCAGTTGTTGGATTGAGAATGGGAAAATCACCAGAACTGCACCAAAGGGTAATGCGGCAATCATCACGCTCCTCTTTGATTCACTCAGTGGGTTGATTCCCTCGCACAGTAGCACCAACCAGTGCCTCTGTCAAGGATCGCTTCGGCTAAGCAGCCAACAACTGAGTGTTCCCCTTTGTCTCCGAACAACCTAAACTCAACTTGGTGTTGGATAAAGAGGTCGTTGGGCGTCAGTGAGATAAGAGGACTAACAGCGAAATTGATTACAACGCTGAGCATTTGAATTTCATTGCCACACTACTGAAGTGACGTCCAAACCATCATGTTGACTCACATTTTTGGTGGTAAAATACACCTCAGTTGAACAAGTGCGTGAGTGTTGAAGGCCCCAAGTCCAACCAGAAAGCACTCTTGCTGATGCTATCACCTCGCAATGACAACGACTTGTGGACAGTTTTACAGTGGAATTCACACTCGCATCCCATCAGTGATGGCATCGGTGGTGGTTTCAAAAGTGCCACAACTGCTACCGATTTTGGCATTTCGAAGTGACCAACACTATTTGCTACATTTGCTGCTGCTTGTTTAAAGCTACACAAATGTTCTGCCTTTGTGCTTGCACCACGCGACACATTGTGCAACTTCTCTGTGCTCATCAGCCGAATGCTCCTCTTCGACTCTACGTCCACGCTCGTAAGGCAAGAGCCAAATGTGCCATAGCTCAAAAGTCGTGGCAGGATTAGCTAGCGGTGTGACAGAAGTTTCTGCGCCCATCGCACCGGCATCCGTATTATGTGCTCTACGATTCGCCTTTTTCCATCGATGCCATTTCACCCAACTTCAATGAAATCAAAGTTTGCGAATGCCGAATCTAACTCCACCGAAATTCTCGTGTTGGTGTGTTGAAGTGGCGCTGAAATGTGCGGTCTAACAGCAGTGAGATGAAGAGACGATGATGCTCCATGAAAACGTCGCCCACATTCACAATCCCTCGTCCGCACACGTGTGCTCGCAAGCACGAGTCAGGGTGGAGTAGTTCTCGAGAAGTACTCCATAACATCTTTATAGGCAATACTTGGACATTACTGTGGTTTTTATGCTGAAGCATCACTTTCTTCTGTGATTGTTGGATAGTGGTTGTAAGAACTAGCTTTGGTTTGCATTGGATTTATTCAGTGGCACTGCCGCATTGTACTGCAAAGACTGTAGCAGGAGGAAAGGATGTGATTTCGGTGCGTCTGCCACTTGATTCGCGTTAGCATCTTCGAAGTCACCCAGTGCGTGTCACCTCAATTCAATTTCTAGCAAATTAGTGGATCAGCCGTGAGACATGCGGATTTCTCTTCTGCTCAGTCGTCCCATGAAGCAGAGCCTTCACTGCATCGAAGAAGGGATTCCATTGCTCGCACATTTCATCGTTCATGCATGTTGCGCGTCTCTGTTGGGCTAATGAAGACCACCTAGTCTTTGGAACCTGCCTCCACAAAGGTGGTTATCTTGAACGGTGAAATGGCGACTTTAGTGAAAAATGTTGTTGGATTGAGGGGACAGTCGGAAAGGAGTGCAATCAAGCATCAAATTGATCGTTAGCGGTGTCCACCTGACCTGTGACTGCGCCAGCGCTGCTTTCTTACTGGGTAGTTCAGGCTGTAAGTGCTAGTCACCATGAGAGATGCAGCAAGCTTTTCTGCGGTTTTGAGTTCCTGTGAGCTCACTTAACGACAACTTTGACCCACTTATTGCCAGTCCTACACCCCAATGACTCTGCATGAATGTCAAGATCTCTTTATCTTCATCAAGTTCCTCTGAAGGATCGCTTTGTTTGGCCACTGCAAGTGATTGTTGGACCAAGACTCACCCGCTTACTTGTTTCCACCAAGTCATTGCGTCGCATTAAATCTGACACGGTACTAACAGATACAATGACGTTCAACTTGTTTGCCTCCTCGCCGAGTAACTCAGTGGCATCAAAGTCTAGAAGAGCTTCAAGTGCGCATTTGACATCCTTTATTTCACGTGTGTTTGTGTGTGTGTGTGTGTGTGTGTGTGGTAGTGTCAATCGTAGGACTACCGATAGTGTTTCTGAAAGTGTACTTGTCAATCAGTTACACCGATCCGCTAGGCATAAACAGCATTTGCACTTCTTTAAGCGTGGAGAGTTTGTAAGACTCTGTTTTTTGTCAAACTGTGTTAGTGTCTGTTACTCTGTTGCTGCAATCTTTCACACTGCATAGAGGCTTGTAAGCACATCTGCCGGTTCGGAGCACTCCTTGCCAATAGACAAAGGAGAACAAGACAGACGCGGTGATTGCGTGATTTTCAAACCAGACGACGCGAAACAATTCGATGTATTAGCACCACGGTGAGGATAATCCAATCCCCTCTCTTTCCACAAGCTCTCTCCCCTCCTCATCCTCCTCCTCCTTCTACGTACTCATTTGTTAAACTTATTCATCCCTGACACTTTGTACAAAGCTTCAACGGCACAGCATTTTCTCAAACAATTTACTATACTTCTCTTGCAACTGTTGGCTGTCGCTTGTTTGCGCGACTTCACCAAGAACTACACTTGGGTGTTCCCGCTGGACTTGACTGCACAATCTTCAATCACAAGCACAAAAAAGCCAACATTTGTGTGCGGCGAAAAGGTCAGATCACGGCTGGTGAAGGGCATTTGGATCTTTGCCCCTCACTTTGTTGTAAGTAGTAAACTCGCAGTGACTTGCTGTAAGCACAAAACTGGCACCCACGCAATGCTGCTACAAGCACGTGGGATGGCAGTGTGCTATTGGAGGTCTTCTAGTTACCCTTGCAACTGCAGTCGCACCCAACCAGTCAATCGTGAGGAGGAGGTCAGGGTGAAGAGCATATAAATGCGCGCAAGGCAGTCGACTAGACAGTGAACGTGCACCATGTTGAGGCTTGCCGTCTTCCTCGTTGCTGTCATCTACTGCGCAGGTACGTACTCACCTCTCATTTCCCAATTGGGGCTTGATTTCTTGCTGACTAAGTCACCATGTGCTACAATCTAATGCACGCATTGGTACTAATTTTGGCTTTTGGAAATAGACCATTTGTGTGGTGCAAGTTGGGTTAGCGATGTATTTTATCAGGATAAGCCTAGTATATGGTAACTTTTACGATGTAAGACGAGTCTACACCCAGGACCTAGCCCGATGTAACAATTAGGTGGAGGTAAATTGACAGCACAACAACTGAGTGATTGCACACCTCAATTCTTAAATGGATAATATCAAAAGGCTGAGTCAGGAGAGGGAAGTTACTTGGTTTCATGTCGGAATGTCAAACAAATATGGATTGTGATACTTCGTGGCACTTTGTGCATTCACGTGAGTACATATCAAAAGGGAGAAGCATCGTATTTCGTACTAGATGCACACACACATCGTGAGATAGTTACCATCGCTCTCATAGCCGACAGACATTTGTATAAATGTATCATACAAGCTTGAGATGCTTTGTTGCTTTCGTGAAACAGAAGCGGAACCATTGCTGTGGGGCTCTCGCATCGTCGGCACATCCGAGGGGTCATCACCACTGATGCATTTTCGTCTTCCCCATAATGCCGTATGTACAATAAAACAGTTGTTTGAATAGACTTACACTGCTAATACGACGATAGGCGTCATCTTTTGTGTTCCTTCAAGATTTAACTTTACATCACACGTTCCTTTCCTACTTGAATTGGCACAGATGCTGTGAGGCGGAATCTGCGATGTCATCCTACCACACAGCTGATGCGCCCACACATTGTGGCATTACAGCGGGCTTTTTGCTTGATTTTAGAGCATGGAAGCGTTGTCGAAAGATGGCAAGAAGTCCAATGTCAGCATTAGAGACGGCGCGTGCTATGTTGATGGCCGAGTGTGGGGTCGCCCCTGCCAAGCGGACAGAAGTAGGTAGAAGGTCGAGAACTCATCATTTCATTCGCCTGCATTGATAAGAGATCCTCCGAGTGCGATCAGGAGTAGTACATCAAAATATTGTTCGGTGAATCAGCAAAGTAAATTGTTTCAGATTGGTTTTGCGAATAGGGGTAGCCGGGATCGTACAATATCCGTGCACGCACGGGGAGATGAGATGATCTACTCTTGCTGTCACTGTAGGAGACTACCATGTGTGATTTTAGAAAGTGCCAACATCACTGTCAACGACGTATCCAAACAGGATTCGGTGCAAATATGGGAAGGATTTTCATTGTTTTCGACAGTATTCTTCGTGCCGAAATGTGATTTCCAGAAGCCGGAGGAAGGTGAGTGGATGGAGTTGGAGAAGAATGTGCAGAAGTGCTGCAGGATGGACACCTGTTTGAAATGACCAATTTTCCAAATGCTATCTACGAGCAACATAGCATTTTGAATAGTGAAAGTAGTTTATGTGGTAGATGTTCCATCTGAGCCCTTCCGATTCCTGGATGATTAGGGGAAGAAGAGTCAAGAAGCCTAAACACTGAATATTCCTTCTGCACAGGTGAAGTGGATTTGAATACGTCGTTTCCACTTTCCCGGTTTCGGAGAGGGAAATCGTACGTCGAGATCAAATTCGCTGTTGGAGGCGCAAACAGTCAATTTCCGGTTTGTGCATTGTTAATGGAAATGTCCTTAGGACGCTCGCGTAGTCCTCTTCAATCATTTGTTCATGGCTTTGTGCTGTGTTTCTTCTGTCCTTTCTCCTCTCCAAAATGCAGGTTGAGCTTAACGTGAACGGATACGCTCAGTGCCTATGGCGGGGTATTGATCTTGATGAGCCTGCAGCGCCTTTCTGCGGTGAGTTTGTTGAGCATTCAGTTGGGTCATTCATTGTGCTCATGAAGCCAACTGATGTGCCAATTGCGCTTTCCTCTGCTCGTTTAAGGTAATTTGTCAAGAGATAACAAATCCAATCTGAGAATATTTGTTTTGAACTTCACACGAAATGGCACGCTTAATCATACCACATTTGAGTGGTACGGGATGAATAGAAGACTTACTGTCACTGTTGACTGGGAGCAAGACGGTGAGTGGGCATCCGAACTGATTAGGTCGCACTATTTCCTTTCTTTCAATACAACATCTTAACTAGTAGCACTTCAGAGTGAGGTGTTTTGAGGCTAAGTATAGTTTTGCAGACACCAATCGTAAGCAGACCTAAGTAGCACAAGTCCTCACGAGTTGACTGAAAGTGTTGCGTTGATTTAGGTGAATCGCCAGAAGTCGCGGCTTGCAGTGGTAAGTACGAACGCATGCCTATTCTACAGCAGTCAGACAGCGCCACGTTCTTTCTTGTGAAAGCTTCTTTTTGTGCTTACAAACTGCTGCAACATAATTGAAGCGCATTAGATTAGCTAGGAATAGTTCATGTTGGTGCAACGCCGCTGGAAGCATTTCATGTCAACTATTTTACAACCAGTTGCTTGGCATGCCTTTTAGGTTACCAGGGTAGAACCGGTAAGTAAATTGAATTGCCTCACAACCCGATTTGTAATACGAGGTTAGTTGCAGCAGTCCATCATTCCATCTACAGTATTTTGACCTATTTCCTTGACACGTCTCCCAATGCTTTCGAGACACACTGCACACACACACATACTTGGCTCAAGCCTGCATTCGCCCTCAGTCCTCAGCTCTCCCTGTCCACCACACATTGCCCCGAATTCCACAGGAGGCGTGCAAATTAGGACATACACAGCAAATGCATCCATTCTTGTGGAGAAGGTGTTGCAGCCATGCAAACCAGATGATGCGTCAATAGAGCTGAATGAATGCTCCGTCTGTTGGGCTGCCAACATGACGCCAGCATCCAACACTAAGCGCAAGTCATTCTCTTGATCAAACACTAACCTGCTCGGAGTTCGCTGCCATCACAAAAGCAACGCTTTTGCGGCCTCCTTAGATGCGTCTTCATTGACGTGAATATCTGAATAATCTCCTGATGAGAGAACCCACTTTGACGCATGCATTCTTCAAAACTATGCTGGACTTGATTTGAAGTTGAGTACCGTCAGCACACAATTGAGTCTGCACCTTACTGCGACCACGAAAGCATCAGTGGGAGAATCTTTCGTTTACTAGCACTCTAAAGCTTACATTCGCCACTCCGAACCTGAATTTGTTATTGTTTCCTCGAATTTACACCCAACATTCAAGTACAACTTGACTGAGTCAACTTGACTGCATGTTTGCATCCCACAGGTCCCACGACGATACTCGTTCTCAACGGTAAGGCACTCCTATGCATTGCGGAGACACGTCAGCCATGGCGAGTTTTGATGCAATTTTCGCCAACGGTTGAGTATTTTGGCTCTGCATGCTTCCAGAGCGACACTTAATCCTTTTCATTCATGCCGATGCAATAGCAACTAGTCCTTACTTTGCCCTTATTTATTGCCACGAATTTGACAGTATTCTTTGGGTAGTTCGTAAACCACCCCAATGCAGTGCATTCGAACGCACCCTTCTATAGACTCTAAGAGGCCAAGTCTGCATCAGCTTGAAATCGAAGTCAGTGGTGACCTGCTCTTCTTCCTCTCCTTTTAGCCATCTTGGCATCGCTGCTAATACCGGCGCTTTTGTGAATGCGATCACTTGAGGAACCAGATGTGATTTGTGCTTGAGGACTGCATCACAACAAGCACGTCACAACTTTCTTTGCCCAACTTCGTTGCTTTTAATGTGCTAGCTACAAATAAATTTTTTAACATTTGAGTTGAATTCGGGCTAACCACCACGGCAACAATGGTCTTCTTTGCAATCGGAGCAAGAGCATCTGGGACTGGTGTACGAGTTCCTTCGAACAGTGAGGGGGAGAGGAAGTTGTAGTGAATGCTCAAGAATCGCAGCTGAACCGGGTTCGTGAAGAGAAGGCCACCGTTATTCCCGAGAACGAGGACGAGAGGAAGGAGAGGGAAGAGATTAAATTTAATTATTCGCTGAAATTGGGTCATTCACATTGTCAACACTTTGCTGTGGGTCATGTTGTCCATTGTAGGGCTGGAGAGGAGGGAGAATCGTGTACTGCTTGACAATGTCTTTGTAGCTCTGACATCCATTTGAAAACATGTCAGCCACTTCATTTCGCATTAGTCCTGCGGCATTAGTTACATCAAGCAAGTGAAGTGCCACAACTTGCAACTTGTGAACACTGATTCATGAGCTCTCAATTCTTCTGCCAGGCTCTTCACACGCCCGAGGAGACTTGGAATTGAATTGTGCTTCCACGCATCAATCGATCTCGGAGAGGATGGTTTTTCCTCATTATGCGCAACACCTCTTCACAACTACACGCGTCAGCGCAATGTGGTGGAGAAAGAAAGGTGCTGTTTCCCTCGTAGACTCTTCAAACCACTAGATTATGCCTGATTTACACACCTCAAAGTCAAATAATGGTGCTCCTGCTTTCCCATCCATTCGGTGTTGGCAGGACCTGTGGCGACACAGGCTTTGCATGGCAATGCACGAAAGCTGTCTAGCGAGGATGCCATCAGAATTTACTTACGCATTAGCACAATGCACGGGAGCAGTTGCAGCTGCTGGCTGCATTTACAGGTGTTTTGCGGTCTCAAATGCAGCCAAAGCACGCATTGAAGTGGATGTAGAAGCGACCACGTTGAGATCAAGATAGTTGAATGGATTCCATTTTCTTTGCTCGATATTTAGTAGCGCGAGCAGCACTTCTGCTGGTGGCCGGTGGGGTGAGTGGGAACAGCGCACTCACTCAAGTTGTAAGCCTAGGAAATTGGATGGTGCAGAAGTGGCGGCCTTAATTAATGCCCACTGCCTCCAAGCACAGCTAGTCCTTCAACATGGTTCACTCGAACTGAAAATTGGAATAATTCTACTCCGCCCCTCCTTCCACACATCCAAGCTCAATTTCAGTTCACTACAAATAGTCTTTTTAATAATGCGTTTGGGTACGGTCAACGAGACCCAATGACTTGTTTCAAATTCTCCAACACACAAGCACACGCGGGCCAGACTCGATAACTCTCTCCGGCTCCGCGGCTGACGGGAGGAGGTTTCGTTGACTTAGACCATTCTTCAGCACGGCTTGTCATTGATGTGATTTCAACATCCCTACCGGGTTACCATCGCTCCTTTGGAGACGCTGATTCCTACAGATAATTTGTTCCGGTGCATTTTTAAAAGATTTAGTTGCAAACGCGTCTCATTCCGGTCAACCTCATTTGCATAGATTCTAACTTCCAAACAACAATGTGTAGTTCGTTTTTCACTTCAATGAATCGTGTCTGAAGTGATGAAGGGGTCGTTGTGTCAGCAAAACTGATAGTGTAAAGCGGATCATCAATTTTCGAATTTGAATTCGTATTCGACACTACCCTGGTACCCCTGCGCCCCTGTGAGTCAGGCATGACAATGTGATTGTGGTGTAATATCCGTGTTTCGACTGGTAAGACGGGTCGTAGCTTTATCCTTTACTTTTCGTGCCGTGGTAATATAATAAGCCGCCAACAAAATAATATAAGCCTCACCGTATGTAGTGACTTAATAGTTCATTTGATAAAGCATTTGAATGCAACGAGTCAAATAAATTGAGTACTATTGGTGCATCACATAAAGCTTTTACCAAATTGAGTCCAGTTTACGGTGCGGCGATGTTCAAAGTAGTGCGGAGACCAGTAAATGGCATCGATAGATGGGACCATTCGCCCAATGAGTGGGATACGCAATGGCTCATACCACTCCGTCCTATGTGATGTAATCTTTCCACGTGGGAGTCAATTTTGAAACTGAATATGCCAGTTTAATCGTTCACACTTATATGTGTACGACACCGAGGAGTTGCATAATTTCTTGCATGGTTGTAGTTTCTCTATTCCCCATTGTGTTGTTGTTCTCCAAACGCAGAAGGTGTCCATCAAGGATGTCACTAGAAGTAGCTCACAGATTTGCACAATGCGTGGGTGGAGGAGTTGCAGTTGTTGGCTTAAGAAGGGGAAAATCACCAAAAGTGCGCCAAATGCCAATGCGGTAATCATCACGCTCCTCTTCCATTCACTCGGTGGATTGATTCTCTCGCACAGTAGCCTCAACCAGTGCTTCTCACGGGAATCGCACCAGCTTCAATGCCAACAACTAAGCTCACTAGGCATCAGCGAAATAGCAGGTGCATTAACAAAAGTAATTACGGCGCTGAGCATTTGAACTTAGTGCTACGATACTGAAGCAATCGAAACTATTGCCTTGCTAAAGTGCATAGGTGTTGACAACTCCAAGCCCAACCAGGAGGCGCTGATGCTCATGACAACGTCTTATGAACAGTGTGAATTACTTGTGACAGCCTTGTCTTTGCCTTCACAATTTCATGCGACAATGAAATCCTATGTCCACGTCACATTACTGACGACGTCGATGGTGGTTTCATAAGTGTCGCAAATACTACAATGTTTGGCATCTTGAAATGACCAACGTCGTTTATTGTGTGACAATGGCTACAACATGCGCGGTCGCTCATTTGAGGGTCAACGAATCCCCGTCTTTGTGTTTACTCCTCGTGATGCACTGTGCAAGCTCTCTGTATTCATCGCAGACTTTTTGTCAGTAGTTCCTTTCTACCTCATCGCTCAGGCTCTTAGGCCGAAAGTCAAAATTGTCATCACACAAATGTCCTGACATGAATGGTGCGCATTGTGATCAGATGTCCCGCAACGATCGACTAGCGACCTTACTTGCATACTACAAGACCGTCTCATTAGAAGCAGGAGAGTCATAATTCATACTTCTCATGTAGTACTTTGTTTGTTTGCACAACCGGTTTTTGGTCAGGGTCACAGGGGTGGCCATATTGCCCCAGCTGCATAGGCTGGCCTCTGGGCCATGCCAGCGACTTATTTCCCTCTGCCCGTTGAATATATACATATATATATTCCACCCTAGTATTCTGCCTTCTTTTGCCTTCGAGGGAGCCCTGTGACGCTACATCTTACCCTCGAATTGGCATAGCCAGCCTAACGTCCACTAAGGCGACTTAGTACGAGTGCAAGCGTTGATCTGCCCAACTGCCATTTGGAAGCAAAATTAGCCAATTATTAAGCACTCCAAGTAGTGTCTTCTTTGGTCCTTGGGTAAGTCTCAAGCGATGCAATGCGAAATTTTTGAAATAATTCGTTATAATTGTTCCTTTTCATTTTATTTTCGAACTGCCAACCTGTCTCTTTTTGACAAATAATAGCAAGTCGTCCTTTATGCACCTAATCGCCAAATGATTATAGCTGTTTTCTCAAAAACACCTGATCGCGGTTCACATTTGCTTTGCATTAAGCTCAACAAGCAAAATAAGTATTCACTCGTCAATGATTCGCTCAATCTGTCAGTTTGAAGGTCATTGGTTGCATTTTAGCATATTGTCTGTGTGTGTGCTGGCTCTTTGGCCGATTCAAGTGCCGAATGGATTTTCGTTGAACAGGCCCCAGATGCTGGAAAGAGGGCATGATTCTTCTGGCTTCGGCGGTGGTCTGAACACCAAAATGGACAAGAGTGTGTGTGTTGAACAGTTTTTGAGGGTTAATGAAGAACACGAGATTAGAAACTGGATTGTGCTATTGCTCCGTACTTTGCTCAGGTACGTTCATAAGTGTAAAGTTGGTTGCGGCTGTCCAATGCGTTGCTTATCTACATTGATGGAGTGTGTCTTTCTAATGTGAGGTGTAGTTTTTTGCATCCGCTGCTTCTTGCTCTCGCATTTTCCACGCGGTCCACTTGTTTTCTACATACTTAGGGCGGTAGTCTATTTCACTGCTCCCAGTGTTACTACTAATTGCGTAGATACATTCACGAAGCTTTGGAATGTACTAGTTGTTCGCAGGTCTGGTGTTTGTGCTCATTGACATTAGATCGTGTCATTGGCTGAATTTACTCAATTTTGTAGAAGACAATTCCACTTGCTTTCGTTTTTCAGTGACAGGAACCACTGACTTGCATTCGCTCATTGCTTGCGCTGTTTTCCTAGCCTAACCAAAGAAGGTTGTGTTTAGCAGGTTTACTTAATGTGGATGTGGTTTTTAAGAATCCTGATTGGGACAATTTTCCGGTGTTTACAGTACTGTCATTGGTTGATGAGGTGTAATTCAGCAGCCTGCGTCATGGTCCGTATGAATGTTTGCAGTGAATCATAATTCGCACCCTTAAGTAAGCTTTCCTTTCCTCCCTCTTAAGTCAAAGCAGTAGCGTAGGCACCCTGTGCAGGTGCATCAAAAAAGTGTATTCTAATTGGTCTACTTTTGATTGGGGAATTTGCTGCTGCCTCGTCTCTCCTCATTGTGTTGAGAACTATGAAGAAAGCCTTCTTGAAGTTAGGGTTTGGGGGATGAGGAGCGATTTCTTCGGTTCCTTTGCTGATGTTATTTTGGTGATGAGCGGGCGAAGAGGCACGGGAAGATGGCACGACCTTGAGTGGGTTGGGCTCTCCTTAGTGCTCCTCGTCTAAACCACTGAACTTTGCTCCTTGGTTATTGTCAAAAGAGGCTGTTTGGAATGGATGCCTTCGAAATGGGAATGAATGAATGTTATAAATGAGGCGTTCATTTGAGGGGTATTATTATGATGACGGCGTGGACGGTGAGAGTAGGTGCTTTGGCCTGTTTACCCTTCTCACTGTGGTGGTGATGACGAAGCCCCAGCGTGGTCTCCGCTCTCGCTTTAGACATGGTAGCAATTAGCCTTGGCTCTATTAGTTTTTGTCGCATGACTAGTAGTTGATTGGCGGGTAGCGTTTTTTATCGATAAGTACGGGCGTGTTAGTAGGGTCGGAGTTTGTTGGCATAGGCGATGGATGGGTGGATAGGATCTTCGAATAGTACCACAAAAATGGGCAAGTGATTTCGTGAAGTGCCCCATGTCAGCGAATATGCTTGATGACTCACAATCAATTGACGCGCCCTCGAGACCTAGCCAAATGCGCTGGTTTGCTCCCCTCTTCCCGCATCTCAGTACACTGGCCAGCTTTAAGTTTCATTTCTTTACTTTGCATATTTCTCATTTGCTTGTTTAATGAGTTACTTGGGCGACAGGACCTTGACCGAATAGACAGGCAAAGGTGGGAGGGGCCGTCCATTTCTCTGTTTCCTGACCTATCTTCGTGCATGGCTGTCAATTTACCTGCACCCGCCCTTCCACCTCTTTCCCCATCTGCTTCACGTTTGTACGTTTCGATGTAGTGTGAACGAGCTTGCTGAAGTTTCCGCATCTTTGTCAGAACTATAGGACTGCTGAAGGTGCTGAAATCGGCATCTACCTGCCTCACTGCGTCCGTGACGAGTGCAAGTATGCTTTTACCTGGATGGCGCCGCGCTACTGAATTTATTTAAGTAAACAGCTGTTTTTAACGGGAGAGGGTTGAGTGCCTCGCCTAGTCCAGCTGTCTTGCTAACGCGCAATGCTGAAACAGTTACAGCTTTGGTTCAGGGCCAAACCTGCATCGTATGTTGTCCTTGTGCGTCTGAATTTGTGGAATTTGTAATGCTCCTGCTATTTCCCATTTCTGCATTCGTGCCTGCCAGTGTGCTGGGAGCACAGGAGTGCCATCCAGGTAGTGAGTGCAATATTCTGGTTATGGTGCAGTCAGTGCGGTTGGCATAAGGCTGTGGAAAGTGGTCGCTGTATTATGAATTTCGAAGGGCATCGTCTGAAATTGGCAATACTTCTTGGAGGGTGATGGAGACTGTCTTTCCTCTTCGTCCATTTATGCAATTCATACTCGCCAGTGTGCTGATTTCATGCCTAGGGTGGAGAATCAGCTTCACTTGTGTAGTTAGTCTAATGGAACAGTTATGTGCGGCAACGATAGCTCATTATCCTTATCCGTTACTGCGTTCAGCTTTCTGTGGTGGACACACAATTGTGATTTCCTTATCTCCCATTGTTAGAGCAATCAGTGAGGCATATGATGACTTCGATGGATTTGTGGCCTTACCTCCAATCAATGCTTCCACCGGAGGGCACGCTTCCTCCAGTCGCGTGTACGGTATGCTGGATCGGTCCAGCCTCACTGGTGTGTTTCGTATTTCTAACGATGTTTATTGCTTTCTGCTCAACTGTGGCAAGGCGAATATATTTGCATGCTTAAATGATGGTCCTTGAAGTTCTTTCGTTATGTTGTCAGTGGGGTGGGTGAGCTGTGCTGAGAGGTAGTCGGGAATGCTTGAATAGGACATTGCAAACATTGTCGATGCCTTGCTTTGGCAGTAAAAGGGCAGTTGTGCTTTTGGTGTGTTGTTGAATGGAGACGGTTCCATGCGTAAAATGGAGGACGAGAAATCGGCGCCAAATATCGCACTGCAATCCAAATTTCTCTCGTAAGGCTGTTGCATTCCCTTTTGATGAGCGCAGTCTGTTGGATGGTAGGATCATGTCAACTTCGCAAGAAATGGTCGAGAAGGCCATGTAGATGTTGATCGAATTGGCCACACCAGAGTCGAGGAGGAAATGCCATGCATGACCGTCCAGTTGTGATGTGATGAAAGGGGAGTTGCTTGGTAGTGGACGGGATGGACGAAATGAAAGTCTCCCTAGTTGTGAGCCAAAGCACAGAGGGCCTTGGTATGAGACTGCTGGTTTGGTGGCCAATTGCAGTTGTTGTGGCTCAGTACCATGTGCAACTGCAGACGCTTCATTGTTGAGATCGCAACCAACTTATAGAGGAAGTTGATAACTGTGTTGCCGAGCTTCACGACCACAATGAGTAGGCGGGAGGGGTATCCCAGCTGTCCGTTTACCCAAGCACCTCTCAATTCCAGTTAAAAGTGAACTGTGGAAGGTTCGTTTTACTGGAGGTTGGAGATTGTTTGATTTACTCACCTCGTTGTCCCCGCTCCCTGTGGCGAGTTTTTGTTCTTCCTGATCGATGACGAGTTGGGGTGGAGTGGGGCGAGGTGGTGCAGCAGTGTTTAAACTGCTCTTCAGCAGCCGTGCGGTCAAGACGATATTCATGTCCACCACAGTCTCGGAGAGAATGTAGCCGATACACCCATTCACGAATTCATTTGCCTCCTTTCGCAGTAGAGCCCTAAGATCCCATCCACCCACCTATCACCTTTATCAAAAAGCTCCAACACAAAAGCATCGCCGCACCTATTGAAACAAGGTGAGGTGTAGAGATACAACCTTAATCATGCTGAAGTTTCGTAATAATCTTACCAGTCGAATTGGTAAAGTAACATTGGCTTTCACCGTGACATAGCGGATTGTTTACCACATCGGGTTGTGTTCGTTCAAATAGCATGGCATTCGCCTTCGGTTTAGCATCTTAAGCCTGTTTGACCAAAATTCAACCGCTGCTAGAATGCGCAAGGGACAAGCACAGCCACAGACAATTTACTAACTTACAGCCAATCATCTTTGAATCGACCAATTCAGCGAATCATTGACGAGCAAATATTTGTTTAACTTGATGAGTTTTCAGTACAATTTGAATGAGAGCTGCAATCATTTTTCTCATAATGCATATCAGAAGCTAAGTTGTTTATTGCCAAAAAATGATTAACAAACTGATGTCAAAGTAGGGAGGGAAAAGTTCGAATAACGATACACAAAATACACCCAACTTAGCGCCTCGAGGTATGAATGAAGATGGAAGAAGATATTGTGCTCAGTCTAAATGCATGTGTTCAATGCACAAAATGCACTTTTGTCTCATGCATTGAAACCTGCTGTGAATAGTCAGGTGGGTGGGTCACCTTGTGTACTGGCACTAAGTCTGTGCATATTGCAGCAATTCCTCCGCCTCTTGTATCGTTGGATGGAGACGTCGAGCAGTGATCCCAACACTACGCCGACTGGCATTTTCTTTCCTTTAGGTGTGACGAAAGAGAACTCGACAAATGCTAAATTTAATCACAAAGCCTCAGCATGTCCGACGGAGGCAGGTTAAGTCGCTGATCACTATGTGCATGCAAGTGCAAACCAGAGTAACCTTCGTGATCTTCTCGTTGCGTCTTGACTACCATTTCTTATGATACACTTCTCATCACTTTGAAACACGTGTGTGAGTAGAAATACTGTGCTCCTTTGATTACTCCGACATACACTGATGCACACTTGCAGTTGGTTAGGCAGACGCCTTTACTCATGCCTTCACTCACTCATTCATTCAGTCATTCACATGGGTGTGCCCATGTGAACTTGAATGACCTTTGCGAGATTGTCTGCCCATCAAAACAAATAAGGCGCGTGCTTGGATTGGTTAGAAGAGCGACTTATTACTTTATTGCATATTGTAGTCCAGAAGGAAAACTGACAATGACCGATAACAACATCTACAATATTTGGTCAAGTGTATATTGAGGAGTTGACGCGCTTTGCGTCCACATTGGAGGCAGCTGTGTTTAGATGCAAGGCAGATCATTCAATCACTCATTCATTCCCTTTTTGGCAAGAAAGTGGAATCACTGCACCTCACGAGTTGTGAGGGTTGAGTGCGGCGGCTTTTCTGCCGCTCAGTGCTCCTTCGCAGGTGCAACACTTACATTTACTTGTCCATTTTGAATGAACTCTTCAAAGTGGCATTAATTTGGCCCTTGGCACACAAGCAAGTTGTCATGTCCACTTCATTTGTCCCACGTCATTTTGTCGTCGTTAGCTCATCCATCACGGTGCACCAAGGGGAAGTGTGGGATGTCTGCCTCAATTCTGGCTGAGTCTACCATTCGTGCACAACATGGCCACTGTAGAGAGTGCTGTGGCGTTGAATGTATCTAGGAATTTCTCCGCTTTCCCCTGGTTCTAAAAGGGACGGCAGTGGGCAGCAACACAGAGTGGTGAGCTGGTAGTAGTAATTGTGGAATCCATACAAAGCGAACTCCGAAGTGTCAAACCTTTCCATCCCCTACTTTAGGGTCTGAAATGCGGCAAATAATTATTCGAATTCTGCCCACCCACGACATGTCATACCGATTTGCATTCGACCGCAATGCCTCTACACGTCTGATCATCATCACGATGTGTGCACACACCTGCCACGATGCTAACCACATTGTCTTTGGTGTTCTTCTCGTTATTTCATGTCTGCTTTCCCACTACTGCCACCACTTTGTAATTGCTTTAGTCACATGTGTGTGGGTGGAAACAATCTGCTCTTTGATCACATTGGCATAAGCGCCTTTGGTTACCATTCATTCATTTGCTCACATGGGTGTGCTTACTTGAACTCGGATGAACTTTTTGAGTTGTACAAGCATTAAGATGGTGAGACCATCAGAATGATGCTTACACTGGTTCAAGCATCGCAACGAGTGTACAAACACTTTGTAGAGCAGCAAATTCTCAAGCGATCGTTTGAAATTGATGGCTGGGCTTCCGAACGAGGTGAAGATAAATGGAAGGCCTATTCACCATTTGTCTCCGATCAACGTTACAGATGACACGTGCTATATTGATGGCAAATTGTTGGGTAGCCCTTGCCGAATGGATAGAGGTGGGTAGAAGATCGAGAAGTCTTCTTTTCATTTGTCTGCTTTAATAAGAAAACCGTTGAGTGCAACCAGGAGTAGTGCACCAGAAGTTTGGTTGGTGCGACAACAACAAAGTGAATTGATTCAGGTTGACTTTGCGCGGAGGTGATTGTAGTTGGAATTGCAAAGGTGCAAAGACTAATTCTTGTCGTGACTACAGGCGAACAACATTGCGTACAACTTTAGGTAGTGCCAAGATCACTGTCGACGACGTATCCCAACTGGAGGCAATTCAAGTATGGGATGGACAATCATTGTTTTCGACAGCAATCTTCGTACCGAAATGTGCCTTTGAGAAGCCAGCGGAAGGTGAGTGGATGCATTTGGAGCAGTATAATAGGCAGTGATATTGCCAAGTGGACGCCTTCTCGACATAAAGCAATCTCCCAAACAGCATTTCGAATGGTAGATGTGCAATCTGACCTCTTCATTTGATTGGGTTGTGAGGGAGAGTAGAACTAGGAAGCCCGATCCCTAAATATTCCTTCCACGCAGGTGAAGTCGACTTCAATACGTCCTTTCCACTTTCCCGATTTCGGAAGGGACAAGCGCATGTAAAGGTCACATTCGCTGTTGGAGGCGCGAACAGTGAATCTTGGGTTTGTACACTGTTGATGGCAGAAATGTTCTTTCCACGTTCGCGTAGACCCACTCATCATTTGCTCATGCTTTCGCGCAGTCTCTATTCTGTCCTTTTCTTCTCTCCACAATGTAGGTTTACTTTATGGTGAACGGAATACTTGAGTCCGCATGGCAGGGCATTACTCTTCAAGAATCTGCAGCGCCTTTCTGCCGTGAGTTTGTTGAACATTCGAGCAGGTCACTTTTTGTGTTCATGAAGTCGACTACTTGTGCTCTCCCTTGCTCATCCAAGGCAATTTATCAAGAGATACCGAATCCGATCTGAGAACATTTGTTTTGAACTTTACGCGAAATGATACGCTTGATCATACCACATTTGAATGGGAAGGGGACAAAAGGAAACTCGTTGTTACCGTTGACTGGGAGCAAGGAGGTGAGTGAGTGAGCGTCCGTGTTGACGAGGTCGGCATATTTTGCTTTCCTTGTGGTGGAATATTTCGAATGATTAGGGATTAAGTATTGTCCTGAGCAATCCAAATGTTGGCAGACCCAAACAGCACAAGTCCCTTCGAGGTGACTAAAAGTGTTGCGTTGGTTTAGGTGACTCGCCGGAGGTCGCGGTGTGCAATGGTAAGTGCGAGCGCATGCCCTTTTTCCTCAGTAGTGGGACAGGGCCACATGCATTGCAGTGAAGGCCTTTCTTTGTGTCTGCAAGGAGCTCTCACATGTGTGGAACACATTTGAGTGCCTAGGAATAATTCCTACTGGTGCAACGCTACTGCAAGCACTTCCTGGTACATTCGAGTACCTAAGAAGCAGTTCTTGGCAAATGTTTATTTTATCGTTTTCTTGACACAACTTTTAGATTACTAGAGCGAAACCGGTAAGCCGCCATTCTGGCTGCACGCCTACCCACTTTTGGTTTGCCTTACCCACGTATTGCTGCTTTCGCTGCTGTTTCCGGTTTTGTCGACTCAATTGGCACCTGAAATTTGCATTGGCGTACCACTTTTGCACCTAGACACGTCAACCTCAATGGGCAGGGCGGACAACAGTGAGTGTTTCCACACATTCTCTTACGAAATGCAACATAATTTCATCTGTCAGGATAAAGCCGCTTTGCCGTGAACCTAAATACTACTTGCTAATTGATGAAGCGATGCCTGAACTTTGCTTTCCTCTTGATGCAATTAAACAGCAACGACCTCCTCTGGTAAGTCGATGCACCGATTCCTTTTTAACCAAGCCAAATGCACCCATCCAGTCAATCGAGTGTCACTTGACTGAGGCACCTACTCTGCTTCTTTGCATTCCACAGGTCCCACGGCAATGCTCGCTCTCTACGGTGAGACACTCGTTTGCATTTTCGAGACACGTCGAATATGACAAGCGTTCGTTTGACCCTGCTTGCTTCTAGAGCATCGCGGGTTTCCATCCCTTCATGGCGATGGAGTGCCTGTTACTACTTACTTTCCACTATGTATTCTTTGCTTAGTTTTTGAAGCACTTTAAGGCAGTACATTGGAATACGCACGTAAATCCTAAAAAGCCGAGTTTGCATTAATCTGCGATCGTAGTCATCGACAATCTCTTCTTCCTCGCCTTTCAGCTGTTCTGGCATCACTGCTGCCGCCACCACTTTTGTGAATGCAACCACTTGAAGAAGCGAGTGTGAAATGCGCTTGTGGGATGCCTTCAAATAACCATGTCGCGACTTTCCTTGCCTAAATTCGTCGCCTTATAAGCATGATGGCAACAACCTTACTCCTTATACATTTAAGTTGAATTTGAATTTAAATACCATGTTTGCAATCTTGTCGAAAATCATATTTTCGAAGCAACAGCAAGAGCATCTAGGTCTGACATAAGGCTTCTCTTGAATAATGAGGGAGGAATACGGTTGCACTGGATGTTAAAGAATCTTAGCTAAACTAATTTTGTGAGCAGAAGATCACCGTGTGTCACGTGATTGTGGACGAGGAGAGGACAAACTTTAATTTCTCACTGAAATTGGCCCATTTTGCAATATCCTTGTTTCGCTGCAAGGCATGTTATCTGTTCCTGTTCCTGTAAGACTGGAATAGGCTCACCACCCAGTAAGCCGCATCAAGCAGAAGGAGACGAAATGCGGTAATGTGTTAAGAGCCGAAATGGGTCATGACTTACAGCACCCATTTCCCACTAACTCACCTAGACACCGAAGGCACGGTAACTCTTACTAACAAAGAGAAGCGTCGGCGATGTTTGCAATGTCCTCCACAAGGATGAAGATGTAGTCATGAGCATCCTAGACGACGTCTGAACCCAGCTTACCCACCTCATTGACAACAAAAAGAAGGAGATTTGGGAGCCACCATTTACGTTTGCAAATACATTTGCCTTGCCACAGTTAAGCTAGGGAGAACAAATATCCTTAAAAATGTGATGCAGACCGGCGAGGCTAGACCGACCTGGCACACCGAAGGCGTGACTGGATGAAGTGTACCGTTCGGTGGATGCATTGATTAGAGGCCTGGTCATAAATCCATCGAAGCCACCATAGGTGCCACCAATTGCTCGAAAAAGGGAAGGACGGAAGTCAACGCATGTGTCCACCACAGGAAGCTGAGCGCAGTAACGAGGAGGGACAGACTGTTTCGTTGGACTACCTACACAAGTGAGGCTGGTTCTCTACCCTAGACATAAAATCAGGATACCCGCAAGTAGGAATGGCATCAATGGACAGGGAGAAATGACAGCCTCTGTTATCCTCCAGGAAGTATTGCAAATTCCAGACGACGCCCATCGGACTTTGTGATGCAGTGACCATCTTCTGCGGCCTCATGTGAACCTCGCTCATCGCATCATGGCCAGAACATTGCATGGGCTACCTGGGTGGCATTCTCGTGCTCTCGACACAATGGCACGTAAAAATGACAAAAATGGAAAAACAGAAGAAGCATTGCAAGTTCCGGAATTTCCTGAAGCGCAAGACTAATCTGTGATGCACGTCTAGCCCTGAACCAAAGCTGTGCCTGCTTCAGCAGTACTCACTCCAACTCTTAAGACACTGCACGCAAGCAAGACAGCTGGTCTAGGTGAAGCATACAGTCCTCCCCATTACAAACGACAACTGCCTGCTCAAATAACGATAGTCGTAATATCTCAAGCAAAGTAAAGGCATGCGCTGCAGAAACACTCGCCACGGACGCGGTAGGGCAAGAAGGGGTGTATTTTGGCACCTCCAACAGTCCCATGGTTCTGACAAAGATGCGCTTACTTCAACAAGCTCGCTCATACTAGATCCCATTGTACAAACGCTCCAACGTCACATCTGCTGCTGCCCTTGAAGTGGAGTAGAGGCAAAAAGAGGTGGGAAGATAGGTAAGGCGATGATCATGCCCAAAGGTACGCCTATGGGCAGATCCTTCGAACCTCACCTGTCTATTTGCCCAGACCTCTACTACTCAAATAGACTACTAAACATTTAAAAGGAAAGTGCGTCAATAAACAAGCGGATCGCCACCGTACCGAGTCGCAGAGGTGCGAGAACAAACCAGTGTATTTGCCTAATGTCATGGGGGGACGACAATCAATTGTGAGCCATCAAGCATATTTACCAGCATGGCTAACTCGAGGGCAGCATCGAACTCACACCTCTGTCCATGTCTCTACGACCCGCCAATCAATTTCTAGTTGTACGACAAAAAACAATAAATCCATGGTAAGTTACTGCTACAACTAAAGCGAGTACAAAGACCATCCCAGGTCTACCATATTTCCACGGCAGGGAGGTAAAAAGGCTGAGATGATTAGTGTGCTACCTTCCAAGCCCTCACCACAGCATTACCTCCCCAATGAACACTCCCCTCATTCATTCAGTCCTATTTCAAAGGTAATCATCCCAAAATGCCTCATTGGTCAATAATCAAGGGACAAAGTTCATTGGTTTGGACGAGGAGCACTATACAGGACCTGACGCACTCAAAGCTGTTCGTCAGATCGCCCATAAACAAAACAATATCACCAAGGGAACCGATGAAATCGCTCCACATGCTGCAAACTCTAATTGTGCCAAAAAAATAGCGTGCAAATTTCAAAGAGGCCTTCTTCATAGCCCGCAACACAATGAGGAGAGATAAAGTGGCAGCAAGCTTTCCTACCAAACCAGCGGCAGCCTAATCAGAGTACACGCATTTGAGGCACCTGTGCAGAGGAGGAGGAGGAGGAAAGACTACTTAAGGGTGAAAATCATGGTTCACTGCGGGTATTCAAGCGGATCGTAACGCGGTCTGCTGTGCCACACTCTATCAACTGACGACATTGCCCCACGATACTGCGATTATGCGCTGACAACTTGTCCCAACCATAATTCCTGAAAAGGCACATCCATATGCACTAACAAACCTGTTCAACGCAACCCCATTCGGTTAGGCTAGGACAACAGTGTAAGCAATGACAAAAGCACACCAATTGTCAGTGACATGATCAGGTAGCAATGGGCATAAACACCTGACCCGCGAACAATTAGCACATGCCAACGCTGCATGAAGGCATCTACACAGGCAGTAGCAGCAGTGAGACCTGTGGCGCAGACTATCAATCGAAACACGCACAAACAAGTGGACAACGTGGGAAATGCGAAGTCAAGAAGCCGCAGGCTCAAAAGACTGCACCTCGCGATGGAGAGACAGCTCATCAAAGTGGATAAACAGTAAACAGACAACCGCAAACAGTTCTACACTTACGCACGTATCCGAGCAAAGCACGAGTAATAGCTCAGTCTGAATTCAAATTGTGTGTTCTCTATTATTTCCGAGAATCCTTTCAAGTGGAGCACCATCGACATGTGCATTTCTGTCCATTGCAGCGTCCCTACTGCCATTGAAACCAAGAGTGACATGCTGCTAGACAGTTCTTACCTTCTTTATAGCACTTGAAATCCATTTAACCAAAACCCAGTTGCCATTCGAACCAGCAAAGTAGCCAGCACAGAGACAGACAATATGCTAAAGCACAGCCAATGACCTTAAAATTGGCAAATTAAACAGGTCATTGACGAGTGAGCATTGAATTTGCTTAGTGGGTTTTCATACAAAGTGGATGTTAACTAATGTCCAATGTTTTGAGAAAAATGCCATATTCTTTTATAGTTTATTGCAGATGGCTGCAAAGAGGCACAGTGGCAATTGGAAATTAAATAAAGAGGAACGGATAGAACTGTGGTGCTTTGTTTGTTTGAACTACCGGTTTCGGTCTGGGTCACAGAGGTGGCCGATTCGCCCTACCTGCGTAGGCTAGCCCCAAGCCATGCTAGCGGCTTATTTCCCTCTGTCCGTTGAAAATGCATATTCTACTCTAGCATTCTGCCTTCTTTTACCTTCGAGGTAAACCAGCTCGGTCAAGCATACCACTGCATGTCTCCAAGGTCATTCTAGTTCACACAGGTATACCAATGCAGATGAAGGCATTCACATGGCGAGGTAAGGCTTTACCTTAGCGCATGCTGTGGCAACGTAAATGACAAATTATGTCTGCTCATGCGGCACCAGTACCATTTCGAACAGGACGTGGAGTGGGCGTCGGAAGAAGTTGAAACCCTAGTTGACATGGAGGAGTAAGCATAAAGTGAGAAGAAGCTTACCAGAATCCTCGCTGTTGCCACTTGCCCTAGCCTCCCTTCCTGTCACACTTTCCTTATCTCAAGCTCCTAACCTAACTAAGGTAAAAACACTGGGGTCTCTTAAACAATTCGCCTGAGTAAGCGTTCCCCCAAAGCCTCAAGAGGTCAAATGTTGAAGTCATGTTCCACAATCTTTGTACAGCACCATTTCGTCCACATGAAGGGATTGAGTGCAAGCTAATACTTCCATTCCCTTTCATCTTCGATGGCTAGCAGTCATCAAAGTTTGTTGCACCAGAAAGTCTCCCAAACTGGATTGGGTTATCGTTAACCCCAAATGTTTGCTTTAGCTCCACTGCACCGTCATTCAATCCCACTTGTGACAATTTGCATAGATCAGTTGACACCCATGGATGCACGAAAAACAAATTTCTTCCCGTTAGCTGTAACCAGAAACTGGCATCCCATCTGAGTTCCTAATGTTATAGCCATCTGTGTCCAGACGATGGTTAGGAGGCCAAACGATCATGAAACAAGAATGACAACAATCATTGTAATTTCCCAGCCTTCGACGTACTTTGACAGAGCAGGAAAGGGAAAATCTGAGGTCTTCTGCAGGGTCCCGGAGTCAAGACATCACGTCAAATGCTGGCGAACACTCCATTCAACACATTGTCCCACGAAAGTTCGACGACTCCCAGGTGACATTACAATATCACCCACCCGGACCCTCGAGTAACACGCGGAGCCTCATTTTAAGAGGTCACTGTAGGCTGTGAAATGAGCACAAGCTACTCCCAGACTAGAAATTGTCAGCAGAGAATCACATTCTTCAAGGTCTTTCAAAAGAGAGAACTCAGCCTCGTTTTGGCCCACTTAAAGCAAGCACGCAGATTGTGGTGGTCTTAGGAATGGTAATTGAGCGAAGGCCTTAGTGACCAAAAGGTTGCAACGCAAGTTGAACGACAAAATTGGCTTATGCCTGTGGGATTCCTGGGTGGAAGGAAACTTCAGCTTCTCTTCGTCAACAAGAGCTTGTCCGTTTCGCCACCCTGAACACGCATATGACATGGCATTCTGTCTGTCCCCACCACCCTGCATAGGTGCATCAAATGAGTGCATTCTAATTAGTCTGCTTTTGATTGCGAAATTTGCTGCTGCTGCTGCTGCTGCTGCTTTACCTCTCCTCATTGTGTTGCGAACCATGAAGAAAGTCTTCTTGAAGTTAAAGTTTACGAGATGTGGAGCACTTTCCTCGGTTCCTTTGCTAATGTTATTTTGCTTATGAGCGGGCAAAGAAGCATAGGAAGATGACACAAATTTGAGTGGGTTAGGCTCTCTTTGGTGCTCCCCGTCTAAACCACAGAACTTGGCTCCTTGATTATTGTCAAGAAGTGCCTTTTTGGATGGTTGCCTTCGAAAAGAGAATTAATAAATGAATGAATGGAGTGTTCATTCTAGGGGTAATGTTATGGTAATAATTGGGACGGTTTTGGTCTGCTTGCCTCCCCTGCTGTGGTGGTGGTGGTGGTTGTTGTTCTGGTGTTTGTTGTGATGATGATGATATTGAAGTCCCGGTGCAGTCTCTGCCCTTCCTTTAGTCGCGGTTGTAATTAGCCTTCACTCTATTATTTTTTGTCGTATGATTGGCGGGTCGCGGAGACATGGACAGAGGTGTGGGCTTGACGTTGTCCTCAAGTTGGCCATGCTAGTGAATATACTTGACGGCTCGTAATCGATTGATGTGTCCTCGAGACCTAGTCAAATGCGCTGATTTGTTCCTTTTCTGCCCGCAACTCAGTACACTGGTCAGTTTCATTGTTTTACTTTCCTTTTCTTCCAATTACCTGGTTAATGGGTTACTTGGGTGGCAGGACCTTGACCACATGGACAGGCAAATGTGGGAGGATCCGTCCATTTGAAGGCTGTCTTTTATCTGTCCATTTATGGCAATCCAACTTGCCAGTATGCTGATTTTATGTCCAGGGTGGAGACCAAGTCCCACTCGTGTGGGTAGTCTACCGAAACAGTTATGTACGGCAATGAGAGCTCATTCTTCCCTGTTGCTGCTTCCAGCCTTTTGTGTTAAACGCGCAGCTGTTGACTTCCTTCTCTCCCTTTTTAGAGCACTCGGCGGGACCTATGATGACTTCGATGGAGTTGTGGCCTCACCTCCGACCATTGCTTCCATGGGAGAGTACAAGTCCTGCAGGCGCGTGCATGGTATGCTGCTACCACTGTAAATTACTCAACAACCTTCCCAACCCGCCAGCATCCTTCACATCGGTTATGATCAACCTTCAGGAGCGCACGTGTTGGAGCTGCAGAGAGTCTCGTTTCGCTGAGCAGACGCCACATTCGTCTAGGCACTCCTCCTCCTCCTCCTCTACCCGCCCCTCCTTTCGTGTGCCGCGCTCCGCATCTGCACAATGAGCGACGCCAGTTATAGTCAAGACGTTGCATTGCGAAGAAAGAAAGCTGGCCGGCCTAATCAGTCCGGACGATCACTCACCTCCTTGCTTCCAGTCAACAGTAACAACAAGGCTTTGTTGCTTCCCTTTCCATTTCATTAGGGTATAATCAAGCGTATCATTATGTGTAAAGTTCAGAGCAAATATTCGCAGGTCGGATGTGCCATCTCTCAACAAATTACCTTGAAAGAGCAGAGAAGTCGTATTTGGTATATTAATTGGGTTCATGAACATCAGAAATGACCTGCTTGAATGGTCAACAAACTCACGGCAAAAGGACGCTGGTGAATGTGAAAGGACGCTGCCCTCCCATCGGCACTTAAAAACTCTGTCCACCATAAAAGAAACCTGTATTTCGGTGAGGAAAAAAAGACAGAGTAGGCAGAGCACAAAACCCTAAGTAAGTGATGAACGGTATTGCGCGAACATGGCAATGACATTTTCATAAAAAAATGCACAAGCCGAGGAATTACTGTTCGCACCTCCAACAGCGAATTTGACCTCCACATGCGAATACCCCTTGCGGAATCGGGAAAGTGGAAACGACGTATTCAATTCGACCTCGCCTGTGAGGAAAAATTTGTAGTGGTTATGCTTCCTGGCTCATCCTCCTCACAACACCCAGGCAGTTGAAGGGCTCAGATGGCACAGCAACCACATGAACCGTTCGAATTGCCTCAGTTTCCAAGACAAGTGTTTGCATTATTAGTTTATTTCAAAAATGCATCCATCTTGAACTATTTCTGCAAATTCTTCTCTCTCTCAATCCACTCACCCTCCTTTGGCTTCTGGAAATCACATTTTGGCACGAAGAATGCCGTTAAAATTGGTCCTCCAAGATGAATTTGCAATGTCTCCGCGTTGGACACGTCGTTTACAGTGATGCTGACACCGTCTAAAATTACACGCAAAGGTGTCCTCTTACAGCAACTACAAGATTCAGTCTTCTCGTCTTTCATTGTGCTATTCAAATCATCGCTGCTGCACAACTTGAAGTGATGTACTTTGTTGATGCACCACTCCTGGTTGTACTCAAGGGTTTCTTCATTAAAGCAGACGAATACAGTAAAGAGTTCTCGACTTTCTACCCACCTTCGTCGATTTGGCAGGGCCTACCGAAGACTTTTTTATCAGCGTAGCACGTGCCATTTTCAGCATAGACTCCAGACCTATGGAAATCCTTCGATATTGCTTCTATTGTCCACAATGAATCAAGAAAAGCCCGCTGTAGCCTCTAACATGGGATTTGGGTGCATCAGCCATGTGGCAGGATGGCATTATGCATTCGGCCTTCCAGCGCCTATGCCAATCGAAGTGGGAAAGGAATGTGTGGTGTGAATTTGGATCTTGAAGAAGCACACGAGAAAGCGTCTATCGTCGTGTTGGCAAAAAGTATCGATTCAAACAAATGTTTTATACATACGAAAATTCTGAAATGCTGAAAATACACCAGCGATGATGGTCCCTGCGGTGTTCTAACAATGCGAGAGCCCCACAGCATTGGCTCCGCTTCTGCTTCAGAGAAGCAAGAAGTATTTAAAGTTTGTCTGATGAATTGCTGAGAGTAAAATCAAAAACACTATGAAATGTGAGCACTTTTATTGCTACTTACTCCACTGTCACTGCAGGCTGGTTGGTTGGCTGGCAGGCTGGTTGGTCGGTTGATTGGGTGAGACTGCAGTCGCAGGGGTAAATAGAAGATCATCCCACGTGTTTCTATCAGCATTGCGTGGGTGTCGGTTTGGGGCCTACACTAAGTCCTTACAAGTTTGGTACTTGCGACTAGGCAACGTAGAAGACCAAAACCGTCTTCTTCAGTGGTAATTTGATCTTTGCAGGGGTGTGGACCTGCTGCAAGCACCGAAACTACAACCGCGCATTTGATGCCACTTTTTAAGTACAACGGACATCAACGCAGTGTTGTTGTGCCTTCGGAGGGAAGCAGACCAATCTATGCGAGAGCCCATTTCTGTGGTGCGCCAACTGATCGCCTAGATTGGACCAGGAACCGACCAGATGAACAAAGTCTCCATGCATCAAACTTCCTTCCGTTGAGATAGTCACTGTGGCCATTTATAGTGCAGTAAATATGATGCACAAAGACCAATTCACTTACGCCCCTCATCTAGATATGCCCAATCTGTGATTTTTGGATGTTTCAGTCGACTGGCTGACATGCCTCTGCTAGATTTCTTGCCCAATTCGCAGCCACTTTGATTGGTTTTCGTAAAAGCCTAATAGGCAACTAACTGGAGTTGCCCAAAATCGAACGGCCATCTCATGAAAACTGTGCATCCGCCAGCTGCAAGACTGTTTCATTTGTGCCCATCAACCATTTGCAAAGAGGTACGCAATGCTAACCACATCATTGCTGTCGCCGTTGCACTCAATTTGAAGCACTCATTAGCAAGTGGGGTGCGGCGATTGCAAACTGCCTTCTCAACCCTCGACAACGCTCGCAATTCCAGTCTCTTAATCAGGTGAAGAGAACGTCAGGCTGAGGAGGTGAGTGCTCATGCATCAGTGTTCAAAAGTTGGAAGTGGTGGACTTTGAGCGGCTAGGCGTAACTAATGCCGCAGAACAAAAGGATAACGAAGTAGCTGGCGTGCATTCAAATGGATATCAGAGTTGCGGAGACACTGCCAAGCAGTGCACGATTTTGCTTCCTCCTCTACTAATGTAAAATCATTGAACATTGTCGCAGCCTAGTCTTGCTACTAATTCCTGTCCACCTCCGGTTCCGAACTGCTGAATGAAGTGCACCGACTACCTAACAGCGGACAGCCTGCTTTGCAGCAAAGTGTGGACATTAGGAATGGTCCAATTTCAGCGAGAAATTAGGGTTCATCTCCTCCCTTGTCTTCTCCTCGACCACGATCTCATGACACACGATGGTCTTCTGTTCACAACATCGGTCTAAATGATGCTCTTAAACATTCACTGTAACTATCCCCCTCCCTCATTGTTTGAGGGAAATCTAATATCGGACCCGGATGCTCTTGCTGCTCCTTCAAGCATGTGGCTTCAGACACAACTGCGAATGAGGCCATTGTTATCGTGGTATTGGAACCCAACTTCGGCTTTAATGTAAGAGGAATTTATTTGTTGTCAGCGGGTTCGCAATGCGACAAGTTTAGGCAAAGAAAGTCGTGACATGCTTGTTGGTGTGCAGTTCTCAAGCACATTTCGCTCCTAATTCTTCGAATTGCTACATCCATAAGAGCGTTGATAGTAGTGATGTCAGGACGGCTAAAAGGCGAGGAAGAAGAGATTGTTGATGACTACGATCGCAGATTGATGCAGACTTGGCTTCTTAGGATTTACAGAAGTGTGCATTCCAATGTACTGCCTTAAAGTGCCTCAAAACTATGCAAAGAATACACAATGAAGAGCAAGTAGTAACAGGCATTCCATCGATATGAAGGGATGGAAGCCCCCAACGCCCTAGAAGCAAGCAGGATCAAACGAACGCTTGTCATATGCGACGTGTCTCGAAAATGCAAATGAGCGTCTCACCGTAGAGAGCGAGCATCGCCGTGGGACCTGTGGGATGCAAAGAGGCAGAGTAGGTGCCTTAGTCAAGTGGCACTCGACTGACTGGATCGGTGCATTTAGGTTAGTCAATAGGGAATCGGTGCATCGACTTACCAGAGGAGGTCGTTGCTGTTTAATTGCATCAAGAGGAAAGCAAAGTTTATGCATCGCTTTGCTAATTAGTAAGTAGCATTTAAGTTAATGACAAAGCGGCTTTATCCTAACAGGTGACAGTGTGTTGCGTTTTGCAAGAGTGTGTGGAAACACTCACTGCTATCCGCACTGCCCATTGGAGTTGACGTGTCTAGGTGCGCAATTTGGTAGGGCAATGCAGAATTCAAGTACAAAGTGGGTCGACAAAATCAGAAACAGCACTGCATGAAGGGCTTGGCTAATTACTTTATACTTCCCAAATTCACACGTTGAGGCAACACTTTTGTTGATCCTTTTTTTTAAAGTGGGGTGGATGAAGCATGTTTACTGTGACGTGAGAGAGAACATCTTGCGCTAACTAAAGAAAATAGAACGAAACTCCCAGCTAGTGTTGGAAGCAACTGTAATTCACGATGGGATGTTGTAGCTACGAAAAGCAGAAGTAATTGGACAAAGGAAACCAAAAATGGGTAAGCGTGCAACCAGAACGGCGGCTTACGTGTACGGGTTGATTGCAGCGAATGAAGTCCTGGATCTGCAAACGAATCATAGAATTACCGCAGTTAGTCACCAATAAAATGGGTTAAGATGTTAAACTCGGTGTGAAGCAGATAGTTGGGGAAATGCAGGTAGAGCAAGGCCTAGTGCCAGCCCTCATGATGGTTGCTGCACGTGGTTTAATGCATATCATTTAGTAACGAGCTATTTACGCAACTGTAAACAAAGCTGTTCCTTTGTGAGGTTAAGAGCCTCCAGCTCACCGCGTATTGCCATTGCGAAGCGAGTCCAGTCTGGCTCAGGGGAAATGCTAGCACAAATCAAACACCTTAAACTGTCCCTCGTATAACTTACTAAATGCAGCATTCAAAGGCCCTGGTTTTTTTTACGAGATGGAGGAAGTGGCTTTGAATTAACTGCCCTAGCATCGGGACTTTTGCTTACGACACTTCAAATAGACGCGGCTTGAACTGACCGTGTGGCGTTGTCGCCAGTCAAAACCGAGGAAGAGGATTGTGGAGATGTTTGGGATGTCTTGACATCTACTCTGCTTATCCACATCCTTACAGTGTGATAAAAAGTGCCAAACACTAGTGATAACATCGCGTTTGTTGAACCAACACCTCAGCATCCAAGGTACTCCAATATGCCAGAAATACTTCCTGCTATATTGAACCATAATAAAGCAGTTCAAGTTACTCCAGGGTGCTTCACTCTTGTTGGAGCAGTTTGCAAACACAAAGAAGGTCTTCAGTGTAAAGGACGTGGCGCTGTCTGACCACAGTAAAATAGGCATGCGTTCGCACTTACCATCGCACGCCGCGATTTCTGGCGATTCACCTAAACCAACGAAACACTTTCAGTCACCCCATAATGACTTGTGCAGTTTAGGTCTGCCAATAGTTGAGGTGCTCAGGACCATGCATAACTACTAATCAGCCAAAATGAACCATTGAAAAGGAGGGAAATAGGCCAACCTTATCAGCCCGGACGCTCACTCACTCACTCACCTTCTTGCTCCCAATCAACCGTAACAACGAGGACTTTTCGCCCCACATTCCATTCAAATGTGGTAGAAGTAAGCGCATCATTTCGTGTGAAGTTCAGGGCAAATATTCTCAGGTCAGCTGCGTCATCTCTCGACATATTGCCTTGAATAAGCAGAGGAAAGCTTAATTAGTTGGCTTCATGAAGGCGAGAAATGACCTGGTTGAATGCTCAACAAACTCACGGCAGAAAGACACTGGATAATGTGAAAGGACACTGCCCCTCCACTGGCACTTAGGGACTCCGTTCACCGTAAGGAAGACCTGTATTTCGGAGAGGAAAAAGGACAGAATAGACGCAGCACAAAAGTTATGGGCAAGTGATGAAGAGGACTACGCGAGCGTCGTAAGGAGCTTTCCATAGAAAATGCACAGACCGAGGATTCGCTGTTCGCACCTCCAACAGCGAATTGGACCTCGACATGCGAATGCCCCTTCCGGAATCGGGAAAGTGGAAACGATGTGTTCAAGTTGATTCCATCTATGCGGACAAAGTTGTAGTGATTATGCTTCCTGACTCGTCCTCTTCACAACCCTCAGGCAGTTGAAGGGCTCAGATGGCACATCGACCACATGAACAGCTCCAAATGACCCACTTTCCAAGTCAAGTGTTTGTATCATTAGGTTATTTCAAAATGGCATCCATCTTGAAGTATTTCTGCAAATTCTTCTCCCCTCCATCCACTCACCTTGCTTTGGCATCTGGAAATTACATTTCGGCACAAAGAATGCAGTCGCAAATGATTTTCCTCCATCCCATATTTCCAGCACCTCCACTTTGGACACGTCGTTTACAGTGATGTTGGCACTTTCTAAAATTGCACACAAACATTTCCTCTTACAGCAACTACAAGATTCAGTCTTTTATCTTTCCGTGCACACACAGACATTGTGCAATTCCAACTATTGCTGCTGCACAAAGTCAACTTGAAGTCGTTTGCTTTGTTGATGCACCAAACAAAGCTCTAATGCACTAGCCCTGGTCGTACTCAAGGCTTTCGGCATTGGAGCATACGAATAGAGCAAAGAGTTCTCGCTCTTCCACCTACCTGCATTCATTTGGCAGGGCCTACCGAAGACTTTTTTATTGGCATAGCATGTGCCATTTTCAACACTGACGTCAGTCCAATGGGAATCCTTGGATATTGTCTTCAAAATCTGCAATGAATCAAGGAAAGTCCACTGTAACCTCTAACATGGCATTTGGGTGCATCAGCCATGTGGCGGGATGGCATTACGCATTCTGCCTTCCAGTGCCTATGCCAATCGAAGTGGGAAAGGAACGTGTGGTGTGAATCTGGATCTTAAAGAAGCACAGAGAGGAAGCGTCTATCGTCGTGTTGATAAAATACATCGATTTAAACAAATGTTTGATACATACGGCACTTTTGGGCAAACGAAAGTACATCAGTGGTGATGGTCCCTGCGGTGTTCCAACAATGCGAGAGCCCCACAGAACTGGCTCCGCTTCTGCTGCACAGAGGTAAAAAGCATTCATTCCTTGTCTGAGGCAATAATGAAAGCACAATCAGGTACATTTTGAGATGTGCGTGCATTCGTCGCTAAATACTCGGCTGTCACTGCAAAGAATGGCCCATTACCCAAGACTAAACTTAACATCGGCGCATGTGTTGGATTATAGCACACGATGACTTGTGCAACACGAAATGAAGTCGTAATGGAGGGATGAATACGTACCCGAGAAGTAGAAGAAAGTAACGAGAAAGAAGGCGAATCTCAGCATGGCACACTCTCCTTGTCTAGCCAACTGTCTCGTGTGCATTTATGTGCTGCTCACACTGACCTCTTCCCACGGTTGGCTGGCTGGTTGGGTGGTTGGTTGGTTGATTGGGTGAGACTGCAGTCGCAGGAGTAAATAGAAGATCATCCCACGTGCTTGTATCAGCATTGCGTGGGTGTCGGTTTGGGGCCTGCACTAAGGCCTTACAAGTTTGGTACTTGCGACCAGGCAACGTAAAAAGTCCAAAATCGCCTTCTTCAGACGTAATCTAATCTTTTCACTGCAAACAAATATCAGCACTCCTATGATTGTGATTGACGATTATGTCACGACTTTATGTAGCAACATCAGGATGTTCTTCTTGGTGAACTCGCACAAGCAAGTGGCGGTGCATTTAACAATTGTGGTTGACAGTTGAGAGTTTCCTCACCCGAAAGCACTGTGAATAGGCCTTCCATTTGTCTTCACCTCGTTTGGAAGCCCCAGCCATCAATTTCAAGAGATCGCTTGAGAAATTGCTGCTCTGCAAAGTATTTGTGCACACCCTGTGATGTTTAAACCAGTGTAAGCATTATTCTGATGGTCTCACCATCTCAGTGCTCCTGCAACTCACAAGGGTCATCCGAGTTCACGTAGACACATCCATGTGAACAAATGAATGAATGAATGGTAACTGAAGGCGTCTGACCAGTCAACTGCAATTGTGCATCAGTGTATGCCAAATTGATGAAAGGCGCAGGTTGTCTCTTTCAACACAGGTGTGTGATGGAAAATGTTCAAAGTGGTGGTAGTAGTGGGAAAGCAGACATGAAATAACGAGAAGAACACCGAAGTCAATGTGCTGAGCATCGTGGCAGGTATGTGTACACATTATGACGATGATCAGACGTGTAGAGGCTTTGCGGTTTAATGCAAATCGGTATGACATGTCGTGGGTGGGCAGAATTCGATTAGTTATTTGTCGGATGACAGACCGCAAAGCATGGGATGGAGAGGTTGGGCTATTTGGAGTTCGCTTTGCATGAATTCCGCAATTATTGCTGCCACCTCGCCATTCTGTGTTGCTGCCCTCTGCCGTCTCCTTCTCAATCCAGAGGGAAGTGGAGGGATTCGTAGGCACATTCAATGGTAGATTCAGCCAGCATCGAGACAAGCATTCAACACTTCCCCACGGTGAACCATAATAGATAAGCTAACGATGAAAAGTGACTTATGGAAAATAGAGTGAACTTGACAACTCGCTTGTGTGCCAAGGGCCAAACTCAATGCTACTCCGAGATCCTCACTCAAAATGGACAACTAAATGGAAATATTGCACCTGCGAGGGCGCACTAAGTGCCAGAACATCGGCAGCACGCGACCCTCACAACTCGTGAAGTGCAGTGATTTCAGCCTCCTACCTAAGAGAAAATGAATGAACGAATGAATGATTGAATGATTCTACTCGCATCCGAACACATCTACTTCTAATGTGGACGCCTTAGGCGTCAACTTCTCAACATTTATTAGACCAAATATTGTCAATGTTGTTGTTGGTCGTTTTTATTTTCCTTTCTGGACCACAATATGCGATGGTACAATAAGTTGGGGCAGTGGACATTCACACCACCCACATTGGTATGATTGCAGGCCTTCTAGAACGAAGGGCAAAACAGTTGCTATAAGTCAAATGGAATGAGGCTTCTTTGACAGCAAGAGTACTAGAACACCAATCAAAGCTCTCATGCATGCATATAGACTGGGCATAATGTCTTCTTCCATCTTCATTCATATCTCAAAGTGCTAAAATGGATGTATTTTGTGTTTCGGTATTGGAACTATTCCCTCCCTACTTTGACAACAGTTTGAAATCATTTTTAGCAATAAACAACTTCGCTTCTGACATGCATTATGCGAAAAATGATTGCAGCTCTCATTCAAAACGTACTGAAAACTCATCAAGTTAAATAAATATTCGCTCGTCAATGATTCGCTGCATTAGTTTAGTCAAAGATCATTGGCTGTAAGTTAGTAAATTGTCCGTGGCTGTGCTTATCCCTTGCCAATTCTAGCAGCGGTTGAATTTCGGTTAAACAGGCCTTGGATGCTAAACGGAAGGTGAATGTCATGCTATTTGAACGAACACGAGCCGATGTGGTAAAGAATTTGCTACATTGCGGTTGAAGTCAATGTTAATGTACCAATTCGACTGGTAAGATTATCACGGAACTTCAGCACGATTGAGGTTGCATCTGTACACCTCACCTTGTTTCAATAGATACGGCGGTGCCTTTGTGTCGGAGCTTTTTGGCAGAGGTGATAGGTGGGTGGATGGGATCTTCGAGCTCTACTGCAAAAGGAGGCAAATGAATTCGTGAATGGGTGTGTCGGCTACATTGTCTCCGAGACTGCGGTGGAGATGAATATCGTCTCGACCGCACGGCTGCTGAAGAGCAGTTTTGGTGGCAGGTGTTTGCTGAAAGAGGTGGAAGACTGTAAAGTGTGGCGCCGTGATTCCTGCGATGAGGACGTGGGAGGCAGAAAGAAGGGAGTAATCGTCGGTGTGAATGAGGAGTGTGGATACGTGGAGGAAGGAACATGTCAATTTATTGGTTTGTATGAGTGTACATTTATGTGCATTTCCCTTGATGAAGTGCACCGCCCCACTATGATGTGCTGTCTTTTTCATCGGTCTTTGTGACCGACGATGCAATTTGTTTTCGTTTTTCTGTGCAAAGAACAAGTGGTGTGAGTTTGTTTCTTGTCTCTGCCATTGTGTTTGGCCGGTTCTGTGGTGTTAATGAATGTACTCTTTGCGAATCCTGACTGAGACAAGTTGTCAGTGTTTAATTTAGAGTGGCATGGAGCTGTTGTTATCGGTTTGGGCATAATGGATGCTGATAGGGTGTGGCACAGCAATCTACCTTATAATCTGCATGGAGATCTGCTGCTGCTGTTTCAACCTGCCTTGTAGTTTTGCGGACTTGGAGGAAGCCTTCTTGAAATTTGATCGCCATTTTCTCGTCCAATTTAGATTTTATGCATTGTCAAGCAATGTTGTCGGTTACTTTGGTAACGTTATATTGTTTGTCGTGGAGGGGATGGACATGGGAAAAGACACGACTTTGAGTGGATAAGGCTCTGTTTAGTGCTCTTCGTCCAAACCAACCACTAAACTTTGTCGCCTGATTATTGTGGAAAGAGGCTTTTTTGGGATGGTTGCCTTCGAAACGTGGATGAATGGGTGAATGAATGAGGCGTTCACGGGAGATGTAATGCTGTGGTGATAAGTGTAAAGGCAGCGCACTGGTCATTGCGGCCTGTTTACCTCCTCTGCTATGACGATGAAGTGGCCTTGGAGAGATATCCGGCCTCCCTTTAGACGTAGTGGTAATTACCTTGGCTTGATTGTTTTTTGCCGTACGACTGGTTGTTGATTGGCTGCTCGTGGAGGCATGGACAAAGGTGTAGGTTCGTCATGCAAACAAGTCAGTGAATAAACTTAACGGATCAGTAGTTGAGATTTATTCGTTAATTTACTCACTTTTCATATATCTGCTTAATGGGTTATTTGGGTGGTGCAGGCTTGGACAAATAGGCAGGTAGTGGTGGGGGGATCCGTCCATTTCTCTGTCCATAGATCTACCCACGCGCATGGCTAGCTGCGTACTCACCCACCCACCTCTTCTCCCATCCGCTCCACTTCAACGACGGCAGAACATGCGGCGCCGAGGTGTTTGTACCTTGCGGTCTATTGTGAGCGAGCTCGTCGAAGTTGCGAGATGGAGTAGAGGTAAGGCGCTCGATAGTTGACGTGAAGAAAATTGCAAGTGCTTTTAGAATGCATCGAATATATCAACAAATTGGCATAGAAAACCTACTGCTTGCTAGTAAACCCCTCCCTCCTTCATCCAAAGCACACATTTAAACTAATGGGAGCCTCCAACACCACGAGGTGGTTAAAAAGCTGCTTTATCAATGAACTATCACCTTTGCAAAGGAGAGATCTCCAGTCACAGTCAAATGTTACCTTCTTTGCCGTAAGAATGACATTCCCACCCTGCAGCCCCGACACCTCCGTGCTTCATAATTCTTCATTAGAAAACACGCTTACTGAAATGACAGCAACATGAGGCACAAGCGCTATGCGGTGTTTCACGCACCGTTTCAGTTTTGCGACATTCACCTCTCCCCGTCCCACACTCCAGGTTCTATTGGCCTCCCAACCCTTTCACAGGGTTATGGGAAACTTGCATCTTGGTTAGTGTAATTAATTGATGACATTGTTGGGATTTAACTCAGCAGTTACAGCGTACCACAGCAATTCACTTCGCACAAAGAAAGCAATGACTTTCAACGAAACCTACAAGGCGACTCGTACCAACATCACCCACTGTGCAGCAAAGGCGTTTTGGGTAGATGGCTACGTCTACTAGTATTTGCAATGCAAGAACCGCGCCAAATCCTACTGACTTAGGCGATACTAATTCGCCTAACATGGTCACCAGCGAAACAGAGCTAGTTGGGGCAACTCTAAATCTTACTGTGATTTGTTCAACAACGAGCAAATCCCAGCAAGAAATGATACTTCTCCATGTTACAAAAGTCAAACCATAATCCAATGATGACCTGCTCTAAGCCTTTCCGACGAGAAATTATTCCGCAAGCAAAGTCCAAAACTGAAAATTACTATTACTATTTATTTGATGTACTACGCCAGCCGCCATCTGATCCAAGTGAGCAATAACCTCAGTTTCGTTGATTGGTTGGTTGGCTGGCTACTTGTGACCCAAACGCCAAAGGTGGAAAACACCTCACGTGGACAGCTGAATCAAAGAAGACTCAGGGCAGAAGGCGTTATGCGAATCTTTTTACCAACTCCCCACCTTCCTATTAAGCAATAAAGCATGAAAAACAGTATGAACACATTCGCCTTTACTGGCTTCAACAGTAGCAATAGTTAAGTATAACAAATAGTAGCACCAATAACAGCAATAATAATAACGGAGGCCTTCAAATTACTAACAGTGAGCAGTATCAGTAGCATTGACGGCAGAGGGGAGAGGAGGGGAGGGGAGCAAATTTACGCATCATTTAGTGCACAGACGGGAGGGTACCTTCAACCGCCTCTTCCAAACATCCCACGTCATCGACAACACTGGTGGATAAGTGGGTGGATGAGTCGCTGAACAGGGCCTCAAAACTGTCCATTAAAGCCATAGATCGGCGAGGGAGGATACAACAAACCTAACAACTGCAAAAACAACACCTTACCAGCCGTATTTTAAACAAGCATTCATATAACCTGCTACAAACACACAGCACCGTTGGTTCGATTTTGTCTACTTGGAAAGTAGAAGATAGTGCTTGCATTTCAATGACCAAGTTAACTGCATAGAAACTCTACATAAATCCAAAAGAGGAAGGAAACCCCACACGAATAATTCACTTATGCACCTTGACAAGACACATATTATCCGCAGTGAGTTTGCACAAACCGGAAGCTCTAGTGTCTCCACGTGTGATAGAAAGACGAGACTAATTTTAACAAATGGGTAGACGCCACTAATAACAGATAATGAATGTAAAGAACTTACGAAACTGTTGTTGCGATAGGGATCGTCGGATGAATGAATGAATGTGCCCGTCGTTAGTGATGTTCACGCAAACGCAACATCAGCGGCACCGGCAGAGGTATAGAAAGGTTGAGTCGCCACTTAAGTTGATGTAGCCGCGTCCACCAACTGTCGATGCGCCGCCGTCGAGTACCTACCATCCTCCCATCCCTCATGGAATTCTGCACTCATCGCACCTGCAACGTTAAAAAAGAGTTGTAAGATGGAAGCGCCCCCCTGCCGTTTTTCTAAGAATAAAGCGCTGATCGAGGGAGGCACATCCAACACCTCCCACACCAACACGAGGGAACACCGCAAACTGACATCCCACCGAGATGCCACAACACCCTCACAACCGCCCGCCGCCCAATCC
>JADWOT020000010.1:11152645-11238645 GCA_036345935.2 Taenia hydatigena
GGTGAAATTGACTTGAATGCGTCGTTTCCACTCTCCCGATTTCGAAAGGGACAGCCACACGTCGAGGTGAAATTCGCTGTGGGAGGCGCGGAATGCCAATCTAGGGTTTGTATACTGATTATGGAAATATCCTTAAAAATATCGCGCAGGACTTTACATCCTCTACTCAGGGTCTTGCATTGTGCAAATTGTATCCACGCTTCCTCTTCAAAATGTAGGTGCACCTTATGGTGAACGGGTTGATTGAGTGTCAGTGGCAGGGCATAACTCTACAAGAACATGCAGCAACATTCTGCAGTGAGTTTGACGAGCGCCCAGTCAAAACACTTCTTGTGTTCGTTGAGATGAGTGATGTGCTAATTATGCTTCCCATTGCTAATTGAAGGAAATTTGTCACGAGACAACAAATCCGACCTAAGAAGATTTGATTTGAAATTCACACGAAATGATGCGCATAAATACACCATATTTGGATGGTATGCGGAAGAAACAAGACTAACAGTTACAGTCGATTGGGAGCAAGAAGGTGAGTGGGAGTCTAAATTCACGGAGTCGGCTTCAATCCTTCTTTGTTATGCAACAACTTGACTGGTAATATTTCAAGGATATGTGGCTCTGAGTTAAGTAGGGTCCTGATGACTCCAACTGTCGACAGACCTTAACTGCACAAGTCCTCACACGGTGACTGAATGTGTTGCGTTGATGTAGGTGAATCGCCAGAGATCGCGGCGTGTAATGGTAAGTACGGACGCATGCCTATTCCACAGAAGCTGGAGAGCACCACGTTCTTGCCTGTGGAAGCCTTTCCTTGCGCTTACAAACTGCTCCAACTTGAACGAATCACATTTAAGTGCTTTGAAATAATTGGTGTTGGTGCCTCCCTACCGGAAGCATTTCATGTTAACTAACCACAACTATTTACTTGTCATAACTTTCAGCTTACCAGGGTAGAAGCGGTGAGTAAATTGAATTGTCCATAACCCGACTTTTAATGCAAGGTTAGTTGTAGCGGCACCGCATTCCCAGAACTGCATTCTTCCTTCTTCACTTGGCACATCTCGCAATGCCTCCGAGTGGCACCGCACACACACACACACACACACACACACACACTTGATTCATGCCACGGGAGGAGGTCGTAAAATGTGGAAATTGGACCATGAATCCACCCACGTTTGCAGCTCACGAGAACCAGATGATGCTAAGTGAATGCTTTGTCTGTTTAGTCAACGACACCACATCAGCGTCCATCCTTATGTGCAGACAGTTCTCTTTAACAAACGCAACTTGGTGCGACTTGAACTTGTATTTATCACCCCGGTGCCTCCCTGTCCCATATTTTAGACACGAAAGCATTCAGTAAAAAGATCTTCCCTCCATTTGCACGCCAAAGCTTTCAGTCCTACCTGCTTAACTGAAGTTGTTGCTATTCCCACCAGTCCACGCCCAATTGTCACTTACGTCGTTGCTTTGATTTTGCATTTAATTAGACCAGTGTTAAATAGTCTGGATAACGTTGAACCTGACGCGTTCCATGTTGCATATAACTTTCTTTGACTCGAAGCACCACCGTCAAGTCTTAGATGCTTAAGTGCTCGTTCATCAAACACCTTCAACTTCGTCAGCATTCTTTCGTGCTCTCTGCCACAGCATTGCAAAGAAGCTGATGAACAGAGTGCATGACACGACAACTCAAACATCTCCACATTCCTTCTCCTCCTTTTTGGCTAGAGGCAACGCATAGTCAGTAGAGCCATGTCAACCTGAAGTGCCTTAGGCCAAAGTTTCCTCGCACAAATAGTTAAATATAAGTCTTCAATTTTGCATCAACCAAACGACAGGTTAAGGTTAGGATGCGTCAGGCGTGCTATTATTTCTTCCGAGACGTTCGCGTGCCACAGCCTGGAAATGCTTCGTTATGGTGATACGCGGAGAGGTGGGTGCTCCTGGCACCTCAAACGAACAACTTCGTATGTTGTTGCTGCAATAATCCATCACCAAATGACGCATCAAAGCCACTCACATGGGTCACCTTTTAGATTGCCATCGAACCCCACTTTGCCTGTTTCTCCCAAAACATCCGCTTCACATTGAGAATAGCATTTTGACTCATGTTTGTGGCAACTGACTGTGGTAATTCTGCGACTTCTTTGCAGAACCAGGATCGCCTCTGCCACAAACTACCCCTACTCGTAAGCCACCATTCTGATTGTGTGTCCACGCATTCCTCACTTCCTCTACTCACAAGTTACTGCATTTTCTTAGCTACGACATCCAACCGTAAGTTACAGTCATTTGCAGTGCTAGTTGGACGATGCGTTTGATTTCCTACAGTTGATGCAAATGTTCTCTTCCACGTCACACTCAGCTTGCTTCATCCACTTCGTTTAAAACACCACAAAGTGCTGCTTGGATGTGTGAATGTGGGAAAGGTCACGTTGATTAGCCAAGCCTTGCATGAAGTGTTGTATTTGCACTCAAACAGCAACGCCTTCCTCTGGTAAGTTGATGCACTGACTTCTTTCCACAAATCTCAAAGCACTGATCCCTCCACTCGAGTGCCACTTCACTGAGCCACCTCTCTTCGTATGCTTGCATCTCACAGGTCCCACGACTGCACTGGCCTCCAACGGTAAGACACCCATTCGCGTTGCTGAGACACGCAGATCATGACGAGTGTTTGATAAGAGGCGCTGCGCGTTGCTACAGCAACGCGTATTCCTCTTACTTCGTGTCGATGGAATTGCTACTTCTTATTTCCCTTTAATGCATTTTAACCTTGTGAAACAGGAGCGGAGCCAGTGCTGTGGGGCTCTCGCATTGTTGGAACACCGCAGGGATCATCACCGTTGATGTACTTCCGTTTACCCAAAAATGCCGTACGTACTGTACTTAGTATAAACGCACACTACGTGCTAGCATGATAGGAGACCCATTCTTTGGTGCTCCTTCACGATCCAAATTTCATATTATGATAACCCTTTTCATGCGGCGTGGCATAGTTGCTACTACAAGGGTGAAAGTTTCGCGCATTGGCGGATGAAATGGGCACTCGAATTGATTGTAGGTTTTGAAAACGAGGTGGAAAACTGGCCAATCCTCCGACATTGACGTTAGGAATGGCGCGTGTTACGTCAAAGAAGAAGTCTTGAGTAGACCCTGCCAAACCGATGGAGGTTGGTAGAAGACTGAGAACTCTTACTTTCATTCGTTTGCTGTTGTAATAAACAAACCTTCGGGTGCAAACAGGAGTGGTGTAGCAGAAGTCTTCTTTGACGCATCGACACTTCTGTGTCCAATTTCAGAAAGTGCCAACCTCACTGTCGACGACGTGTCCAAAGAGGAGGGGTTGCAAATATGGGGTGCAGATGGACTATTTGCGTCGGCAATTTTCGTGCCCAAGTGTGCTTTTGAGAAGCCAGAGGAAGGTGAGTGGAGGGAGTTGGGGAGGAACGAGCACAAGCTGTGCGGATTGGACTCCTGCTTGACATGAACTGATTGCTCCAGATACACTTGCTTTACACAGCATGGCATTTCGAGTGCTCAATGCGGTTGATGTGGTAGATGTGCCATCTGAGTCCTTCAAATAACCAAGTGTTGGAAGGAAGAAGAGTGAGGCAGCCTAATCATTAAGCACTTCTTCTACACAGGTGAAGTCGACATGAACACGTCATTTCCACTGTCCAGATTTCGGGGAGACAAGTCATACGTGGAGGTGAAATTCGCTGTTGGAGGCGCGAACAGTGAATCTAGGGTTGGTACATTGTTCATGGACGTGCCATTGCCACGTTTGCGTAATCCTCTTCGTCGCCTACTCAGCGTTTTGTGCTCTCTCTATTCTGTCCTTTTGTACTCTCCATAACGCAGGTCGACTTTAGGGTGAAAGGATTTCGCAGGTGCACATGGATGGGCGTTACTCTTCGACGACCTGCACCACCTATATGCAGTGAGTTTGCTGAGCATTTCAACAGGTCATTTGGCGTCTCCTTAAAGCCAACTACTGTGTCATTTACGATTTCTCTGCTCAATTAAGGTGATTTGTCGAAGGACACCAAATCCGACCTAAGAATATTTGTTTTGAACTTCACACGACGTAATGCTCATAAACATACCACATTCGAATGGATTGGGCGGCGAAGGAGTCTTGCGGTTACTGTTGATTGGGAGCAAGAAGGTGAGTGGTTGTCCACACTGGCAAGGTGGGTCTATTTCCGACTTACACTTCAAAGTAATGTGGTTCTGAGATAAGTAGGGTCCTGACGACTCCAACTATCGACAGACCTTAACTGCACAAGTCCTCACACGGTGACTGAATGTGTTGCGTTGATGTAGGTGAATCGCCAGAGATCGCGGCGTGTAATGGTAAGTACGGACGCATGCCTATTCCACAGAAGCTGGAGAGCACCACGTTCTTGCCTGTGGAAGCCTTTCCTTGCGCTTACAAACTGCTCCAACTTGAGAGAATCACATTTGAGTACTTAGAAATAATTGATGTTGGTGCCTCGCTACCGGAAGCATTTCATGCCAACTAACTTACAATTATTTACTTGTCATAACTTTCAGCTTACCAGGGTAGAACCGGTGAGTAAATTGAATTGATCCATAACCCGACTTCTAATGCAAGGTTAGTTGTAGCGTTACCTCATTGCAAAAACTGCATTCCTCCTTCTTCACGTGGCACATCCCTCACTGCCTCTGAGTTACACTGCACACACACACTTGATTCATGCCAGCATTCGCGCTCAGTCTGCGGCTCTCCCTATCCAGCGCACTTTGCCCTAAATTCCACGGAGGAGGTGGTGAAATGTGGAAATTGGACTACGTATCCACCCACGTTTGCAGCCTACAAGAACCAGATTATGCTAAGTGAATGCTTTATCTGTCTAGTCTCCCACATTGCGTCAGTGCCCCCTTGCTCCTTACATTAGCCACAGAGGCATTGAGTGGGAATACCTTTCATCCATTTGCACATTAAAGCTTTCAGTTCTACCAGTTAATGAATATTTGTCTCATTCGTCAATGCTTAGATTGTTCGTGTAAGTAAGCCGCTGTTTAACGGCCGTGAATACTTCGAAACTAACGCATTCTATGTGCCATGCGGCATTCCCCAACTGGAAACATCTGCGTCAGGTCACTGATCCTAATGAGTTCCTTCACCAAACACCTTCTACGTCATTAGCAATCTTTCATGCTCTCTGCCACAACATCGCAAAGAAGTTGAGGAGCAGAGCATATAACACGACTATCTCAGCATCTCCACAATCCTTCTCCTCGAATTCGGCTAGCGACAACACACGGTCAGTAGGAGCTGCGTCAAGTTGAAATGCCGTAGGCAAATGTCCCATCACACGAATAGCTAATTTAAAGCCTTCACTGCTGCATCCACCAAACTACAGGTTAAGTTTAGGGTGTGTCAGGTGTGCCAGTATTTCTCTGCTGTGCTTGTTTGCCCACATTATTGTGATACGTGAAAAGGTGGGTGCTGCTGGCATCCCAAAGGATCAGCTTCTTTTGCGGTTGCTGCAATAGTCCCTCACCAAATGACACATTAAATCCGTCCACAACGACCATCTTTCAGGCTGCCATTGCACATCGCTTTGCTTGTTTCTCCTAAAACATTTGCTTCATATCGAGAATTGCATTTCGACACACGTTTGTGGTGATTGGCTCTAGTAATTTTATGCCTTTTTTCCAGAACCAAAAGCGCTTCTACTACAATCTCTGCGTTCTCGTAAGCCACCATTCTGATTGTGTGTCCACGCATTCCTCACTTCCTCCACTCACAAGTTACTGCCTTTGCTTAGCTACGACATCCAACCGTAAGTTACAGTCATTTGCAGTGCTAGTTGGACGATGCGTTTGATTTCCTACAGTTGATGCAAATGTTCTCTTCCACGTCACACTCAGCTTGCTTCATCCACTTCGTTTAAAACACCACAAAGTGCTGCTTGGATGTGTGAATGTGGGAAAGGTCACGTTGATTAGCCAAGCCTTGCATGAAGTGTTGTATTTGCACTCAAACAGCAACGACTTCCTCTGGTAAGTTGATGCACTGACTTCTTTCCACAAATCTCAAAGCACTGATCCCTCCACTCGAGTGCCACTTCACTGAGCCACCTCTCTTCGTATGCTTGCATCTCACAGGTCCCACGACTGCACTGACCTCCAACGGTAAGACACCCATTCGCGTTGCTGAGACACGCAGAACATGACGAGCATTTGATAGGAGGCTGTCAACAGACGATTATTTAGACGCTGCCTGCTGTTTCAGCAACGCGTATTCCTCTTACTTCGTGTCGATGGAATAGCTACTTCTTAGTTCCTTTTGAGATATGTTTTGCATAGTCCTGAACCTTTCCAATGCAGCAGTCAGGAATGCACTTTTCTTTCAATCCCAAAATCCATTTATTATTGCAGTTCCATCACTTCTAAAGGTGAGCCTACCTTCTCTTTCTCATTCTTTTAGCCATTTTTACGTCGCTGCTGATGGCAGCACTTTGGTGAACTCATTCTCTCGAAGATTTCATCGCGATGTGTGCTTGAGATCTGCATGCAAACTGTCATTTGCCTCTCTCTTTGCCCAAATGCGTTGCTGCTTAAATGCGCTTTGTTTGAATAAATTTCCACTCCATTTAAGTTGAATTTGTTGTTCAATGTCACGTTCGTAGTGTTGACGCCAGCGATGACAACCACAGCAACACCGTCACATGTTTCACAGAACACGAAAGGCAACTGCGAAGCAGAGTTGAATGGAATGCTTAAGTGTCTCGCTCTAACTGATGACGTGAACACAAGAGCACCGCGTGTGGTAAGAAGGAGGAGGGACAGAGATAAATTTACGTCCTTACAACATGCAGCCAGTCCATTTCACTTAGTCTTCCTAGCTGCAATCTCTAGCGCTTTTCCTACGCTGCTTGAAAGAGTGGCCACATCTCCAGCACCCATTTGAACTCATGTCCGCGTTAGTTGCGCTGAGCTACTGAAGTCGCACCTCCTTCAACTTATAAACACTGATGCATGGACACTCATTCCTTGAGCCAATCTCTTCGCACACCCGAAGGGACTAGAAATGCAAAAGTTGTCAACGCTTAAGGAAGTCTTTCGCAACCCCACACAACAGACGTGATCGCGCCAATTAACGAGGGCCACGTTTAGAACCCGCAAAACTGATTTTGTACCGCACGGAAGCGTATCTTTGTCCCTAACTCAGTGCAATCTTCTTTTAGCAACATGCAATTAGGCAGTTGAAATTTCTGCCCGCCACCTGCAAAAGTAGTTTAGAATGAGATAGGCAGAGGGAGAAGTGAAGTAACCACTGAGGATGGTTAGCATCGCGCATCACTTTACGAATGTGTGATGGAGACAGCCAGAACAGCGTTGGTGTCAGCAGAAGCACAGCTTTCACAAGATCTTCTTTTCATCCAAGTAATCGTTGTGATCCATCATCAATACGAGCACTTAGATCGACTTCATACAAGTTCGTCGAGTGGATTCCCTTCTAGTCCAGGCTTGTGCAAATCCTTCTCAATTTTCTCATCCCTAAACTTCTCCTCATTTTGTTTGCTCAAAGTTGAACCACTTATTGAAGCACTTACCGCTTTAACAGCCCGAGTGCAGGAGGCCGTAAAATGCAGGGAAAGTTTACAGGTATTTGTAGAAGTGTCAGTAGTGTATGTGGCGTGGCATTATGCGATACGAGGCCAGAGGATTCCCACACATCCACATTCGGGTCAGCGTTTTGTTTTGTTTTGAAATTTACGCGAAATGATACGCTTGATTATACCACATTTGAATTAGAAGGGAACAAGTCGAAACTCGTTGTTACCGTTGATTGGGAGCAAGGAAGTGAGTGAGCGTCCGAGCTGATAAGGTCGGCATATTTTGCCTTCATTGTGGCGGAATATTTTGACTGATTGGGGGTTAAGTATTGTCCCGAGCACCCCAAACATTGGCAGACCCAAACAGCACAAGTCCCTTCGAGATGACAGAAAGTGTTGCGTTGGTTTAGGTGAATCGCCGGAGATCGCGGCGTGCAATGGTAAGTGCGAACGCATGCCCTTTCCACAGCAGTGAGACAGGGCCACATGCTTTGCAGTGAAGGCCTTTCTTTGTGTTTGCAAGGGCTCTCACATGAGTGGAGCACATTCGAGTGCCTAGGAATAATTCGTATTGGTGCAACGCTACTGCAAGCATTTCCTGGCACATTCGAGTACCCAAGAAGCAGTTCTTGGCAAATGTTTTTTTATTGTTTTCTTGACACAACTTTTAGATTACCAGAGTGGAACCGGTAAGCTGCCATTCTGGCTGCACGCCTACCCAGTTTTGGTTTCCTTTATCCACGTATTGCTGCTTTTCGCAGGTGCGACATCTTATCGTGTGCTGCAGTTGGTTCCAGCACCAGTTCGAAGTTCCGCTATCATTTCTTGAGTTAGTGCAAGATATTCACTTCCCTGCCACAGAAAAACCTGCTTCACCCATTTTATTGACAAAAGTTGAACAAAATGCTGCTTTAATGTGTAAATTTAGAAAGTACACATTAATTGGCAAAGCTCTCCATAAAGTGCTTTTCCTGGTTTTGTCAACTCACTTTGCACCAGCTTCAATGGGCAGTGCGGAAAACAGTGAGTGTTTCCACACATTCTCTTGCAAAATGCAACACACCTTCACCTGTCAGGATAAAGCCGCTTTGCCATGAACTTAACTATTACTGCTTACCAATTAGCCAAGCAATGCATAAAACTTTGCTGGCTTTGACATGATTTTCCACTTGATGCAACTAGACATCAACGACCTCCTCCGGTAAGTCGATGCACTGATTCCCTTTTGACTAAGCTAAATGAACCGATCCACCAACTCATGTATCATCTGGCTGGGCTACTCATGTTGCCTCTTTCCAATCCGCATGTCCCACGGCAATGCCTGCTCTCTGCAGTTGGGCACGTCGGACATGAGGAGTGTTTGATTGAAGGCACTTCACCAACTGATCATTTAGACGCTACTTGCTTCTAGAACTACACATATTTCCATTCCTTCGTGTCGATGGAATAGCTGCTACTCCCTTTTTCCTTTATGTATTCCTTGCGTAGTTTTGAGGCACTCCAATGCACCAATCTGCAATCGCTGTCATCTCTTTTTCCTCCCATTTCAGCCTTCTTGGCATCACCACTGATGACACCACTTTTGTAATTGCACCCACTTGAAGAACCGGACGTGAAATTTGCTTGAGAATTGCACACAAACAAGCATATCGCACCTTTCTTTGCTCAGATTCGTTGCTTTGCGAACATGTTGACAACAAATAAATTCTTTTACGCTTGAGTCGCAGTTGGGGTTAAATACCACGACAGCAATGGTCTTGTTTGCAATCGTCTCCAAAGCTACATGATTGAAGGAGCAGCAAGAGCATCTGAGTCTGATTGGGTGATTCTCTCAAACGATGAAGGAGGGAGAGAGTTACAGTGAATGCTTAAGAGTATCAGTCTGACCGATTTTTGAGCAGAGGACCACCGTGTGCAATGGGATAGTAAACAAGGTGAACACAAGGGAGGAGATAAACTCCAATTTCTCACAGAAATTGGACCATTCGCAATGTCCACATTTTGCTGCAAAGCATGTTGTCTGTCGTAAGGAAGCCGGCTCACTTACTCAGCAGTCCGGGGCCTAAGGTGGGCGAAAATTAGTAACAAGGCCGTGTGGCGACAAAGTTCAATGGTTATTGATTGAGTTGGGGGAGCTCTTGAGGAATCAGGACAGTCGACGAGCATACGGCATCCCTCACGGTGACTTGGACTTACAGCTTGAACTATCCAATAAGGCATCAGTGTTGCCTCGTTTGCGGACAGGTGAGGTGAGGTGAGGTGGACACCGCATCGAGTGACTTCGAAAACACTAACGCGACTCAAGTGGCGAGCGCACTGACATCGCATTATCTCCTCCCACTACTGAACTTGCATGTACAAAGAGTCGGTGCCACCGCTTAAATTCAAGGCAGGCAATTCGAAACTGGCTTCCACAAGTGGAGGGCAACAATCGCAAATGCAGGCAATCCACCAGTGAACACCACAGCAATGTCCAAATGTTGTCTATCAGCGCGCCATGTAGTACAGCCTGAGAACATGACCCCAATGGCATGACTCGTGTGTGCGAGTACGCGTGTCCAACTCCTTGTCGACTGACAGTCGAACGCGCACTGTTCTTCGCTTTCGTCGGCGCTTTCGAGGCATCTACACTCTCCTCTTTGATGGGGCTTTACAGTGCGCGCAGGCAAAGAACCGAGATAATTAACCAAGAACTCGCGTCTGCTCATTTAGGCAAGAACTTAGAAGTAAGTCGCCGAATTCTTTTTTTATTTGCATCTTAGTCACATTTGCGCCACTAAATAGTACTTTCGCAAGCCTGCAAACGTCAGCAGGCATATTGCATTAGTGTTAGTTGCCAAGTGTTGCTGGCCTATTTGAAATGCACTGTTGCAATGCAATGCGTGGCCAGACTGGAGTAGGCCAGACTTCGGCAGACTACTCCACCACCTCGTTTGTCAATCCACTTCACGAGAAAGGCATCGATAGCCAAATGAGAATTCTCCATTTAGTCTTGCATCAAGTTGGGAACAGGATGCACACATTGGGTCACTTGGCCCAATAGAGTCTACAGTGCATGGCCTAGCTTGGTGCCGATTCCGCTAATGTGTCTCATTCATCCTATGATGCTGACTGAGCGACCAACTACGCGATCGACAAAGCTGTGACGAGGTCAATTTCCCTTTCTGATGTGCTTTGCATCGGTCTCAAGGGCTGCATGACGCAAGCTCAAAGCACTGCAGACTTGTCACGTGTAATGTGTTATAAAGAGCGTGTTTTTGGCTGTGGCTAGTCAGGGGAACAATGGTCAACTGTCAGTGGTTCAGTTTAAGTAGAGGAGGCCTGCCGAACAATCCAAAGTGACCAAGTGGAAGCATTCGTCGACATCGGTAGTTACATTACAGTGATTCCAACGCCTGCAGACATCAAGGGACCTTTTCATCAGTCTGGAAGACAACTGACTAGGCATTCGGCTCAGCCCCTTAATAACCTTTCCAATGTCCACTCATGCGGAGCTTTTCAGACGCGCAAAGAAGCACACAGTGTGAAGGTAGATGGAGTATTGATGGGAAAGGGATGCATTTCCAACAGTTTTGTAATAGACCTAATATATAGACCGTGAGAAGGCAAAAGATTGGACATAATCAATAGAGTAAGCTAAAGTTCAGATCAAATATACCTACTGGCCATCACTCTTGTGAATACAATGAGCTAACATAGTGGGATGAGGTAGGAAATGGAAGAACTGACACGAAACGAGGCAAGGATCATTAAGTGTAGGGCAGTACACTATGCCTTGTCTGGTCTGCGGCAAGTGGATGGTGGAAAGAGACAGACAACGAAGGACGAGTGGAGCTCACAGAATGGGCATTGGTGAAGAATGCCGCAAAAGAAGGAAAGGAAGAAGCAATAGAAATAACTTTATCTTGATCAATTGTTAAAGTAAAACTCCAACGAGGCACAGGGTTAGTATGATATTGGCCTTCACTGAAATGGGAGTTAAGTGCATGAACTTGCAGCTGCCTGTCTGTTTTGTCAGGTTGATTGAGGAAATGGGGCATTGCGGGACGTGGTAATGCAGCAGTGTGTTGGGCGTGGAAAGAGTAGTACTGGAAGAATGAGACCCACCTACGGAAGGCACGTTGAACCAGGCCTTGAGAAGGGAGGAGGGGGCGGAATTATTCGCCTCCACCTCAGGTCCTAATGTACCAAGTAGCCCTACATGGTTGTTGTTTCTGCATACATGCGAGACCGAATGAAAATACTCATTTGACCTCGATATACTTTGAGCCAGTAGCGACTGGCAAACGAAGTAGCACTTGAGTCATAGTCTATGGAGGTGGCTATGAATCATGCGCGTTCGGCTAAAGAGACTAGCCAAGCCTGACTCACTGGGACAAGGCTTTGCTTTGGCCTCCCACAGTGCTTGTAACGTAGGCTAACGACAATTAGCAGACGACGCAAGTGAGATTGCAGTATGGGTATGAAAAGAGACTGGTGATTCGCCTCCACAGATTTCAATGGAATAACCATGTGTAAATTCTTGGAAAACTATACTAATCGCGTGCTCAAGCAAACCACTGGCCCTCATTAGAAGCGTAGGAGAACAGTTGTTTAGCTGGGACGAAAAATGGAGTTGAAGGTTGAGGGGAAAGAGAAGGACAAATAGATATGAAAGAGAAGACGCTAGGCGGCGTAATACTCACTCAATTTGGAAAGTGCCAGCATTGCTGCATGCGACGCATCCAAAAAGGAGGCACTACGAGTACAGGGTAAGGAATAAGGACTATCGTTGACAGCAGCCTTCGTGCCAAAATGTATTGTTAGGAGCCGAATGCATGCGAGTGAATGCAATTGGAGAAGAGTGTGTAGGGCTTGTGTAGGGTGGACGCCTGTTTAAAACGAATCAATTTTGCATACAATTTGGTAGAGGTAGAAGGCATTTCTAATGACCCGTAGGGTTCGTGTAGTAGATGTGAATCTGAGCTCTTCGTCTGCTTGAGTGGTGATGAAGGCAGAGTCAAAAGGCCTAATCAGCAAATATTTTCCACGGAGGTGAAATCCACTTGAAGACGTCGCTTCCACTTCCCCAATTTAGGAAGGGCAGTCACACGCGGAGGTCAATTTGGCTGTTGGAGGCACGAGCAGTCAAGCCCCGTTTTTGTGTTGCTTGTGGAAATGTCCCATCAACACTTGCGTGATCCTGTTCATCATTTGCCCAGGATTCTGTGCTGTGTTAGTCCTGTGCCTTATTTCTCCTCAAAATGTAGGATGATCTTGAAATGAACGAAGTCATTAAATGCCCATGGTGGCGTATTACTCCTCAAGAACCTGCAACGTCTTCCCGCAGTGAGTTTGTTGAACATTCAATCGGATAATTTCTCCTCTCCCATGAGGCAAACTGCTGTGCTAGTTAAGCTAGCCTCTGCTCAGTCAGGGCAAATTGTCGAGAGATGATGCATTCGATCTGGAAATAGTTGTTTTGGACCTCACACGATGTGGTGCGCCTAGTTGCACCAGTCGAATTGGTAAATCAACATTGACTTCAACCGCAATGTAGCAAATTCTTTACCACATCGGCTCGTGTTCGTTCAAATAGCATGACATTCACCTTCAGTGTAGCATCTAAAGCCTGTTTAACCGATAATTCAACCGCTGCTAGAATTGGCAAGAGACAGGCACAGGCACAGACAATTTACTAACTTACAGCCAATCATCTTTGACTGGACTAATGCAGCGAATCATTGACGAGCGAATATTTATTTAACTTGATGAGTTTTCAGTACGTTTTGAATGAGAGCTGCAATCATTTTTCGCATAATGCATGTCAGAAGCTAAGTTATTTATTGCCAAAAAGGATTTCAAATTGATGTCAAAGTAGGTAGGGAATAGTTCTAATACCGAAACACAAAATACATCCACTTTAGCATCTCGCGATATGAATGAAGACAGAAGAAGACATTGTGCTCGGTCCAAATGCATTTGTTCAACACACAAATTGCGCCTTTGCCTCATGCATCGAAACGTGCTGTGAATAGTCAGGTGGGTGGGTCACCTTGTGTACTGCTACTAGGTCTGTGCATATTGCAACAATTCCTCCGCCTCTTTTATGGCTGGATGGAGACGCTGAGCAGTGATCCCAACACTACAACAACTGTCAATTCCTTCCCTTAGAGCTTACAAGCAAAACTCGCCAAATGCTAAATTGAATGACAAAGCCTCAGCATGTCCGACGGAGGCAGGTTGAGTCACTGATCACCATGTGCACGCTTGTGCAAACTAAAGTAGCCTTGGTGATCTTCTCGTTGCGTCTTGACTACTATTTCTCCTGATGCACTTCTCACTACTTTGAAACACGTGTGTGAGTAGAAATACCGTGCTCCTTTGATTACTTTGACATACACTGATGTACACCTGCAGTTGGCTAAGCAGACGCCTTCAATCATGCCTTCTCTCACTCATTCATTCAGTCTTTCACATAGGTGTGCCCAAGTGAACTCGAATGACCTCTGTGAGTTGCAGAATCACTGAGATCGTGTGCCCATCAAAGTAAATGGTGCACGTGCTCAGATTGATTAGAAGAGCGACTTCATTTCATGCTACACGATTTGCGTTCCTCATCTATGCGAATGCGCTTAATTGTAATGCAAACACTGTTTGCTGATAGCAAATCTAACTCCATCAACCGTTTCGCGCTGTTCCGTTGAGGTGATGTTGGGTTGTGTGAAGAGATGAGGCCTCAAGTAAACGTCATTCACGCTCCCAAGCAGACCCAACCCGGACACGCGTACTCGCACACACGGATCATGTCAATAGGGTCATGTTCTCAGGCTGTACTACATGGCGCATTGATAGACAACATTTGGACATTGCTGTGGTGTTCACTGGTGGATTGCCTGCATTTGCGATTGCTGCCCTCCACCTGTGAAAGCCAGTTTCGAATTGCCTGCCTTGAATTTAAGCGGTGGCACCGACTCTTTGTGTATGCAAGGTTAGTAGTGGGAGTCAATGCTGCGATGTCGGTGCGGCTGCCACTTGATTCGGGTGAGCGTTATCGAAGTCACTTGATGCCGTGTCCATGCGCCTTCGTCTTCGTCATGGGAGTTTGTCATGTTCTGCAACGCTCTTGGGAAGTGGAAGATTTTGTCTTTCTTTGGGCGTCCTTAAAGCAAGCACGCATGGTGGTTACTTGTTGAGATCCTGCGCGAGTGTATGGGAGCAAAATAGGTGAGGTGATCAACATGGCTAATAGCTATGCGACTCACGAGTGCTGCAGAGTGAGAGCAAGTGGGTCGGATCGGCCTCAGCTTGTGGTCGTCAGGCAGGGTACTTTTATTTTTCCACTCTCCTCATGAATATGGCATGACACTCGCAGTGTCATAACTGCTACACAAAGGCGAAAGAGCGCCGCGGTAGCAGCCGGCGTGACATTTTCTGACTCACCAAAGATGCTCCACCCTCAATGCCACCCACTCCCAACATGCATAAAATGATGCCACTGGTGTTGGTTGTTATAGCTGGAAACTGAATAACACTCTAATAGTCTCCACCCGGATGACATCTTTGCATTTACGATAGGAATTTCGGGAGTCTAGCACAAATGCGTGATGCAGATTTCACCCTGAACAGAAGCTGTGCCTGCTTCAGCAACACTCCAACAAGCTTATGTGACACAGCAGGCAAAGAGGAGAGGAAGGCAAGGTGGGACACTCGTGATTATCCTTAGTAGCAATAACGCTATCAAGATTAAGCCATGACCACCAGAAACACTATCATGGACGCAGTGAAGGGAGGGGAAGGTGTCGATTTCTGCCCCTCCAACAGTTCGATGGTTCTCACAATGATGCGCCGACCTCAACGAGCAGATGGAAGAAGAGGTGGGAGGATAGATAGGTGAGCAGTCATGCACGCGGGTATGTCCATAGACAGAGAAACGAACAGATTCTCCCATCTACACTAAAAAACCTGCCAGGCACATCTGGTTTTTGTTTAGGCTGAGAGAATAACAGAGACGAATGCCACTCATTCTACGCATCAAAAAAGGAAACAAATGCCACTGCCTGTCACAAACTTGTGCAAATTCAGTGGCACCATTTAGTATCAACAAGTACAAATATCTGCCTTGTGAGCATCCAACACGTAGCAGAATCCGTGTTTGTACTGCAAGTTTACTTCCCCACCTCTCATTGTTGGTTGGAAGTGGATTGCAGGTGGCTCGATGAATGTAAGTTAGGGCGTCTTTGTGTGCTCTTCGTCGCCTTCGTCTGCTATTTGCGCAGTGGTGGGAGGAGTCTGTGGCAGGATATTGCTCTTTGGCAACCTGCAGGGCCTTTCTGTCGTGTGTTTGCTGAGCATCCAAGCAGGTCATTTTGCGTGCTCATGAAGTAAGCCAGTGTTCTAATTATCCATTCATCCGCTCATTCAAGGCAGGACATCCGATCTAAGAACAATTTTGTTAGAGCTTCACACGAAACGATGAGCTTAATTATGCCACAGTTGAATGGTGTGCGATGGTAAAAGCCTTGTTGTTACCTTTGGTTTGGAGCGAGGAGGTTGGTGAGCATGTGGACTGATTAAGTCGAACTTCCGGATTAAGACATATTTCCACTGTGTCATGGCATCGGGTTGACTACTCCTTGTTGTCCACTCTTTATTGTCCATTTTTTTGCTTCAATGAACCTAAAAGCATTCTTGAAGCAAAAAACTAGACAATAAGGAGTAGTCAACCCGATGCCATGAAACAGTGGAAATACGTCTTAATCCGGGAGCAAGTAGTGCCAAAATAATCATTCTGTGGATGAAAATCTGTCAAACACTCTTCATGTCTGACGCGTCACGTTGATACGAACGGGTACCTCATCGGTGAGAGTGAGTATCGCCTTGAGACCTGTGCGATGTGAATGTACGGAGCAGTTTGCCCAGTCGAGTGACACTTGAGCAAATGGATCAGCGCATTGGGATTCACATAAAGGAAGCATTGCATCAACCTACCAGAGGAAGTTGTTGCTGGTTAATTAAATCAAGCGAAAAATGGAGTGAAATTCAAAGCTATCAAAGGCCATGCAATGCTGAATCAATTGCCAAGTAGTCTCTGAGTTTATGCTAGAACATTGCATTTCGCTCCCCATCGAAGTTGACGTGACTAGGTGCGAGAGGTGTTACGCCAATGCCGAAAACATGTGCAAAGTGGGTTGGCAAAAGCGGAAGCTGCACTTCGTGGAAGGCTTGGCCAATTAATGCGTACTTTCCAAGTTCACACATCGGGACACGGGAGCAAGTGCGACTCACGGGAGGATGTCGTAGCTACGCAAAAGCAGTGATTTGTGAGTGAAACAAATTCAAGTGGGAGGCGCACAATCAGGATGGCGGCCTGCAAGTGCGAATCGATTGTAGCGGATGCAGTCCTGGATCTGAAAACAAATCGTAGAATTACTGCTAAGGAGGTCAAGATGCTACTCTCGATGTGGAGCAAATGTTTTGTGAAATGCAGACAAAGCAAGGTCTGATGGCCATCCGGTCGATGGCTGATGCGTGTGGATGTTATGCAAGTCAATTGACATGCAGCTATCGCAGCATCTGTACATAAAGTTGTCACTTTCAGGTGTCAAGGAAAATTAGCTGCCCGCATTTCCCATAACGATGTGAGGCCAAGCCAAGATACTCGACCTACATCAAAAGGACCACTGGCACAAATCGAAAGCCTCAATCTGTCGCTCACATAACTTGACAAATGCAGCATTGAGGACCCTGGTGTCCACAAGGTGGACGAAACAATGTTGAGTTAACCATTCGCGCATTTGGACTTTTGCCAACGTCACTTCAAATTGTCGCAGTTCCGGTTGACCGTGTGGTGTTACCTCGAGCCAAAATCAAGGAAAGGAGTTACCCCTACAGGCTTTAGTATGCGAGTGAATGGAAAGTCTTTCTGCTTATGATTTCCTGGCTGAAGGAGAAAGTAGGGAAGTACCTGGGTGATGAATAGTCACTGTAAGGGAGAGGCTGGAACCGACAACTTCTCCTTGCGTCACTGCGCACCTGACTGTGTTTCTGGTGGTCATGGCTTGACCTTGATACCGTTATTGCTGCTAAGAATATTCACGAGTGCCTCACCTTGTCTAGCTGTCCTCTTTGCTTTCAGTGTCTCAGCTTATTTGAGTGTCGCTGAAGCAGGCACAGCTTCTGTTCATGGTGAAAGCTGCATCGCGTATTTGTGTTAGACTCCCGTAATTCTTATCGTAAATGCAAAGTTGTCATCCGGATGGAGACCATTAGAGTGTTATTCCGTTTCCAGCTATAACAACCAAGACCAGTGGCATCATCGACGCATGTTGAGGAGTGGGTGGCATTGGGGACGGAGGGTCTTTGGTGATCACCTCACCTATTTTGCTCCCATACACTCGCGCAGGATCTCAACAAGTAACCACCATGCGTGCTTGCTTTAAGGACGCCTAAAGAAAGCCAAAATCTTCCACTTCCAAAGAGCGTTGCAGAACATGACAAGCTCTCATGACGAGGGCGAAGGCGCACAGATGCTCTCGTTTCGCCATAGATATTTGGAAAGGTCGAGAGGGAAGCATTACAAATTCCAGAAAGTCGGCAGCACACAACCAACCTGCGATGCAGATCTGACCCTGAACCACAGTTGTGCTTGTTTCAGCGATACACAGTCGAGCTCATAAGTCACTTGCATGCAGGCAAGTCAGCTGGACTAGGTGAAGCATTCAATCCTCTCCCATCACAAACAACAACTGCCTGCTTAAATAACGTTGGTAGTGCTGATGCCATCACGGACGCAGTGAAGCGAGGAGGAGGAGGAGGTGTCGATTTCAGCGCCTCCACATTCAGGCCGTCCTGACAAAGATGCAGCAACTTCGACAAGCTTGCTCACCCTAGACCGCAAGGTACAAACTTGGACAGAGAAATGAACAGAACCTCCCACCACTACGCCATTTTTCACAATAATCAGGGAACAAAGTTTAGTGGTTTGGGCGAAGAGCACTAAACAGAGCGTGATCCACTCCATTTCGTGTCTTTTCCCATGTCCATCCGCTCCACCACAAACAATATAACACTGACAAAGTAGAAATGAAGGAATGAGAGAGGGAGGGAGGGGGAAATGGAAAGAATGAGGAAGGTGGGAGTGCGTGAATGAATGAATGCGGTGGCAGTAAAAGTAGTGCTCATCAAAGAAAAGGCATAACTTGAAGTGAAGGAATGAAAAAAGGAGGGGGGAGAGAAAGAAGGCAAGAAAGAGGAAGGAGGGAGGGAAGAAGTCGACTAGCAGCGTATAAGTAGTTAAGAGGAGGAAAGAGGCAAAGTGGTGCGTCTACTGGTAAGTTGTAAGTAGTGGCGTATTAATTGAGTAGTTGTTGTGATGGGGTGAGTGAGTGAGTGAGTGCAACAGTAGTGAGTGGTGTTAGGAGTAGTAAGCGCACCGGTGGGAACGGGTGCGTGCGTGCGTGCGACAGAGCAGTGGGAGGGGGAGGCGGAGAGTGCACCGTGGGAGTGGGTGCATGTGGGCATGGGTAGAGGATTGTGGGAGAACGGCACAACGGAGAGGGAGACAGAGACAGAGGAGAGGGAGAAGGAGAAGGAGAGGGAATTGGAGGGAATGTTGGTGATAATACTGGTGGGGATGAGTAGGAAAAAGGAAGAATTGGGTTATAAAAAGGGGAAAGAAGAGAGCAATGGGAAGGAAATTGCAGAGTAGTGTGAGAAATGAGTAGAGGAAGAAGTGAGTGGGTATAAATGGCCCTATAGAACCTATAGAAGGAAAGAGAGTAGAAAGAGAGTATAGACTGCAGAATAGGCGTAAATAAGCAGGTAGGACGAAAAAGGAGGTAAGGATTAGCAAGAAGCAGAGCCTGGCGGTGGGGGCGGGGCTGCCCCGTGGGTTTTAGACCGCGCGGGTTTCGCCTCCAGACTCCTGCCCAGTTGTTCGAGGGGCGCGGTAACTCGCGACGGCGGGACCGAATGCAAGATAATGCTCCCCGCGACTCCCCTCGTCGTCCGGTTTAGGTCCGTGACGTTGAGGTCGGCTAATGGGAGTCCGGGGTCGCCTGGTGACGTCATCCAAGCTTGGGCCACGTGACTTTAAGGTGGACGAGGATCAATACCTGACCCTCAAGTCCACTAAAATCAATATCCAGGGCCAACGCATGACGTCGTTTGACCTTGAAGTCGACGTTACTCGACATGCAAGCCGCCCAATGACCTTGAGGTCGACCAATGGGAGTCTGAAACCCTTTGATGACGTCATTTTAACTTGAGGTCACGTGACTTCAAGGTCGACGATAATCCATATCTGCCTTCAGATCTACTAAAACCGATATCTAGGGCCATCAAATGACGTCATTTGATCTTGTCTGGAGTATTGTGTGACCTTGACGCCAGCTAATGGGGGTCTTCCGCGTTCAGACAGGTACCTTTCACAGTATGACCCTCAAGTCGACTAAAACCGATATGCAGAGCAGCCTACTGACGTCATCTGACCTTGAAGTACACTTAGATCGATATCCAGAGCGGCGAATGACGTCATCTGCCTTATAGTCGAGACTAATCAATATCCAGAGCCACCTAATGACGTCATCTGACCTTAAAGTAGACGTTAATCGATATCCAGGGTCGCCTAATGACGTAACCAGACCTCTCCCAAAGTCTCTGGGGGTGCTTTTCTCCCTCAATGATCGATAAATCCGTCCCCCAAGGTCACTTAACGTCATCTTTGTGGCCTGGATATCGTTTTCCCCCTCTCCCAAGGTTACTGGGGGTGTTTTTCTCCCCAAATGATCAATAAATCCCGCCCTCAAGGTCACGTGACGTCATTTCCGTGGCCTGGATATCAATTTGCCCCTCTTTTAAGGTCACTGGGTGTGTTCTTGTCGAGAAATGATTAATAAATCCCGCCTGGTTTGCCTTTGTATCTGTTTTCAAGTACTCTTTTTAGGATTTCTTTATGGACTTCCACTTGTGTTTAATTTAGATTACTTTACAGTGGCCTTTTTGATACACTTTAGCGTGCTCTATGTACGATTTGCTCTCATTTTTGTTGAATCGCCTCTAATTTGGCGTTTCCTTTTTCATTTTACCCCGTATATTTTTTATGAATTTCGCAATTTAATCTTTTTTTCGTAATTTTTTAGAAAATTCTTTAGTGATTTTGTGTATTTTTTAGCCCAATTTTTATTCTTTTTTCCTTCTTTTTCTAATCCTTCTCTTTCAAGGTCATTGGCTGCGCTGCAGTTCTCCGAACGGCGGTAGTGCGGATGCTGCGTCTGCGTTCCAGTAGTTGTTGGGCGTTCGACTGGTTGTAGAACGTGGGTTCTTGTCAATGCTTTGTGGTTGCTAAGCTGAGAGTTCTTCCATGCTGCTCTTGTTCGCCTCTCTTAGTCGCACTGTAAACTTTGGATATGACGGTAAGAATTTCCTGGTCATTTATTGTCTCTGATGTGGTATTCTTCCTGTCCGTTATGCTCGCTATGCTGTTTTCCTAGTCTTAATCGTAGGGAGTTTACCACGTGGAATGATGGGTCTTTAATCCAGGTGTCTTTCTTAACACGTTTTAAGTGGTGGTAAAGCACCACCTACGGAGCACCATTTCAGTAGCATTTACATCCTACCTCAAGATTCAAACGTCGAAAATGGCAGGGTAATGCGTGGAATGACGCACTTTCCACTCTATGTGCCCTCCTCCACCTCCCATCCTCTTCTCTTCCTCCTTTTCCTCCTTCACGGACAGCCTAACACCCTACACAAGGCAGAGCTGAACTCAACACTTCCCCTTTCAATCAACTTCTACGCCATTTGTTTGCGCATACCCCACGAATTGCCCCTAGTCATGAAGCCACAACACAAAGTAGCCTACCAAGCACCACCCCAGTCACAGCGAACCCCTGCTTCATCTACTTAACAGCAATCTTCATCACCACACCCAACAGTAGTGCCCCTTTTGCCCAAACAACGACGCTAACTGCATCTAGTTCTGTAACACATCAATCTCTCTCCCACCTCCACCTCAAATACCACAAAACACAACTGTACTTCACCACCTTCATTGCTTTAAGTACATAGGATATTCCTGCCAGCCATGACTTGGTGGTATGAAACACATGCCACACGTGTATGTCCAACATAACAAGAAGAGTGATCCCGGTGAAACGCGTTGCAAACGCATCCTCAGCAGGTTCAATCAACTTGTGAAAATGCAAACGCATTGGTAAACACCATATTCCTGGTGGAGAACAAATAAATTAATCCATTCTGTACATGCAAGTACTACTACAACAACATGAATGAACACACAAAATAATCAGGATCTATATTCCTGCCTTGCCTTCGACTTTGGCAGCTCTTCCGCTTCCATTGTAATGGCGCCGAATCGGTGGTCCTTCTCAGGCGTCCATCCATACTTCCATTCATCCACAATGGACATGCCACAAACCAACGTAATCCACTCTTAAGACTGTTCTAAGTCGCGAATGGCAAGGCGTTCATTTCTTAACAATCGATGGTCCGCATCGATTAGTAAAACTATCCATTTGAATGAGAAGAGAAGCAAAACAACGTAACACGCAGCAGAATGCACAAGCTAGTCATTCAATTATGATCTTAGATGACCTTAGTGGCGTGGATATTAGAAATATTAAAAAGTCGTCAAAAAACAATCAAATTTACCATAAGATCAGCTAGGTTAATCGAAAACGCTTTTTAATACACCCTGAACCACCAACGTTGTAACGAAATGCATGCCTATAGCTTATTAAACTTCTTAACTAAATTAGGCAAGCAAATAACAAATTGTTATTTAAACTACTTTTGTTTTGCACTTGTGCACTTAAAAATATAGCATGTATTCGTAAATAAGTTGTCAATATTAACTGCTGATTCTCTCACGTGTGTGCAGTTCGTATATTGTTTTACTTGTGTTCCTGCTATTAAAATCTTGTTAACATTACAAAATTGTTAAAGTTTGCTACAATTATTACATTATTAAAAATACATAAAAATCAAAAGTTTGTTTGTTTTACCGAATGAACTTTGAAATGGTTGGTCAGGTTTGTACGCGGCTCGCGTAAGTGCTGCACGTTTTGGTGACCGTCGTTTCGGATTGATAGGCCCCTATTTGCTGTCAGAAGTTGGATGTCTCGTAAGTATTTAGTACGTTTTTGTTAGTTTTAGTGGTTTTGTTGTTAATAGGTACTTTAAATGTCGATTTTCTTCTTTCGCATGCATACTTGCTGGAGTAAACACAAGGACCTCTTAATATGACTGTTAAGACGTTTACTGAGGTGCAATTTGTGCTATGTAGCACTATAAGTGATAAATTATGACTGTTTTGGCAGCTTGTGAGGTTGTAGGCTTTTTTACTGGCGTTGAAATTTGATTATTGAGGCGCAATTTCGTTGGGAGGAGTTATAACCTTACCGAGTGCTTGGCAGTTGCTTGCTTGGTGCTTCCTTGCGATTAAACACCCCTTACATGCATGCTTTTGTGCCTGCATTTTTTCTTTTCTTATCACTTTATATGTTAGGCTAATCATTTCAAAAGTAGCTGCAGTTGCTGTCAACACTTTTTGTTTTCCATTTTCATTGCCTAATCGCGTTGGTTTTTTCGCTACACAATCCTTCTTGTGGTTAAGTAAGATTGTTTTGGTTGTTTCCAAGTGGTTAGTTATTGTATTAAGAATGAATTTTGATTAATGCGGTCGAATTCGATGAAGAGACTTGTGACTTTGGTAAAGCGAACGCAAAAGCCTCATAATGTGACTGTTGGGACGTTTTGTTTTCCAACCGCAGTGCCTACTCACGTCCACCGTTTTGCTGTACGACACTTTGAGCGATAAAGTAAGATTGTTTTAGTAATTTGTAATTAGTTGGCTTTCTAATGACGGTAGATTTTATTGAGAGGAGTTTTAACGTCGTTCATTATTTTCTTGCTAGTATTCATCACATTTATAAATCTTGTTATCCGTGTTCTTTTTCCGCTTTCACGTCGGTCGACACATTGGTTGTTTTTTTTTTACTTTGCAGATGCTACAAACTTACTCCGGTGATGGCGAAGTAGGATTTGGTGATTGTGTGGAGTGATTCGCGGCGGCGGCGGCGGCGGCGGTGGCGTCTCGGTCTCGGTTGTGCGATGCAGATGCCGGCGGGCATGGACGACACGGACTACTATTGTTACTATGTCTGCGTCTCTTTGTCTTTGCGGGACATGGGTGGTTGGTTGGGTGGTCGGCGGAGAGGGAGGGGAAAGGCTGGGGGAGGCCTGTCGTTCTTATGTGTGAAGGAGTGAAGGTAACGCTCTCTTACAATGGCGACGACGATGACGACGAATAGAAGCGCTATGGACCAGAGCTCACTGGTGGCAACTGCGGCATATTTTGTTTTCGAAGGTACGGGAATGTTTTTGGTGTGGGAGAGTGGTAGCTAATTTATTGCTGACTGCATAGGTGATGAGTGGTGGCGCTGTTGCCATTACTACTGCGACTTAGCCTTGAGGACGAGGATGGATTGAAAAGAAGTAGGAGGAGGGAGTGAGAAGGGACAGGGTGGGGCGGGGGAATTTGGGGTAGGAGGTCGAGACGGCTTGGGATTTCTCTCTCCGTCCGGTTCGAGGCTTGACGACAGGTTGGGCGTGTAGTGCGATTGTGGTGTACTGCTTGGATGGATTGGCGGTGGTCCCTCGTGTTTGCATGGTGGTTGAGTGTGTCGCTGTTGGTCTGTACTTCGCGCTTGAAGAGGGAGTGGGGAAGTATCTACGTCTTAAAAACTTTTCCAACATTCCAGGTACAGTGGGTTTGGTGTATGTGGAAGGTGGAAGATCACGGTACTACACGGCACGTCGACGGTTGGTGCGCGCAGGCACATGGACTCAAGCAGTGACTCAACTCTGCTCTGTCCTCCCCGTAGAGCTCTGTTTGTGCCTCTGTTGGTCCGCACGTCTGGACATTGCCGACGGGGACGTTCAACAGCAATATCATCAGCTCTTTTGGGGCTGCCCAACTGGGTAAGTGGCAAATCTTGATTTTGTGTATCAGATATGACCTGGGTTTACATTTTAACTAATTAGTAAAAAGGTATGGATGCATTCAAAGGTGTGGATTTTATTCTTACCAACTGTATTCACGGAGAGGCGAACGCTGGTTTCTCACTAATGCAGAAGTGTAGCGATTAGGTGTTGTTGGGAGCGATGGAATCAGTCCCTCTACTCACGTGATGCATTTTTTACCACTGTATAGCACGGCAGGCGATAACTTGGGACTGTTTTGTTAGTTTGTGCCTTTCCTGCAACACGTCATAGCAAAACTGGCATGCCGCTGCATATATTCGGTGCGAGCAATATGCATTTTGGTATTTGCAATGTTGATTACCCGTCTGCATATATGTGTCCAGTGTGTACTTGGACGACATCAGTAGCAAGGCCGTACGGAATGTGGTGTCTTATTCTTTAGTTGGCAATTTCACTCGTCATCAATGCAGTCTACCCTATTCTATGTTATTCTACTTGACATTAGGTCAAGGTCTATTCAGACGCCAGGGGACAGTTTACACACCAGAAGAGCTGCATGCGTTGGCGTCACTACGCAGACCGTACTTTGTAGCAGGCTTAAATGTTTGCTTGTTAAGTTGTTTCTTTTGTCCTACCGGTAGTTATGTTTGTGGTTGTTAGCTTTGCATCGCGCTGGACCCTCATGCATCAGTTTCTCCATCGTTTGGTTTTTTTTCCTTTTCAGATGTTACAACCTTACTTACTCTGGTGATGGTGAAGTAACATTTGATGAGTGCTTGGAATGGCAGGCAATGCGAGATATTGGAGTGATTCGCGGCGGTGCCTTGGCGGTGGCGGCGTCTCTGTCTGGGTCGAGCGATGGGGATTTTGGCAGGCATGGACGACACGGACTACTACTGCTGCTGCTATTATGTCTGCATGTCTTTGTCTTCGCGGGGCATGGGTGGTTGAGTGAGTAGGTGGATGGATGGCGGAGAGGAAGGGGAAAGGCTAGGGGAGCTCTGTCGTGAGTATGTGTGAAGGTGTGAGGGGGAAGCTCTCTTACGACGACGACAACAACAACAACAACAACAATGAATGGGAGCGCTATGGAGCAGAGCTCGTCGATGGGAATTGCGGCATATTTTGCTTCCGAAGGTACGGAAATGTTATTGCTGTGGGAGGGTGGCATTTAATTTATTGCTAGCTGTAGAGGTGATGAGTGGTGATGCATCGTGCCAGAGGATGTAAGGAAGTGAGTGGATCTCCACCTTGGAGTATGTTGGGTGCGAGTTGTTGAAGGAGTGTTGTGATGCTCCCACTGCTGCTACTACTACTACTGCGACTTAGCCTTGAGAATGAGAATGGATTGGAAAGGAGTGGGTCGGTGGACGTGAAGAGGAGGAAGAAGTGGGGTGGGTGGTGTCTGGGGAGAGGAGTTGGCGTAGATGCCATCTTCTCTATGCAACTAATTACTTAGTGGTATGGGGGTGAGATGTGCGGATTGGGCGGCGGGCGGTTGTGAGGGTGTTGTGTCATCTCGGTGGGATATCAGTTTGCGGTGTTCCCTCGTGTTGGTGTGGGAGGTGTTGGATGTGCCTCCCTCGATCAGCGCTTTATTCTTAGAAAGACGGCGAGGAGGCGCTTCCATCTTACAACTCTTTTTTAACGTTGCAGGTGCGATGAGTGCAGAATTCCATGAGGGATGGGAGGATGGTAGGTACTCGACGGCGGCGCATCGACAGTTGGTGGACGCGGCTACATCAACTTAAGTGGCGACTCAACCTTTCTATACCTCTGCCGGTGCCGCTGATGTTGCGTTTGCGTGAACATCACTAACGACGGGCACATTCATTCATTCATCCGACGATCCCTATCGCAACAACAGCTTCGTAAGTTCTTTACATTCATTATCTGTTATTAGTGGCGTCTACCCATTTGTTAAAATTAGTCTCGTCTTTCTATCACACGTGGAGACACTAGAGCTTCCGGTTTGTGCAAACTCACTGCGGATAATATGTGTCTTGTCAAGGTGCATAAGTGAATTATTCATGTGGGGTTTCCTTCCTCTTTTGGATTTATGTAGAGCCTCTATGCAGTTAACTTGGTCATTGAAATGCAAGCACTATCTTCTACTTTCCAAGTAGACAAAATCGAACCAACGGTGCTGTGTGTTTGTAGCAGGTTATATGAATGCTTGTTTAAAATACGGCTGGTAAGGTGTTGTTTTTGCAGTTGTTAGGTTTGTTGTATCCTCCCTCGCCGATCTATGGCTTTAATGGACAGTTTTGAGGCCCTGTTCAGCGACTCATCCACCCACTTATCCACCAGTGTTGTCGATGACGTGGGATGTTTGGAAGAGGCGGTTGAAGGTACTTTCCCGTCTGTGCACTAAATGATACGTAAATTTGCTCCCCTCCCCTCCTCTCCCCTCTGCCGTCAATGCTACTGATACTGCTCACTGTTAGTAATTTGAAGGCCTCCGTTATTATTATTGCTGTTATTGGTGCTACTATTTGTTATACTTAACTATTGCTACTGTTGAAGCCAGTAAAGGCGAATGTGTTCATACTGTTTTTCATGCTTTATTGCTTAATAGGAAGGTGGGGAGTTGGTAAAAAGATTCGCATAACGCCTTCTGCCCTGAGTCTTCTTTGATTCAGCTGTCCACGTGAGGTGTTTTCTACCTTTGGCGTTTGGGTCACAAGTAGCCAGCCAACCAACCAATCAACGAAACTGAGGTTATTGCTCACTTGGATCAGATGGCGGCTGGCGTAGTACATCAAATAAATAGTAATAGTAATTTTCAGTTTTGGACTTTGCTTGCGGAATAATTTCTCGTCGGAAAGGCTTAGAGCAGGTCATCATTGGATTATGGTTTGACTTTTGTAACATGGAGAAGTATCATTTCTTGCTGGGATTTGCTCGTTGTTGAACAAATCACAGTAAGATTTAGAGTTGCCCCAACTAGCTCTGTTTCGCTGGTGACCATGTTAGGCGAATTAGTATCGCCTAAGTCAGTAGGATTTGGCGCGGTTCTTGCATTGCAAATACTAGTAGACGTAGCCATCTACCCAAAACGCCTTTGCTGCACAGTGGGTGATGTTGGTACGAGTCGCCTTGTAGGTTTCGTTGAAAGTCATTGCTTTCTTTGTGCGAAGTGAATTGCTGTGGTACGCTGTAACTGCTGAGTTAAATCCCAACAATGTCATCAATTAATTACACTAACCAAGATGCAAGTTTCCCATAACCCTGTGAAAGGGTTGGGAGGCCAATAGAACCTGGAGTGTGGGACGGGGAGAGGTGAATGTCGCAAAACTGAAACGGTGCGCGAAACACCGCATAGCGCTTGTGCCTCATGTTGCTGTCATTTCAGTAAGAGTGTTTTCTAATGAAGAATTATGAAGCACGGAGGTGTCGGGGCTGCAGGGTGGGAATGTCATTCTTACGGCAAAGAAGGTAACATTTGACTGTGACTGGAGATCTCTCCTTTGCAAAGGTGATAGTTCATTGATAAAGCAGCTTTTTAACCACCTCGTGGTGTTGGAGGCTCCCATTAGTTTAAATGTGTGCTTTGGATGAAGGAGGGAGGGGTTTACTAGCAAGCAGTAGGTTTTCTATGCCAATTTGTTGATATATTCGATGCATTCTAAAAGCACTTGCAATTTTCTTCACGTCAACTATCGAGCGCCTTACCTCTACTCCATCTCGCAACTTCGACGAGCTCGCTCACAATAGACCGCAAGGTACAAACACCTCGGCGCCGCATGTTCTGCCGTCGTTGAAGTGGAGCGGATGGGAGAAGAGGTGGGTGGGTGAGTACGCAGCTAGCCATGCGCGTGGGTAGATCTATGGACAGAGAAATGGACGGATCCCCCCACCACTACCTGCCTATTTGTCCAAGCCTGCACCACCCAAATAACCCATTAATCAGATAAATGAAAAGTGAGTAAATTAACGAATAAATCTCAACTATTTATCCGTTAAGTTTATTCACTGACTTGTTTGCATGACGAACCTACACCTTTGTCCATGCCTCCACGAGCAGCCAATCAACAACCAGTCGTGCGGCAAAAAACAATCAAGCCAAGGTAATTACCACTACGTCTAAAGGGAGGCCGGATATCTCTCCAAGGCCACTTCATCGTCATAGCAGAGGAGGTAAACAGGCTGCAATGACCAGTGCGCTGCCTTTACACTTATCACCACAGCATTACATCTCCCGTGAACGCCTCATTCATTCACCCATTCATCCACGTTTCGAAGGCAACCATCCCAAAAAAGCCTCTTTCCACAATAATCAGGCGACAAAGTTTAGTGGTTGGTTTGGACGAAGAGCACTAAACAGAGCCTTGTCCACTCAAAGTCGTGTCTTTTCCCATGTCCATCCCCTCCACGACAAACAATATAACTTTACCAAAGTAACCGACAACATTGCTTGACAATGCATAAAATCTAAATTGGACTTCCTCCAAGTCCGCAAAACTACAAGGCAGGTTGAAACAGCAGCAGCAGATCTCCATGCAGATTATAAGGTAGATTGCTGTGCCACACCCTATCAGCATCCATTATGCCCAAACCGATAACAACAGCTCCATGCCACTCTAAATTAAACACTGACAACTTGTCTCAGTCAGGATTCGCAAAAAGTACATTCATTAACACCACAGAACCGGCCAAACACAATGGCAGAGACAAGAAACAAACTCACACCACTTGTTCTTTGCACAGAAAAACGAAAACAAATTGCATTGTCGGTCACAAAGACCGATGAAAAAGACAGCACATCATAGTGGGGCGGTGCACTTCATCAAGGGAAATGCACATAAATGTACACTCATACAAACCAATAAATTGACATGTTCCTTCCTCCACGTATCCACACTCCTCATTCACACCGACGATCACTCCCTTCTTTCTGCCTCCCACGTCCTGATCGCAGCAATCACGGCGCCACACTTTACAGTCTTCCACCTCTTTCAGCAAACACCTGCCACCAAAACTGCTCTTCGGCAGCCGTGCGGTCGAGACGATATTCATCTCCACCGCAGTCTCGGAGACAATGTAGCCGACACACCCATTCACGAAATCATTTGCCTCCTTTTGCAGTAGAGCTCGAAGATCCCATCCACCCACCTATCACCTCTGCCAAAAAGCTCCGACACAAAGGCACCGCCGTATCTATTGAAACAAGGTGAGGTGTACAGATGCAACCTCAATCGTGCTGAAGTTCCGTGATAATCTTACCAGTCGAATTGGTACATTAACATTGACTTCAACCGCAATGTAGCAAATTCTTTACCACATCGGCTCGTGTTCGTTCAAATAGCATGACATTCACCTTCCGTTTAGCATCCAAGGCCTGTTTAACCGAAATTCAACCGCTGCTAGAATTGGCAAGGGATAAGCACAGCCACGGACAATTTACTAACTTACAGCCAATGATCTTTGACTAAACTAATGCAGCGAATCATTGACGAGCGAATATTTATTTAACTTGATGAGTTTTCAGTACGTTTTGAATGAGAGCTGCAATCATTTTTCGCATAATGTATGTCAGAAGCGAAGTTGTTTATTGCTAAAAATGATTTCAAACTGATGTCAAAGTAGGGAGGGAATAGTTCCAATACCGAAACACAAAATACATCCATTTTAGCACTTCGAGATATGAATGAAGATGGAAGAAGACATTATGCCCAGTCTAAATGCATGCATGAGAGCTTTGATTGGTGTTCTAGTACTCTTGCTGTCAAAGAAGCCTCATTCCATTTGACTTATAGCAACTGTTTTGCCCTTCGTTCTAGAAGGCCTGCAATCATACCAATGTGGGTGGTGTGAATGTCCGCTGCCCCAACTTATTGTACCATCGCATATTGTGGTCCAGAAAGGAAAATAAAAACGACCAACAACAACATTGACAATATTTGGTCTAATAAATGTTGAGAAGTTGACGCCTAAAGCGTCCACATTAGAAGTAGCTGTGTTCGGATGCGAGTAGAATCATTCAATCATTCATTCGTTCATTCATTTTCTCTTAGGTAGGAGGCTGAAACCACTGCACTTCACGAGTTGTGAGGGTCGCGTGCTGCCGATGTTCTGGCACTTAGTGCGCCCTCGCAGGTGCAATATTTCCATTTAGTTGTCCATTTTGAGTGAGGATCTCGGAGTAGCATTGAGTTTGGCCCTTGGCACACAATCGAGTTGTCAAGTTCACTCTATTTTCCATAAGTCACTTTTCATCGTTAGCTTATCTATTATGGTTCACCGTGGGGAAGTGTTGAATGTTTGTCTCGATGCTGGCTGAATCTACCATTGAATGTGCCTACGAATCCCTCCACTTCCCTCTGGATTGAGAAGGAGACGGCAGAGGGCAGCAACACAGAATGGCGAGGTGGCAGCAATAATTGCGGAATTCATGCAAAGCGAACTCCAAATAGCCCAACCTCTCCATCCCATGCTTTGCGGTCTGTCATCCGACAAATAACTAATCGAATTCTGCCCACCCACGACATGTCATACCGATTTGCATTAAACCGCAAAGCCTCTACACGTCTGATCATCGTCATAATGTGTACACATACCTGCCACGATGCTCAGCACATTGACTTCGGTGTTCTTCTCGTTATTTCATGTCTGCTTTCCCACTACTACCACCACTTTGAACATTTTCCATCACACACCTGTGTTGAAAGAGACAACCTGCGCCTTTCATCAATTTGGCATACACTGATGCACAATTGCAGTTGACTGGTCAGACGCCTTCAGTTACCATTCATTCATTCATTTGTTCACATGGATGTGTCTACGTGAACTCGGATGACCCTTGTGAGTTGCAGGAGCACTGAGATGGTGAGACCATCAGAATAATGCTTACACTGGTTTAAACATCACAGGGTGAGTACAAATACTTTGCAGAGCAGCAATTTCTCAAGCGATCTCTTGAAATTGATGGCTGGGGCTTCCAAACGAGGTGAAGACAAATGGAAGGCCTATTCACAGTGCTTTCGGGTGAGGAAACTCCCAACTGTCAACCACAATTGTTAAATGCACCGCCACTTGCTTGTGCGAGTTCACCAAGAAGAACATCCTGATGTTGCTACATAAAGTCGTGACATAATCGTCAATCACAATCATAGGAGTGCTGATATTTGTTTGCAGTGAAAAGATTAGATTACGTCTGAAGAAGGCGATTTTGGACTTTTTACGTTGCCTGGTCGCAAGTACCAAACTTGTAAGGCCTTAGTGCAGGCCCCAAACCGACACCCACGCAATGCTGATACAAGCACGTGGGATGATCTTCTATTTACTCCTGCGACTGCAGTCTCACCCAATCAACCAACCAACCAACCAACCAGCCAGCCAACCGTGGGGAAGAGGTCAGTGTGAGCAGCACATAAATGCACACGAGACAGTTGGCTAGACAAGGAGAGTGTGCCATGCTGAGATTCGCCTTCTTTCTCGTTACTTTCTTCTACTTCTCGGGTACGTATTCATCCCTCCATTACGACTTCATTTCGTGTTGCACAAGTCATCGTGTGCTATAATCCAACACATGCGCCGATGTTAAGTTTAGTCTTTGGTAATGGGCCATTCTTTGCAGTGACAGCCGAGTATTTAGTGACGGGTGCACGCACATTTCAAAATGTACCTGATTGTGCTCTCATTAATGCATCAGGCAAAGATCAAATGCTTTTTACTTCTGTGCAGCAGAAGCGGAGCCAGTTCTGTGGGGCTCTCGCATTGTTGGAACACCGCAGGGACCATCACCACTGATGTACTTTCGTTTGCCCAAAAGTGCCGTATGTATCAAACATTTGTTTAAATCGATGTATTTTATCAACACGACGATAGACGCTTCCTCTCTGTGCTTCTTTAAGATCCAGATTCACACCACACGTTCCTTTCCCACTTCGATTGGCATAGGCACTGGAAGGCAGAATGCGTAATGCCATCCCGCCACATGGCTGATGCACCCAAATGCCATGTTAGAGGTTACAGTGGACTTTCCTTGATTCATTGCAGATTTTTAAGACAATATCCAAGGATTCCCATTGGACTGACGTCAGTGTTGAAAATGGCACATGCTATGCCAATAAAAAGTCTTCGGTAGGCCCTGCCAAATGAATGCAGGTAGGTGGAAGAGCGAGAACTCTTTACTCTATTCGTATGCTCCAATGACGAAAGCCTTGAGTACGACCAGGGCTAGTGCATCAGAGCTTTGTTTGGTGCATCAACAAAGCAAACGACTTCAAGTTGACTTTGTGCAGCAGCAATAGTTGGAATTGCACAATGTCTGTGTGTGCACGGAAAGATAAAAGACTGAATCTTGTAGTTGCTGTAAGAGGAAATCTTTGTGTGCAATTTTAGAAAGTGCCAACATCACTGTAAACGACGTGTCCAAAGTGGAGGTATTGGAGATATGGGATGGAGGAAAATCATTTGCGACTGCATTCTTTGTGCCGAAATGTAATTTCCAGATGCCAAAGCAAGGTGAGTGGATGGAGGGGAGAAGAATTTGCAGAAATACTTCAAGATGGATGCCTTTTCGAAATAAACTAATGATACAAACACTTGACTTGGAAAGTGGGTCATTTGGAACTGTTCATGTGGTCGATGAGCCCTTCAACTGCCTGAGGGTTGTGAAGAGGACGAGTCAGGAAGCATAATCACTACAACTTTGTCCACATAGATGGAATCGACTTGAACACATCGTTTCCACTTTCCCGATTCCGGAAGGGGCATTCGCATGTCGAGGTCCAATTCGCTGTTGGAGGTGCGAACAGCGAATCCTCGGTCTGTGCATTTTCTATGGAAAGCTCCTTACGACGCTCGCGTAGTCCTCTTCATCACTTGCCCATAACTTTTGTGCTGCGTCTATTCTGTCCTTTTTCCTCTCCGAAATACAGGTCTTCCTTACGGTGAACGGAGTCCCTAAGTGCCAGTGGAGGGGCAGTGTCCTTTCACATTATCCAGTGTCTTTCTGCCGTGAGTTTGTTGAGCATTCAACCAGGTCATTTCTCGCCTTCATGAAGCCTACTAATTAAGCTTTCCTCTGCTTATTCAAGGCAATATGTCGAGAGATGACGCAGCTGACCTGAGAATATTTGCCCTGAACTTCACACGAAATGATGCGCTTACTTCTACCACATTTGAATAAAATGTGGGGCGAAAAGTCCTCGTTGTTACGGTTGATTGGGAGCAAGAAGGTGAGTGAGTGAGTGAGTGAGTGAGCGTCCGGGCTGATAAGGTTGGCCTATTTCCCTCCTTTTCAATGGTTCATTTTGGCTGATTAGAAGTTATGCATGGTCCTGAGCACCTCAACTATTGGCAGACCTAAACTGCACAAGTCCTTACGGGGTAATTGACAGTGTTGCGTTGGTTTAGGTGAATCGCCAGAAATCGCGGCGTGCGATGGTGAGTGCGAACGCATGCCTATTCCACAGTAGTCAGACAGCGCCACGTTCTCTACAATGAAGACCCTCTGTGTTTGCACACTGCTCCAACAAGAGTGAAGCACCCTGGAGTAACTTGAACTGCTTTATTATGGTTCAATATAGCAGGAAGTATTTCTGGCATATTGGAGCACCTTGGATGTTGAGGTGTTGATTCAACAAACACCGATGTCATCACTAGTGTTTGGTACTTTTTATCACACTGTAAGGATGTCGATAAGCAGAGTAGATGTCAGGACATCCCAAACATCTCCACAGTCCTCTTCCTCGGTTTTGACTGGCGACAACACCACACGGTCAGTTCAAGCCGCGTCTATTTGAAGCGTGGTAAGCAAAAGTCCCAACGCTCGGGCAGTCAATCCAAAGCCACTTCCTCCTCCTCGTGGAAACCAGGGCCTTTGAATGATGCATTTAGTAAGCTGCACGAGGGACAGTTTAAGGTGTTTGATTTGTGCTAGCATTTCCCCTGAGCCAGACTGGACTTGCTTCGCAATGGCAATACGCGGAGAGCTGGATGCTCTTGACCTATCAAAGGAGCAGCTTAGTTTACAATTGTGTGAATAGCTCGTTGCCAAATGACATGCATCAAACCACGTACATCAACCATCATGATGGTTGACACTAGACCTCGCTCCACATGCATTTCTCGAACTATCTGCTTCACACCCGAGTTTATCATCTTAACCCATTTTACTGGTGACTAACTGCGGCAATTCTACGATTTGTTTGCAGAACTAAGACTTCATTCGCTACAATCAACCCGTACACGTAAGCCGCCATTCAGGCTGCTCGCCTACCCATTTTTGGTTTCCTTTATCCAACCATTTCTGCTTTTCGTAGCTAAAACATCCTATCGTGAGTTACGGTTGCTTCCAACACTAGCTGAAAGTTTCGTTCTATTTTCTTCAGTTAGCGCAAGACGTTCTCTCCCACGTCACAATAAACCTGCTTCATCCATCCCACTTAAAAAAAAAGAATCAACAAAAGTGTTGCCTCAATGTGTGAATTTGGAAAGTACAAATTAACTAGCCAAGCCCATAGTAAAGCGCTGCTTCTGTATTCGTCAGCTCATTTTGCACCTAAAATGCTGCATTGCCGTACCACATTGCGCACCTAGACACGTCAACTTCAATGGCAAGCGAGGCTAGCAGTGAGTGTTTCCACACATTCTCTTGCAAAGCGCAACACACTGTCATCCGTTAGGATAAAGCCGCTTTGTCATGAACTTAAATGCTACTTACTAATTAATGAAGGGATGCATAAACTTTGCTTTCCTCTTGATGCAATTAAACAGCAGCGACCTCCTCTGGTGAGTCGATGCACCGATTCCTTTTTAACCAAGCTAAATGCACCCATCCATGAATCGAGTGTCACTTGACTAAGGCACCTACTCTGCCTCTTTGCTTCCCACAGGTCCCACGGCAATGCTCGCTATCTACGGTGAGACACTTGTTTGCATTGTCGGGATACGTCGAACATGACGAGCGTTCGTTTGATGCTGCTTGCTTCTAGGGCATTGCGGGTTTCCATCCCTTCATGGCGATGGAGTGCCTGTTACTACTTACTTTCCATTATGTATTATTTGCATAGTTTTGAAGCACTCCAAGGCAGTACATTGGAATACACACTTCTGTAAATCCTAAAAAGCCAAGTCTGTATCAATTTGCGATCGTAGTCATCGACAATCTCTTCTTCCTTGCCTTTCAGCCGTCCTGACATCACTGCTGGCACCAACGCTCTTATGAATGTAGCCATTCAAAGAACCAGGAGCGAAATGTGCTTGAGGCCTGCACACCAACGAGCATGTCACGACTTTCTTTGCCTAAACTTGTCGCATTGCGAATCCACTGACAACAAATAAATTCCTCTTACATTTGAGCCGAAGTTGGAGTTCAATACCACGGCAGCAATGGCTCCATTCGCAGTCGTATCTAAAGCCACATGTTTAAAGGAGCAGCAAGAGCAGCTGGGTCTGATGTAAGGGTTCCCTCAAGCAATGAGGGAGGAAGAGGGTTACAGTGAATGTTTAAGAGCATCATTTGGACCGATGTTGTGAACAGAAGACCATCGTGTGTCATGAGATCGTGAACAAGGAGAAGACAAGGGAGGAGATAAACCTTAATTTCTCACTGAAATTGGACCATTCGCAGTGTCCACATCTTGCTGCAAGGCATGTTGTCTGCTGTTTTAGGTAGCCGTTGCACTTCATTCAGCAGTCCGGAACCAAAGGTGGACAGGAATTAGTAACAAGACTATGCTGCGACAATGTTCAATGATTTTACATCAGTTGAGGAGGAAGCAAAATCGTGCACTGCTTGGCAGTGTCTCCGCAACTCCAACACTTATTTAAACGCATGTCAACTACTTCTTCATCCCTTGGCCCTGCGGCATTAGTTACGCTAAGCCGCTGAAATCTCATCACTTTCAACTTCTAATCACTGATGCATGAGCACTCACCTCTTCAGCCTGACGTTCTCCTCACCTGATGCAGAGACTGGAATTGCGAGCGTAGTCGAGGGTTGAGAAGGCAATTTGCAATCGCTGCACCCCACTTGCTAATGCGTGGTTCAAATTGAGTGCAACAGCGACAGCAATGACGTGGTTAGCATTGCGTACCTCTTTGTAAATGCTTGATGTAGCTGGCGGATGCACAGTAATCACGAGATGGCCGTTCGATTTTGGGCAGCTTTAGTAAGTTGCCCATTTGGCTTTTGCAAAAACCAATCAAAGTGGCTGCGAACTAGGCAAGTAATCTAGCAGAGGCATGTCAACCAGTCGACTGAAACATCATAAAACCAAAATTTGGGCATATCTAGGTGGGAGGCATAAGTGACTTAGTCTTTGTGCATCATACTGCATTATAAAAGGCTATGGTGACTATCTCAACGGAGGGAAGTTTGACGCATGGAAACTTTGTTCATCTGGTCGGCTCCTGGTCCAATCTAGGTGATCAGTTGTCGCACCACAGAAATGGGCTCTCGCATAGATTAGTCTACTTCCCTCCGAAGGCACAACAACGCTGCGTTGATGTCAGTTGCACTCAAATAAAGTGACATCAAATGCGCGGTTGTAGGTTCGGTGCTTACAGTAGGTTCACACACCTGCAATGAAGTAGTGTGAAGAGATGCGAATATTTGACCTCACCCTCCAGTAAACGCTTTCGCTTCACAGGCTAGGGTACAATCCTCCGTATTCTGCTTCTTCCAGCATCCACTTTTAACTAATTGGGCTCCTCTCCAGCCAATTCAAGCACGTCATCAGGCCCACTTCTTGTGTGTGTACCTTGGTGTCTAACATCGACGAAAAGGAAAGAGAGAGCCTCATTTCACATGGCACGGATTTGTGCCGAGTGGATTGGATGGGCCAAGTTGGTGTTGGTGCTGACTTGAATGGCAGTGCATAAGGCGTCTCTGAGGATGAGGCGTGTACGCTAGATCAGATGGCTCCACGCACCCTCTTCTTTCCTATTTCATATAGGTCTGTCATAATCTAGCCTAGGTAGCCATTCTCGTCAGTTGTGATCACGTCCAATCTAGTGAGATCTGGTCAAGCCTAGTCATGCGAACCGTGCTGCAGTGCTTCCATAGTGGGACATGAATGTCGGGCAAATTGTTATCACATTAGGAGGTCTCCTGGTGAATTGACGCACGCAAATGAAGTAAGGAAGAAGGAGAGACAGATAGTACAGGAAGAGGAGAAAAGAAGGAGAGGGAGAAGGAGGAGGAGGAGGAGGTTGGTAGCACAACTCACCTCTAGGTTCTACCACACCCGTCTGCTTTGGTCCTCTGACGTCTCTGGAATGGCGAGGTGGGAAGTTGGGAGTGACGACAAGATAGAGAGAGGGGGCAAAGGAGACAGAGGATGAAACGAAGACCAGAGGCGAGGAGGAGACAAAGTGAGTTGGGGGCACCGACAAATAAGTGAATAGCAGGAACCACAGCACGAAGCAGGATGAATGACAGAAGACGATACAAGGTGCAGAAGAGCATCTCTGATGGTTTACTGTTTGATTGACCTCTTTGAAGCTGGCACGTGTGAATCGATTTGTAGCACGTGCCGCGCGGTTTCCTAATGTCGTCTGGTGTGAGCTCTGAACAGCATCCCTCGTGGGTGGTTTTATGTGGGAGCAGACATCACTTGCCTTTGTGCTTCTCACCTTAAGCGACTGCCGTGCATCATAGTGCATGCAAAGAAGACGAAAGGAAATGAGGAGAATCACCGACACGACTGTACTTTGGGTTAAGTGCGCTGCCCTGACGAGACTGCTTGTCCTCGGCCATTTTATCTCTGATGTTGCCTTTTGAAAGGACACCTTTGGGACAGTTGGGGAGAGTAGGAGCAATAAGAGTTATGAATCGGGCAAAGAAATTGGGGACTCACACCTGGTGATTGCTATGGAGCTTGCGGAGATGCATTTTAGGCCACTTGTTGCCTTGCGCCAGGGGAGACAATGGCAGTGATTATACCTCTTCAGTGAAGGCGAAGCAACATGACTGTGCAGCTAAAAGGAAGCAAGAAGGGAAGTAGAGGAAGGGATGGGGAATGATCATCATCGAATGCCTCTGCACAGTGCTGCACTGCATTCCGTATTCTCTTTCCTCTTCTTTCCATGTTTTCCTCAGTTCATTCACTCATTCATTTGCCTGACCATGTATTTGAGTGATGCATGCAGCATGTATGGCTTTCTACCAAACGACACACTCGAGAATGCAACTTACTATTTTGCCGCAATAAGTAGCAATACTAGATCTGCGCATGTGACGTTCATTTCTTTTGGTCCTCTGAGGTCTTTGGAATAGCAGCGTTGGAGGTTAGAAGGGTTAAAGTGGATCGAGAGAGAGAAAGAGATGGTAAGGTGGTTGATGTGAAGTAGACCGAAGGTGAGTAGACTCCGACCACGCATCACTTTCAATAGCGACTGACAAATCCACCCTTCAGCAAATCCTTATTCTTGCACTCAGATGAATGCCTTTGGCTGCTGTGTTTGCTTTAGCACCAAATCCGATCACTCACACAGCTGTAGAAATGTCTACGTGAATATCTGCTTCGCGTAGCAACGGCTACCAGGCATGAGTTTATTTATAATGCCATTCCACCCCAAACCTCAGCAGCAACGTGGCTTGAAACACCTAACATCAGGTAAGAGACAAGTACACACATGACGGAGGCAAAGTTCATAAACGACATTCGCACCAAGTTACGATGAATGTTTACTCGAGTTTATCTCTTGTTATGCACAGTGGTCAGACACTTTGGACAACGCCAGATAACGTGGATGATTGGATTAAGAACGGATGATCAAGCACCCACCCGGTTAAAAGCAATGAAGGTGATGGATCGTTTGGCTGCAGGTTGGTACGAGGAACTGCAGCATTATGACGTGATGTATGTTGTGCTTTGACAAGCTAGTAGTGTGTCCTTCTCCCAAAGTCTTCCCACAAATGCAATTTGGCAGTCATGTTATCAGAATTATTGGAATAATCATGTCAGTGGGATTTGTCGTGCTCATTGGACACGACTGCAGCTGTTGTGCTCTCCAAAAGGGTGTTTGAGTACTTCCTCCTCCATTGGTGAACTAAATGTCGTCTCCTGCAACTTCAGCAGATGCAATCTGGACAAGCCTAAGGCAAGGTCGTAAAGGTTCCGCAGCCACTGAGGCGTCAGTGTGCAGTCTGCACTGTTGCCACACAAAGTGTCGACCCATCACTATGGTTGACATTGCTTTTTAAATGCCAGGTTGTTCTTGCAGATGTGAAGATATTTTTAGATGGAATATTTGTTGACGCAGGTGATGGATGGAAGCAAGCATCTCGAATTCTGCCGCAGGGAATCGGGACGGCTGAACGAATGAGACAGCATATCAGCTATGTTCCCTACGAGTGTGCAAAAGACAGGTATTTCGTTGAGGCTCTGCCACCGCTGAAGGTGCTCTTGGTAATCAGCGAGGCGGGATGCGAGCGGTGCCCTACCGTGAAACTTGCGTTGTGACGTGGTAGGCAAATTAATAGGTGCGTATAAATGCACATTCATGCATATTTGGAAGATCCCCTATTTATTATGCGAACTATTTGCTGTTTGCGTACTTAGATGAGGTGTGACATCTGACTGCGAGGTGTAGTCGTCTTGCACCGGCTACAGTCACTGCGTGTTCTGTGGGGGTCCAATGCTGGTTTGGGTGCTTTCCCCAGCACTGGTATATCTTAAATGTTGGTAGTTCAAACTTTTGTGCTCATTGCCATTTGGTCGTACCATTGGTTGGCTTTGTCCATTTTGCGCACCTTGTTGTCCCTCTCCGTTTGGAGGGGCAGATGGCGTACGTTGGTCGATTACTCGTATTGTCATTCGAACCTGACGGAGGAAGGTTGTGTATAGCGGGCCTCAATGAATATGCATGTGCTGTTTGGGAATTTCGATTGGGACAGGATGTATGTGTTGACTACAAAGTACGCTGAATTGTCTGTTACCGGATTGAGTGTACTGGATGCTGATAGGCAAGAAACGGCAGTTCGCGTCATTCCACTTGTTGAAATCTACAGTAGGCTGTAATCGTTCCCTCCAAATAAGTGTTCTTTTTTCCCACTGCGCACAGGTGTGTCGACTGAGTAAGTTCTAATCGACCCATTTGTGGTTAGAAAACTTGCAGCCGCTTTGCTTCTTCGCATTGTTTTGTGGATTTGAGGAGGACTGTCTCGTGGTTTGTTTCACATTTTTGGACGCAGCCAGATTTTGCTGGATGTTGAGCGATTTCGTAGGCTCCTTCTGCTGATGTTAATCGAAAAGCGGCCAAATAGCAGGGAAGAGGATGCGACTTTGAGTGAGTCTGACTGTTTGGTGCGCCTTGTGTAAACCACCTAACTGTGCACATTTATTACTTGTCAAAAGAAGCATCCTGGGATGCGTGTCTCGGAAATGCTTATGAATGAAGTGTTTATTGGAGGCGTATTGTCACTTTCATGCTTTCTTTATTAGGCTAAGCCTAGCACTTTGTTTGTAGAGGGTTCCTCCTCTTCCCTCTTACCGCCCTTGCTACTATAAGTCAGAACGCGCCTCAACACCCTTATTACGGGTAAGAGAGAGGGTACGGAGAGATCTTGTAGGAGAGTTTGGGACGGGGATAAGTCGCGCTCTAGGGAGTCATCACGCTGCTCCGCAACCACATTCAACTTGTCGTAACCGAGGATGGATTTCGTTTTTAATGAATGTTGTTCAGTTGTCCACGTCTTCCTTATGACACTACTTTGTGCTGATTCTACTCATTGCCGCAATCTTCTCGTAAAAGCTGATGTTTTTTTAAAAGAAAGGTTTAAACTCGATTGCTTGGAGAAGTGGAGTCTCTTTTGCCTTTTGTTATGTTGTGAAGAGTGGACATCAATCCACTTGCAGACTCTTGGTGGGTGGAGTGTTGGGGCTTTTGTGATTTGGACTATACTATTGCGTGGAAGATAGGTTGATTTCTTGTCTCAAGTTGTAAGTTTCACTATAGTTGATAAGTGGATTTTATGCGCTTTATTTGTAATAGTCGTTCCTCGTCCTATTCTCTGGATAAGCCCTACGACTTCCACTTCCACGTATAGCTTCGTTTTAAGAGAGGATGGTCTCTTGTGTTGTAGGCAGATCTAGTAAGTCTATTGCTTTTCAAAACCTGTGTATTCGTCGCACGGTCGCGAGAGCTTGTCTTCATGTGGAGCAGTGAGACGAGTGGTTGTGGTCTACATGCCATTGATGCAAACCGTATGGTAATGTTTGATCCTGGCTGGAATCCAGCTGACGGCGACCAGGTCGCAGCGCGTGTGCAGCGTGTCGTAGAGAAATAACAGTTTCCATGCTTGTCGCATCACTTCGGTTTTTCAAACATCCCGATTGCGATTTGTTTTTGGGTGAGGACGTGAGAGGAGAGAGTGTTTTGATTGCAGTTGTGAGGTGGAAGGACGTTTTGGTCTGATTGAGCTGAATGAGGTCTTTGCGTGTTACTCAGAGACTGGCCTGACATGCATGAGAGGTTGGTCACAAAGGTGGTTTTCCTTTCCCTCCATCCCATCCTGCATTGCCCTCGAAATTGGGGGGAATTATCGTCTCTTGCGCAGTCTTGCGTAATATAGACACTGGGGAATATGGAGTTTGCTTAACAAATGAAGGCTCTCAGGAATTACCACTGTGTGCGGGACTTCCACTGACTGATGGACGTCTACACCGATCAAATGTCCAATTGCTGACTGGGTTGACGTCTTTGGGTGGTACGGGTATCCACGATTGTGGACGTCTTCTTTCACGAAAAGCTTTGTTCAACATCGCACTTCGTCGTGCACAGGCACTGGTAGTGGCCTGTGTCATTCTGGATAAATGATGTCGAATTCGTGGATGACGTGAGCTGGCGCCTACTACATCACGTGATACGGTTGCATAGTAATTGCTCATGCAGACATAAAACCAGCACCTCTGTGTGGACCTTATTTCCCTCGTACTGATCGAGGCCTTACCCGACCCGTGCTTGCTGCTTTCGTGTCGCAGGTTCAAATGCCGATGGTGTGTGGATGGAATGCAGACGAGAGGTCGGCTATTCAAGGCGTATTGTAAGTGCAATTGGTTGGTGTGGAAACACGGCTACCATCGTGAGGCTCATGAAGGAGACCATGGGTCGAGAGGGAAAGGGAACGCTGGAACGATTCACTGTATTCTTTGGCATCACTTGAACGTGGAACAGCACGAAACTCTCTAAACTCCGAATCCTCACTGTTCCTGATGTCTGCATCCCCCTCGCCGAGCTGTGATGATGTCTCGACGGTGTTGTATGTTCCTGTAAATTTTCCATCATTAGTAAATCCAAAAATGTTACTCTTTTATTAGTGTTTCTTCGCAAACAAAAGGATGTGAGGATTGAATGGGCTTGCGCAGGTGATGATGAATTCGCTTGTTTTTCATCGACGTGGACGAGGTGTGTGGGATGAGGTATCATTGCTTGCGGCACGGGCGTTTGCGTGTCCCTTTGGTGGCGGAGCAAAGAAGTAGCTTATCTGGAGCCAGAGAACCGTCTTGTAGAGCAAACCAAAGCTGTCGTATGAATCTGCAGGCTGGATTGTTGGTGTGTGGGGATCGAATGCAGGTCGTGCTGCTGCTCTGTAGCGTTGGTCCTGTAGCCGTGCTGTGTTAGAAAAGTCTCAGGGCAGTGGTGGGTGTGCAGCAGCTGCATTGTGCTGTTAACTAGGAGTGGGTGAGTGGGTGGGTGAGTGCATAGACTATGCTTAATGCTCTAGATTAGGCTTTGGTGGATTTAAGTTGATTCGGGTAATAAAATGCGATTGCTGCGACAGACTGAGGTGTTGTGTTGTCAAAGGACAAAGCTAAGCCAAACAAAACCTCACTTGTACCTCTTTCCGTACGTCGAACTACTTAAAGGTAGGAAATTGCCACACTTTTGTTGATGCTGCTGCAAGTGGCATGATTTGAGGCATGAGAATGGAGATTGAGTCATTTTTTGCTGCTTAACTTCACAGTATCCTATAACTGGCGTCGCTCATTGTGCAGATGGGGGAGCGGGGCACACGAAAGGAGGGACGGGTGGAGGAGGAGGAGGAGGAGGAGGAGTAGTTGGACGAATGTGGCGTCTCCTCAGCGAGATGAGACTCCCTGCAGCTCCAACACATGCGCTCCTGAAGGTTGATCATAACCGATGTGAAGGATGCTGAAAGGTTCCGCAGGTGGTTGAGTAATTTGCAGTGGCAACAAGCATGATTACTTGGAAGCAGTAATATGTGAAAGCAGAAAGACTGCCGGGCTTCGTCCGTGCTTGCTCGTTACGCACGACATTTGGGGACTGCCATCCATTCTGGCACGTCCATGCCACAAGGGGTAACGAGTTGTTGCAGAAAACGGCACTTCTCAAGACCATTTCTGTGTCTCACAGGCCGTCGAACATGTACAACACCAGTTTTGGGTTGGAGTTGTGCTCTCAGATGTCCACATCAAAGACGAGAAGGTCATCGCGGTGGGCCATGCTTTTCTTTGGTAACAAACCTACTTATGCTGGCCACATAAAGCCTTGGAAGGTGACCTCCACGCCAGTCCGAATGGCATTATGCGGAATGCATACAGCGCCTTTAACACTGCAAAAGCTGGCTTCCATCTGTTCGCCTCCGCCACTTCCACATTTCATCATCCTGGAGCTGAATGAAGGGTGGAGAACTATTTAAACCACATTGGCAAATCAAGTAATTCGTTTATGTGGGCAGAGGAAATGCGTCCTTCTTAGTTACGACGATCAGATCCCCAAAGCCCATGGATTGGATTTCTCGCCCTCAATTTCGCGCAAGGTACCGTCTCCACTCACCAAGACACTGAAAACACAACTGTCCTTTCACTACCGAGGTAAGGCGTCGACAACGTTTGTAACGCCCCATTCATACATCCTCAACTACCTCTGAGCATAGCTTACCCACCTCTCCGACAACAAAATGAAATAACTTCAAGGAACATCATTTAAGCATGCCAATATATTCGCCTTGCCACAATTGGGCAGAAAGCAATAAACATCGTTAGAAATGCGAAACACACCAGCGAGGCTAGACCGATGCAGCATGCCATACACGCGCCTAGAAGAGGTGTGTCCTCCCGTGGATGTATTGAGTGGAGTTGAGGCCACAAATCCATCGAAGTCATCATAGGTCCCACCGAGCGCTCTAAAAAGGGAGAAACGGGAGTCAACACCCGTGTTTTCAACACAGAAGGCTGGAAGTAATAACGGAGAAGGATAATGAGCTCTCGTTGCCGCACATAACTGTTTCGGTATACTACCTACACGAGAGGGGCTTGTTCTTTACCCTGGACATAAAATCAGCATATTGGCAAGTTGGAATGCCATAAATGTTCAGAGAGAAAAGACAGCCTCCGTTACCCTCCAAAAAGGAATTTAAATTCCAGACGATGCCCCTCGGACTTTACGATGCAGCGGCCACTTCTTACAGTCATGCGAACCACTCTGATTGCATGTGCCACCTGGATGGAATTCTTGTGCCCTCGGTACACTGGCAAGTAAGAATTGTAGAAATGGACAAAGAGAAGAAGCTTTGTAAATTCCAGTAATTTGACAACACGAAAGCAATCTGCGATGCAGGCTTGACCCTGAACCACATTTGTACCTGTTTTAGCAAATCGCAGTCAAGCTCATACGAGACTGCACGCCAGCAAGCCAGCTGGACGAGGTGAGGCATTCAATCCGCTCCCATCATTAACAACAACTGCCTGCTTCAATAGCGTTAGCAGTGATAATGCTGTCGCGGATGCACTGAGGCAGGTAGATGTCGATTTCAGCGTCTTCTGCAGTGCGATGGCTCTCACAATGATGCGCCGGCATCAACAAGCTCACTCACACTACACTGCAACGTGCAAACTTGAAGCAGATGGAAGAAGAGTTGGCGGGTCGGGTGCAGGTAAATTGACAATCATGCACGTAGATAAGTCAACAAAGAGAGAAATGGACGGATCTTTCCACCTATGCCTGTCCATCTGGTCAAGGTCCTGCCACCCAAGTAACCCATTAACCAGATAATTGAAAGGTAAGGAAAGTAAAAAAAAAATGAAACTGACCAGTGTACTGAGTTGAGGGTAGGGGAGGAACAAACCAGCGCATTTGACTAGGTCTCGAGGGCACGTCAATCGATTGCAAGTCGACAAGTCTGTTCACTAACATGGCCAACTTGAGGGCAACGTCAAGCCCACACCTCTGTCCATGTCTCCGCGACCCGCCAATCATGCTACAAAAATAATAGAGTGAAGGCTAATTACTACCACGACTAAAGCGAGGGCAGAGACCACGCCAGGACTTCTTCATCATCACAGCATGGGAGGTAAACAGACCACAGCCATCCAAGTCATTAGCATAATGTTACCCCAAGAACGAACACTCTCTTCATTCATTCATTCCCTTTTCGAAGGCAACCATCCAAAAAAGGCGCTTCTTGGCAATATAGAAGGAGGCAAATCCAGTGGGTTAGCCGAGGAGCACCAAAGATAGCTTAACCCACCCAAAGTCGTGTCACCTTTCCATGCGTCTCCGCTCGCTCATAAACAAAATAACATCGGCAAATGAACCAAAGAAATCGCTCGACATCCCGAAAACTCCAGCTTCAGGAAGGCTTTCTTTATAGTTCGAGAAACTCTCGGTCTAATTGGAAGCAGACTAAGTGGAATGCACCCATTTGATGCACCTATGCAGAGTGTCTATGCTGCTCTCTCGACTTCTGGGGAAAGCTTATTTAAGGCTGCAAATTATGATCCACTGCGGACATTCACGCGGACTCTCACGCAGGCTGCTGCATTACACTGCATCAACTGATGACAGCATTGCCATGGTACTCTAAACACAGACAACTTGTCCCAATCAGAATTCTTCAAAGCCACAGCCATATGAAGTAACCCTGTTAAACGCAATCTTCTTCAGTCAGGCCAAGACAACAGTGCAAGCCAATTGTTCTCGTCACCATAGAAACGAAAGCAAGTGGAATTATCTTTTACAAAATTGAGTAGGTTCAGCCACTCCATTACGAGCGTAGGGAAGGTGAACAAACCGGGGTAGTTGGTGTGCTGGCAGCAAAGTCATCAGCACAGGCACCACATCTCCAATGCACACTTCATTCATTCATTCATTCATTCATTCATTCATTCATTCATTCATTCATTCATTCACTCCAAGAAGGAATGAGCGTTAATCATGCGTACGGGATGCGAGTTTGTCTTTGTCATTTCATTTTGTTTGTTTCTGGTGCCATGACGTTCTCAAATTGAGGGGAGCAGCTGATTTTGCGGAGGAATTTCGAAGATTCTCAACAATATTGGGCATGCACAGAACTCCTTTCGAAACAGCTATCCTCTTTTGAAATGAGGCCTGCGAATACAGTTTCTCCAACCCAACTTTGTTCACTTGCTTCACAAATCACAGCGACTACCCAAAGCTGCCTGACTGCATTACTGTTTGACGTTAACTTTGTGGCCACAAGTTGCTGAATGTTTACCAGCGTGGTGATTTGAGCTCCATGCAGAGTTATGAATCAGAATACGTATGACGCAGATGGCCTTGGCTGAATGGAGCATCCAAAACTAAGGCGTATAGAGGTAGTTGGAAGCTTGATATCAAGATTTGCCTCTTTGTTTGCACTAAAATGGGATTCGATGGAAGTTGCCATGACCCTAGACAAGCACATGAAGGTGGTTATATCCAATCGGAATGCAAAGCTCGGGCCGACTCCACGACGCAAATGTCTGCAAGTGAGTTGTTGAGCACAATAATTACGATTTTGAGATGCATCCATTGTCTTACCAGGCAATTTATCAGAGACTTACATTTGCCTGTTCCACTAAAATCTGTGCAGGTGAGTCACCAATTTGTCTTCATACTCACATCACAATCACATTTGCGTTGCTTGCTAATTGTCGTTAGTCTACGTTGCAAGCACTGTGGGAGGCCAGAGCAAAGCCATGCTCGAGTGGGTCAGACTTGGCTAGTCTCTTTGACCCACCACGCATGATGATTCAAAGCCGCCTCTATAAACTCTCATATAGGTGCTACTTCAATTGCCAGTCGCAAGTGATTGAGAAGCCATTGAGGCCACTTGTTGCATCGTGGCCCGCAGCGGAGTTGATAAATTCGGCCCCATCCTCCCTTCGCAAGGCCTAGTTCGACGTAATTTCCTTATACGGACTTCACTCTTGCAGTACTACACTTTCCACATTTCCAATACATCGCAACATTATCACACCCACAATAACCCATTTCCTCAATCAACCTAACAAAGCAGATAGGCAGCTGCGGTTGCATAAACTCAACTCCCTTCATCGCATTTTAGTGAGGGCAAATATCATACTAACCCCACTCTTCGTTGCGGGCTTCGCTTTGACGCCCTGGTAAACAAAAGTTATTTCTATTGCTTCTCCATTTCCTCCTTTACAGCATTCTACACTGATGCCTTTTTAGCAAATTCAACTCAGTCTTTATTTTCTCTGTCTTTTTCCACCATCCACCTGCCGCAGACCAGACAAGACGCATAATTGACTACGCTACACTTTACAAATAAACGCAACACACCTTTTACTGGTTCTTGCCTCGTTTCGTGCCTGTTTCCATGTTTCCTACCTCTTCCTACTGCTGTGGCTCGTTGCAGACTCTACTTATTTAGTTTTGCCTCTACTGTGCTCATAAGAGTGATAGTCTGTGTGTAAATTAAATCCAGCCTTTAAATTACTCTATTGATTACGTCCAGTCCTATGCCTTTCACACGGTCTGTATGTGCAGTCCATCACAGACTGGCAAGGGCGCGTACCCTTCACACTGTGTACGTCTTTGCGCGTCTGTAAAACTCTGCATTAACGGGCATTGGAAAGGTTACTAAGGAGCTGAGTCAAATGCCCAGTCAGTTGCCTGTCTGACTGATGAGGAATTCCCTCACTGTCTGCAGATCGTTGAAATCACTTTTTAGTGCAATTAACAATGTCGACGAATGCTTCTACTTCATCATTTTGGATTGTTCAGCAGGCCACCTCTATTTAAACTGAACCACTGACAGTTAGCCATTGGTCCTCTGACTAGTCACAACCGTCACGACCGTCTTCTAGACCAAAACACGCTCTTTATAACACAGCACATGTGGACAAGTCTGCAGTGCTTTGAACTTGCATCATGCAGCCCTTGAGACCGATGCAACGCACATTAGAAAAGGAAATTGACCTCGTCACAACTTTGCGGTCGCGTAGTTGGTCCCTAAGTCAGTAGCACTGGGAGAATGGGGCATTTTTGAAAATGACACTAAGCTAGACCATGGCAACGAAGAAGGAAGTAAGTCCATACCTCTGCTGCAGGCGCTAATGTGTCAATTGATTCAATGCGTGCATCCCGTTTCTAAATATATGCAAGACTAAATGCATATTTCCCATTCGGCTACCAATGCCTATCAAGTCAAACAAACACTGGTCACTACAATGCCCCCCCGCAGCCGAACGGCCGAGACGACTTAAGTGTCCCTCGCAGAATCGGAGGGAATGTATCAGACACACCATTTCACAAATTCATTTGCCTCCCTTTGTAGTGGAGTTCAGCCATCCTATCCATCCACCCACCACCTGTGCCAACACACCACGACTTAATTAGCGTTCCCCGTGCCTATCGAAACAAAATGAGATGTGTAGATGCAATCTCAATCATGTTGAAGTTCCACGACAATCTTACCAATCCAATCGACGGATTGTCATCTTCTCCAACTGTGCGGCAGCATTCCGTTTGTAGCAGACTCTTTACAACATCGGCCTGTTTTTGCTCAAATGGCACCGCCGAAACTACAGGAAAAACTATGTAGTTCGCCGATGGTGATTGAGAGCACTCAAGCACTCCTTCAAAGTGTGCTGCAACTCTATCCACGTCCACCGGGCACGATTGAGCCCGCATCAATTGCTAGTACACCGCCATGTAATTGTGAAAACACCTTTGAACGATGACAAATTAAAGTTCTCGCACAAAACATGCACATAAAGTCCAGTGAGCCACAAATCCAGCGATACTGACACCTGAGTTGGGACTCATACGCACCTGAGCAAAGCACGGAAAGACAGCAGTCCAAATCCAAATTTTGTGTTCCCCATTAATCTTTCGAAGCGTTTCGATTACAACACGTGCGTTCCTGTCAACTTGAATGTGCGGACAGCCAGTGATAGCAGAAAAGCATGCTGTTTGACGCCTTGTATTCTCCCTCCTTTTAGCAGCCAGAGCCTGTTCAACCAAAACCCAACCCTCATTCTACTAACATGCAGCCAGTGACCATGAAATCGACAAATTGAACGAATCACTAACGAGTGAATATTCACTTGAACTGATGACTTTTCGGTACAAAGTGAGGGAGAACCACAATCGACTTTTGTGTAGAGCACATTTGAAACCTCAGTTGTTTGTTGTCGAGGAAGATGAGTAACAAATTGGTGCCCTAACAAGGGAGAAGTAGTTGGAATAAGGAATGAAAATGTGTTCAATTTAGCGCCTCGAGATGTGGCTGAAGAGGGGAGACGACACAATACTTAGGCGGAATGCATGTGTTCAGCACACAAAATGGGTTTTCGCTTCATGTTTTAGAACTTGCTGCGAAATGCTGCGTGAGGGATCAGCATGTGTGCTGGCAGTAACGCCTTGTCTGTTGCAACACTTCTTCTGTCTCTCATAAAACATACAGTTTAGGTGATCTTCTGGTTGCTTCTCGGCTGCTATTTCTTTCAATGTGCACCTCATCACTTTGAAACTGTCTCAATCACATGCGTGTGAGCAGAAACAACCTACTCCTTTGATTACTGGGCAGACGCCTTCAATCATTCATCCACCCATTCATTCATTCACACGAGTGAGCCTACGTGAACTTGGTTGACCTTCGTGAGTTGCAGCTGCACTGAGATGGCCTGACCATCAAAACAAAGTGATGTGCGTGTCTAGATTGGTTAGAATATCACAAGTCACGTACCAGCGACTTTATTCCACGCCACACTACTTGTGGTTTTCACTGATGCGAATGCACTTACTTCTAATGCAACACTGTTTGCTGATGGCAAATCCAACTCCACCAACATTTTCGTGTAGTTCTGCTGAAGTGATGTTGGGTTGTGTGAAGAGATGAGGCCTCAAGAAAGCGTTATTCCTGCTCCCAAGCTCTCATCCGGGCAGGCGCACCCCCACACACGAGTCATGGCAATGAGGTAGCGTTCTCGGGCTGTACTACATGACGCGTTGACAGGCAACACTTGGACATTGCTGTGGTACTTGCTGAACGATTGACTGCACTTGTGATCATTGTACACTAGTTGTGAAAACCGGTTTCAAGTCGAACATAGTAAGTTGAAGCATTGGCACTGACTCCTTGAACATGCAAAGTTAGTGGTGAGAGGAAATGATGCAACGTCGGCACGGCTGCCACTTGATGATTTGCATCACTGGATAGTTGAAGTTGCAAACTCAAATCACCACAAGAGATGTATCAAGCCTGTCCACAGCCTTACTTCCTCAAGAGCTCGTCCAACGGCAACTTTAAGGCAGCCATCGCCAGTTCACCATCAGTTCTTTCAAGGTTTGATGGCAGGATAACCACATTGCAAGGAATTGCCTGATGCAGTCTTCACGTCAATTGGGCTCAATTATGCTGTCGGAGTTGATGGTGATGCGCCAGTACTTCTCATTTCATTTGACTTGTTGTAACTGCTTCGCTTAAGCGCCAACCAGTTTAGTGCTCGTCTATTCAGGAAACTCCATCGCATCTCCTGCTGCAGAAGGTAAGCTAAAAATAACCAACAGCAGCATCCACAATATTTGGCCAAATACATGTTGAGAAGCTGGTACCCTTTGGGAACACATTGCAAGTGGCTGTGTTCGGGTGCGAGTCAGAACATTCATTCATTCATTCATTCCCTACTGGCTTCAATCACTTGTAGGGATTGACTTCAGCAAATATTCTGCCATGCTGTACTCCTTCGCGGGCACAGCATTTCATTCAGTTACCCACTTTGAATGAACACTTCGAAGTGACATTAATTTTGCCCATGGCACACAAGCGAGTTGTCAGGTTCACTCTACGTTTCCCAAGTCATTTTGTCGTCATTTGCTTCACCGTTGTGGTGCACCATGGAGAAGTGTTGGATGTCTGTCTCAATTCTGGCTGAGTCTACCATTTATGAGCAAAATAGGCACTGAAGAGTGTGTTGTGGGGTAGAATGCATTAACGAATCTCTCTGCATTCGCCTGGTTTGAGAAGGAGACGGCAGAGGGCACCAACAGAGAATGGCGAGCTGGCGTCAATGCTTACGGAATGCATACAAAGCAAACTCCGAAGCGCCTAACCTTTACCTCCTCTACCTTGGAATATTTCATTCGGTGAATAATTACTCGAAGTTTGCCGATGTACCACATGTCATGCCGGTTTGCATTGAACCGCTAAGCCTCTACACGTCTGATCATCGACAGCATGATGTGCACATACACTTGCCACGATTCTAAGCACATTAACTTCGGTGTTCTTCTCATTATTTCATTTCTACTTCCCCACTACTACCACCACTTGGAAATTGTTTTATTCACATATATGTGTGAGAAGAAGTAGCCTGCTCCTTTGGTTACTTCGGCATGTACTGATGCACACTGACAGGTGACTGGGTAGGCGCTTTCAATCATGCATTCATTCATTCATTCATTCATTCACATGGGTGCGCCTACGTGGACTTGAATGACCTTTGTGAGTTGTAGAAGCGCTGAGATGCACAGACCATCAAAATAAGACAATGTGCGTGTCTAGATTGGTTGGAGTATCACAAGGTGTGTACAAATGCTTCGCGGCGCAGCTCTGGTCCATGCATTCAATACGCTTCTGCCACATCTGACGCCCTCCGCCTCCAAAAGAGATGACGACAGACGGAAGGCATATTGACAATGCCTTTTGGTGAGAAAATCCCCACTCGTCAATCACAATTGTTAAATGCACCAACAATTGTCTGTACGAGTTCGCCAGGAAGAACATATTGATGCTCCCTCGTGATTTCATGGCACAATCTTCAATCGCAATCACAGGAACGCCAACATTTGCTTGTGGTGAAAGAGTCGAATTGCGACTGACCAAGAACATTTGCATCTGCACACGTTACTTCATCCCAAGTGCCATACTTCTAAGCACTGAACTGGCGCCCACGCAATGTTGGTGCAAATAGGTTGAATGGCAGTGTTTCATTAGGGGCCTTCTGCTTACTGCTGCAACTGCGCTCTCACCCAATCAACCAACCAGCCAACAGCGCGATGAGGTCAATTTCAAGTGCGTATAAATACACAAAAGGCAGATGGCTAGACAATGAACTTGTGTCATGTTGAGTGTTGTCGTCTTCCTCACTGCTGTCACCTACTTCTCCTCAGGTATGTGTTCATTTCCCCTTCATGACTTCATTGATTGTTGAACAAGTCACCATGGGCCATACTCCAACGCATGTGTCGGTCATAGGTTAGGTTGAAGCAAAAAGGCAAAAGTGGAAATGGAAGTGGATTTGATGGTGTAGTTTGCCATGATCAGGTCGTGATGTCAACTAACCGTGAATCCATGTTGAACGCATCGAAGTGCGTGGCATGGCTTTTGAGACGTGAGACAGCTGTGCAAACAGGAGCTATCCTGGTGTGAGAAATGGATGGAAGTGACGCTGAAGTCAGCAGAGCTCATGTGTCGGAGTGGTGGTTTGGTGGCCCAGTGCTCCAATCGAGTGAGCACACACCTCATTCCTTCACTGCTGATAGCGTTGAGGTTTAGTGCGCTGTAGTCATCGTGCCAACACAGGGCGCACGGTGGCGAGGCAGGAGAAGGAGGTCACACATATTCAGGTCTATGTCCCAGACAGCTAAAGAATACAAGCTGCAAGCCGAGTAATGCATTCGTCCAAGTGTCATGGTGGCAGTTGGTGGATTAGCAAAGAGAACACGTGACATAATAAGTAATGCAGTTGTGTTTTCCATCAGAATTGACTGTCATTCACTTAGATTTAACAGACCAAAGATTAATTTGTTTTTTAACTCTGTGAAACAGGAGCGGAGCCAGTGCTGTGGGGCTCTCGCATTGTCGGGACACCGCAGGGGTCATCACCACTGATGTACTTTCGTTTACCCAAAAATGCCGTACGTATTATGCTTTGCATAAACACACACTACGTGCTAGCATGATAGCAGATGCATGCATTCCTTTTCACCTGGAATGGCACAGGCCTTGCAAGGCAGACTTGTTCCTGCATTTCTGTAAGAGGTTAGAGTGTTTACGCAATGGAGATTTTTACTGACCCTTTTAACTACTTTTAGGCCATAGAAGCCCTTTCGAAGGGTCACCTTTGGTCTCGAGTCAACGTTGCAAATGGGCTGTGCTATGATGGTAAAGAGGTCTTGGGTAGCCCATGCCAAATGGATGGGGGTAGGTAGAAGTTGGAGAACTCTTGTGCTCATTTGTTTGCCCTTGTGAGAAAACTTTTGAATGCAGCCAGGAGCAGTGGATCAGAATTTTGTTTCGCACATTAGCAACATAAAGAGTTTTAAGTTGATGTTGTGTGTAAGCGATGTTGGGAAGAGCACAACATCCTTGCATGCAAGGCAAGATGAAGAGAGCAAATGTTCTCATCACTATAGGGCACCGATGTGTGTAATTTTAGAAAGCGCTAACCTCACTGTAAACGACGCAGCCAAACGGGAGGCAGTGCACATATGGGGTGGATTTTCAGTGTTTTCGACAGCAATCTTCGTGCCGAACTGCGCTTTTCAGAAGCCAGAGGAAGGTGAGTGCATGAGTTTGGGCAAGACTGAGCAGGAACATTGCAAGGTGGACGCCTGCTTGACATCAATTAATGATTCCAAAAACACTTGCCTCAGGCAGCACGGCATTTCGAATCATCCATGTTATTCATGCGGTAGATGCGCCTCTTGATCCCTTTGCTTAATTGGGTAGTGAGGAAGGCAGTCAAGGAAGGAATTTCTACCAAATATTTTCTGTGTAGGTGAAATTGACTTGAATGCGTCGTTTCCACTCTCCCGATTTCGAAAGGGACAGCCACACGTCGAGGTGAAATTCGCTGTGGGAGGCGCGGAATGCCAATCTAGGGTTTGTATACTGATTATGGAAATATCCTTAAAAATATCGCGCAGAACTTTACATCCTCTACTCAGGGTCTTGCATTGTGCAAATTGTATCCACGCTTCCTCTTCAAAATGTAGGTGCACCTTATGGTGAACGGGTTGATTGAGTGTCAGTGGCAGGGCATAACTCTACAAGAACATGCAGCAACATTCTGCAGTGAGTTTGACGAGCGCCCAGTCAAAACACTTCTTGTGTTCGTTGAGATGAGTGATGTGCTAATTATGCTTCCCATTGCTAATTGAAGGAAATTTGTCACGAGACAACAAATCCGACCTAAGAAGATTTGATTTGAAATTCACACGAAATGATGCGCATAAATACACCATATTTGGATGGTATGCGGAAGAAACAAGACTAACAGTTACAGTCGATTGGGAGCAAGAAGGTGAGTGGGAGTCTAAATTCACGGAGTCGGCTTCAATCCTTCTTTGTTATGCAACAACTTGACTGGTAATATTTCAAGGATATGTGGCTCTGAGTTAAGTAGGGTCCTGATGACTCCAACTGTCGACAGACCTTAACTGCACAAGTCATCACACGGTGACTGAATGTGTTGCGTTGATGTAGGTGAATCGCCAGAGATCGCGGCGTGTAATGGTAAGTACGGACGCATGCCTATTCCACAGAAGCTGGAGAGCACCACGTTCTTGCCTGTGGAAGCCTTTCCTTGCGCTTACAAACTGCTCCAACTTGAACGAATCACATTTAAGTGCTTAGAAATAATTGGTGTTGGTGCCTCCCTACCGGAAGCATTTCATGTTAACTAACCACAACTATTTACTTGTCAAAACTTTCAGCTTACCAGGGTAGAAGCGGTGAGTAAATTGAATTGTCCATAACCCGACTTTTAATGCAAGGTTAGTTGTAGCAGCACCGCATTCCCAGAACTGCATTCTTCCTTCTTCACTTGGCACATCTCGCAATGCCTCCGAGTGGCACCGCACACACACACACACACACACACACACACTTGATTCATGCCACGGGAGGAGGTCGTAAAATGTGGAAATTGGACCATGAATCCACCCACGTTTGCAGCTCACGAAAACCAGATGATGCTAAGTGAATGCTTTGTCTGTTTAGTCAACGACACCACATCAGCGTCCATCCTTATGTGCAGACAGTTCTCTTTAACAAACGCAACTTGGTGCGACTTGAACTTGTATTTATCACCCCAGTGCCTCCCTGTCCCATATTTTAGACACGAAAGCATTCAGTAAAAAGATCTTCCCTCCATTTGCACGCCAAAGCTTTCAGTCCTACCTGCTTAACTGAAGTTGTTGCTATTCCCACCAGTCCACGCCCAATTGTCACTTACGTCGTTGCTTTGATTTTGCATTTAATTAGACCAGTGTTAAATAGTCTGGATAACGTTGAACCTGACGCGTTCCATGTTGCATATAACTTTCTTTGACTCGAAGCACCACCGTCAAGTCTTAGATGCTTAAGTGCTCGTTCATCAAACACCTTCAACTTCGTCAGCATTCTTTCGTGCTCTCTGCCACAGCATTGCAAAGAAGCTGATGAACAGAGTGCATGACACGACAACTCAAACATCTCCACATTCCTTCTCCTCCTTTTTGGCTAGAGGCAACACATAGTCAGTAGAGCCATGCCAACCTGAAGTGCCTTAGGCCAAAGTTTCCTCGCACAAATAGTTAAATATAAGTCTTCAATGTTGCATCAACCAAACGACAGGTTAAGGTTAGGATGTGTCAGGCGTGCTATTATTTCTTCCGAGACGTTCGCGTGCCACAGCCTGGAAATGCTTCGTTATGGTGATACACGGAGAGGTGGGTGCTTCTGGCACCTCAAACGAACAACTTCGTATGTTGTTGCTGCAATAATCCCTCACCAAATTACGCATCAAAGCCACTCACATGGGTCACCTTTTAGATTGCCATCGAACCCCACTTTGCCTGTTTCTCCCAAAACATCCGCTTCACATTGAGAATAGCATTTTGACTCATGTTTGTGGCAACTGACTGTGGTAATTCTGCGACTTCTTTGCAGAACCAGGATCGCCTCTGCCACAAACTACCCCTACTCGTAAGCCACCATTCTGATTGTGTGTCCACGCATTCCTCACTTCCTCTACTCACAAGTTACTGCATTTTCTTAGCTACGACATCCAACCGTAAGTTACAGTCATTTGCAGTGCTAGTTGGACGATGCGTTTGATTTCCTACAGTTGATGCAAATGTTCTCTTCCACGTCACACTCAGCTTGCTTCATCCACTTCGTTTAAAACACCACAAAGTGCTGCTTGGATGTGTGAATGTGGGAAAGGTCACGTTGATTAGCCAAGCCTTGCATGAAGTGTTGTATTTGCACTCAAACAGCAACGACTTCCTCTGGTAAGTTGATGCACTGACTTCTTTCCACAAATCTCAAAGCACTGATCCCTCCACTCGAGTGCCACTTCACTGAGCCACCTCTCTTCGTATGCTTGCATCTCACAGGTCCCACGACTGCACTGGCCTCCAACGGTAAGACACCCATTCGCGTTGCTGAGACACGCAGATCATGACGAGTGTTTGATAAGAGGCGCTGCGCGTTGCTACAGCAACGCGTATTCCTCTTACTTCGTGTCGATGGAATAGCTACTTCTTATTTCCCTTTAATGCATTTTAACCTTGTGAAACAGGAGCGGAGCCAGTGCTGTGGGGCTCTCGCATTGTTGGAACACCGCAGGGATCATCACCGTTGATGTACTTCCGTTTACCCAAAAATGCCGTACGTACTGTACTTAGTATAAACGCACACTACGTGCTAGCATGATAGGAGACCCATTCTTTGGTGCTCCTTCACGATCCAAATTTCATATTATGATAACCCTTTTCATGCGGCGTGGCATAGTTGCTACTACAAGGGTGAAAGTTTCGCGCATTGGCGGATGAAATGGGCACTCGAATTGATTGTAGGTTTTGAAAACGAGGTGGAAAACTGGCCAATCCTCCGACATTGACGTTAGGAATGGCGCGTGTTACGTCAAAGAAGAAGTCTTGAGTAGACCCTGCCAAACCGATGGAGGTAGGTAGAAGACTGAGAACTCTTACCTTCATTCGTTTGCTGTTGTAATAAACAAACCTTCGGGTGCAAACAGGAGTGGTGTAGCAGAAGTCTTCTTTGACGCATCGACACTTCTGTGTCCAATTTCAGAAAGTGCCAACCTCACTGTCGACGACGTGTCCAAAGAGGAGGGGTTGCAAATATGGGGTGCAGATGGACTATTTGCGTCGGCAATTTTCGTGCCCAAGTGTGCTTTTGAGAAGCCAGAGGAAGGTGAGTGGAGGGAGTTGGGGAGGAACGAGCACAAGCTGTGCGGATTGGACTCCTGCTTGACATGAACTGATTGCTCCAGATACACTTGCTTTACACAGCATGGCATTTCGAGTGCTCAATGCGGTTGATGTGGTAGATGTGCCATCTGAGTCCTTCAAATAACCAAGTGTTGGAAGGAAGAAGAGTGAGGCAGCCTAATCATTAAGCACTTCTTCTACACAGGTGAAGTCGACATGAACACGTCATTTCCACTGTCCAGATTTCGGGGAGACAAGTCATACGTGGAGGTGAAATTCGCTGTTGGAGGCGCGAACAGTGAATCTAGGGTTGGTACATTGTTCATGGACGTGCCATTGCCACGTTTGCGTAATCCTCTTCGTCGCCTACTCAGCGTTTTGTGCTCTCTCTATTCTGTCCTTTTGTACTCTCCATAACGCAGGTCGACTTTAGGGTGAAAGGATTTCGCAGGTGCACATGGATGGGCGTTACTCTTCGACGACCTGCACCACCTATATGCAGTGAGTTTGCTGAGCATTTCAACAGGTCATTTGGCGTCTCCTTAAAGCCAACTACTGTGTCATTTACGATTTCTCTGCTCAATTAAGGTGATTTGTCGAAGGACACCAAATCCGACCTAAGAATATTTGTTTTGAACTTCACACGACGTAATGCTCATAAACATACCACATTCGAATGGATTGGGCGGCGAAGGAGTCTTGCGGTTACTGTTGATTGGGAGCAAGAAGGTGAGTGGTTGTCCACACTGGCAAGGTGGGCCTATTTCCGACTTACACTTCAAAGTAATGTGGTTCTGAGATAAGTAGGGTCCTGACGACTCCAACTATCGACAGACCTTAACTGCACAAGTCCTCACACGGTGACTGAATGTGTTGCGTTGATGTAGGTGAATCGCCAGAGATCGCGGCGTGTAATGGTAAGTACGGACGCATGCCTATTCCACAGAAGCTGGAGAGCACCACGTTCTTGCCTGTGGAAGCCTTTCCTTGCGCTTACAAACTGCTCCAACTTGAGAGAATCACATTTGAGTACTTAGAAATAATTGATGTTGGTGCCTCGCTACCGGAAGCATTTCATGCCAACTAACTTACAATTATTTACTTGGCATAACTTTCAGCTTACCAGGGTAGAACCGGTGAGTAAATTGAATTGATCCATAACCCGACTTCTAATGCAAGGTTAGTTGTAGCGTTACCTCATTGCAAAAACTGCATTCCTCCTTCTTCACGTGGCACATCCCTCAATGCCTCTGAGTTACACTGCACACACACACTTGATTCATGCCAGCATTCGCGCTCAGTCTGCGGCTCTCCCTATCCAGCGCACTTTACCCTAAATTCCACGGAGGAGGTGGTGAAATGTGGAAATTGGACTACGTATCCACCCACGTTTGCAGCCTACAAGAACCAGATTATGCTAAGTGAATGCTTTATCTGTCTAGTCTCCCACATTGCGTCAGTGCCCCCTTGTTCCTTACATTAGCCACAGAGGCATTGAGTGGGAATACCTTTCATCCATTTGCACATTAAAGCTTTCAGTTCTACCAGTTAATGAATATTTGTCTCATTCGTCAATGCTTAGATTGTTCGTGTAAGTAAGCCGCTGTTTAACGGCCGTTGACTACTTCGAAACTAACGCATTCTATGTTGCCATGCGGCATTCCCCAACTGGAAACATCTGCGTCAGGTCACTGATCCTAATGAGTTCCTTCACCAAACACCTTCTACGTCATTAGCAATCTTTCATGCTCTCTGCCACAACATCGCAAAGAAGTTGAGGAGCAGAGCATATAACACGACTATCTCAGCATCTCCACAATCCTTCTCCTCGAATTCGGCTAGCGACAACACACGGTCAGTAGGAGCTGCGTCAAGTTGAAATGCCGTAGGCAAATGTCCCATCACACGAATAGCTAATTTAAAGCCTTCACTGCTGCATCCACCAAACTACAGGTTAAGTTTAGGGTGTGTCAGGTGTGCCAGTATTTCTCTGCTGTGCTTGTTTGCCCACATTATTGTGATACGTGAAAAGGTGGGTGCTGCTGGCATCCCAAAGGATCAGCTTCTTTTGCGGTTGCTGCAATAGTCCCTCACCAAATGACACATTAAATCCGTCCACAACGACCATCTTTCAGGCTGCCATTGCACATCGCTTTGCTTGTTTCTCCTAAAACATTTGCTTCATATCGAGAATTGCATTTCGACACACGTTTGTGGTGATTGGCTCTAGTAATTTTATGCCTTTTTTCCAGAACCAAAAGCGCTTCTGCTACAATCTCTGCGTTCTCGTAAGCCACCATTCTGATTGTGTGTCCACGCATTCCTCACTTCCTCTACTCACAAGTTACTGCATTTTCTTAGCTACGACATCCAACCGTAAGTTACAGTCATTTGCAGTGCTAGTTGGACGATGCGTTTGATTTCCTACAGTTGATGCAAATGTTCTCTTCCACGTCACACTCAGCTTGCTTCATCCACTTCGTTTAAAACACCACAAAGTGCTGCTTGGATGTGTGAATGTGGGAAAGGTCACGTTGATTAGCCAAGCCTTGCATGAAGTGTTGTATTTGCACTCAAACAGCAACGACTTCCTCTGGTAAGTTGATGCACTGACTTCTTTCCACAAATCTCAAAGCACTGATCCCTCCACTCGAGTGCCACTTCACTGAGCCATCTCTCTTCGTATGCTTGCATCTCACAGGTCCCACGACTGCACTGGCCTCCAACGGTAAGACACCCATTCGCGTTGCTGAGACACGCAGAACATGACGAGCATTTGATAGGAGGCTGTCAACAGACGATTATTTAGACGCTGCCTGCTGTTTCAGCAACGCGTATTCCTCTTACTTCGTGTCGATGGAATAGCTACTTCTTAGTTCCTTTTGAGATATGTTTTGCATAGTCCTGAACCTTTCCAATGCAGCAGTCAGGAATGCACTTTTCTTTCAATCCCAAAATCCATTTATTATTGCAGTTCCATCACTTCTAAAGGTGAGCCTACCTCCTCTTTCTCATTCTTTTAGCCATTTTTACGTCGCTGCTGATGGCAGCACTTTGGTGAACTCATTCTCTCGAAGATTTCATCGCGATGTGTGCTTGAGATCTGCATGCAAACTGTCATTTGCCTCTCTCTTTGCCCAAATGCGTTGCTGCTTAAATGCGCTTTGTTTGAATAAATTTCCACTCCATTTAAGTTGAATTTGTTGTTCAATGTCACGTTCGTAGTGTTGACGCCAGCGATGACAACCACAGCAACACCGTCACATGTTTCACAGAACACGAAAGGCAACTGCGAAGCAGAGTTGAATGGAATGCTTAAGTGTCTCGCTCTAACTGATGACGTGAACACAAGAGCACCGCGTGTGGTAAGAAGGAGGAGGGACAGAGATAAATTTACGTCCTTACAACATGCAGCCAGTCTATTTCACTTAGTCTTCCTAGCTGCAATCTCTAACGCTTTTCCTACGCTGCTTGAAAGAGTGGCCACATCTCCAGCACCCATTTGAACTCATGTCCGCGCTAGTTGCGCTGAGCTACTGAAGTCCCGCCTCCTTCAACTTATAAACACTGATGCATGGACACTCATTCCTTGAGCCAATCTCTTCGCACACCCGAAGAGACTAGAAATGCAAAAATTGTCAACGCTTAAGGAGGTCTTTCGCAACCCCACACAACAGACGTTATCGCGCCAATTAACGAGGGCCACGTTTAGAACCCGCAAAACTGATTTTGTACCGCACGGAAGCGTATCTTTGTCCCTAACTCAGTGCAATCTTCTTTTAGCAACATGCAATTAGGCAGTTGAAATTTCTGCCCGCCACCTGCAAAAGTAGTTTAGAATGAGATAAACAGAGGGAGAAGTGAAGTAACCACTGAGGATGGTTAGCATCGCGCATCACTTTACGAATGTGTGATGGAGACAGCCAGAACAGCGTTGGTGTCAGCAGAAGCACAGCTTTCACAAGATCTTCTTTTCATCCAAGTAATCGTTGTGATCCATCATCAATACGAGCACTTAGATCGACTTCATACAAGTTCGTCGAGTGGATTCCCTTCTAGTCCAGGCTTGTGCAAATCCTTCTCAATTTTCTCATCCCTAAACTTCTCCTCATTTTGTTTGCTCAACGTTGAACCACTTATTGAAGCACTTACCGCTTTAACAGCCCGAGTTCAGGAGGCCGTAAAATGCAGGGAAAGTTTACAGGTATTTGTAGAAGTGTCAGTAGTGTATGTGGCGTGGCATTATGCGATACGAGGCCAGAGGATTCCCACACATCCACATTCGGGTCAGCGTTTTGTTTTGTTTTGAAATTTACGCGAAATGATACGCTTGATTATACTGCATTTGAATTAGAAGGGAACAAGTCGAAACCCGTTGTTACCGTTGATTGGGAGCAAGGAAGTGAGTGAGCGTCCGAGCTGATAAGGTCGGCATATTTTGCCTTCATTGTGGCGGAATATTTTGACTGATTGGGGGTTAAGTATTGTCCCGAGCACCCCAAACATTGGCAGACCCAAACAGCACAAGTCCCTTCGAGATGACAGAAAGTGTTGCGTTGGTTTAGGTGAATCGCCGGAGATCGCGGCGTGCAATGGTAAGTGCGAACGCATGCTCTTTCCACAGCAGTGAGACAGGGCCACATGCTTTGCAGTGAAGGCCCTTCTTTGTGTTTGCAAGGAGCTCTCACATGAGTGGAGCACATTCGAGTGTCTAGGAATAATTCGTATTGGTGCAACGCTACTGCAAGCATTTCCTGGCCCATTCGAGTACCCAAGAAGCAGTTCTTGGCAAATGTTTTTTTATTGTTTTCTTGACACAACTTTTAGATTACCAGAGTGGAACCGGTAAGCTGCCATTCTGGCTGCACGCCTACCCAGTTTTGGTTTCCTTTATCCACGTATTGCTGCTTTTCGCAGGTGCGACATCTTATCGTGTGCTGCAGTTGGTTCCAGCACCAGTTCGAAGTTCCGCTATCATTTCTTGAGTTAGTGCAAGATATTCACTTCCCTGCCACAGAAAAACCTGCTTCACCCATTTTATTGACAAAAGTTGAACAAAATGCTGCTTTAATGTGTAAATTTAGAAAGTACACATTAATTGGCAAAGCTCTCCATAAAGTGCTTTTCCTGGTTTTGTCAACTCACTTTGCACCAGCTTCAATGGGCAGTGCGGAAAACAGTGAGTGTTTCCACACATTCTCTTGCAAAATGCAACACACCTTCACCTGTCAGGATAAAGCCGCTTTGCCATGAACTTAACTATTACTGCTTACCAATTAGCCAAGCAATGCATAAAACTTTGCTGGCTTTGACATGATTTTCCACTTGATGCAACTAGACATCAACGACCTCCTCCGGTAAGTCGATGCACTGATTCCCTTTTGACTAAGCTAAATGAACCGATCCACCAACTCATGTATCATCTGGCTGGGCTACTCATGTTGCCTCTTTCCAATCCGCATGTCCCACGGCAATGCCTGCTCTCTGCAGTTGGGCACGTCGGACATGAGGAGTGTTTGATTGAAGGCACTTCACCGGTTGATCATTTAAACGCTACTTGCTTCTAGAACTACACATATTTCCATTCCTTCGTGTCGATGGAATAGCTGCTACTCCCTTTTTCCTTTATGTATTCCTTGCGTAGTTTTGAGGCACTCCAATGCACCAATCTGCAATCGCTGTCATCTCTTTTTCCTCCCATTTCAGCCTTCTTGGCATCACCGCTGATGACACCACTTTTGTAATTGCACCCACTTGAAGAACCGGACGTGAAATTTGCTTGAGAATTGCACACAAACAAGCATATCGCACCTTTCTTTGCTCAGATTCGTTGCTTTGCGAACATGTTGACAACAAATAAATTCTTTTACGCTTGAGTCGCAGTTGGGGTTAAATACCACGACAGCAATGGCCTTGTTTGCAATCGTCTCCAAAGCTACATGATTGAAGGAGCAGCAAGAGCATCTGAGTCTGATTGGGTGATTCTCTCAAACGATGAAGGAGGGAGAGAGTTACAGTGAATGCTTAAGAGTATCAGTCTGACCGATTTTTGAGCAGAGGACCACCGTGTGCAATGGGATAGTGAACAAGGTGAACACAAGGGAGGAGATAAATTCCAATTTCTCACAGAAATTGGACCATTCGCAATGTCCACATTTTGCTGCAAAGCATGTTGTCTGTCGTAAGGAAGTCGGCTCACTTACTCAGCAGTCCGGGGCCTAAGGTGGGCGAAAATTAGTAAGAAGGCCATGTTGCGACAAAGTTCAATGGTTATTGATCACCTGGGGAAGAAGGAAAAATCGTGCACTACCTAACAGTGTCTCCGCAACTCTGGTATCCATTAGAATGCAAGTCAAGTCTGCAATGTATGTAGTTCTGTGGTCTTGGTGTTGAGCGCACGTGAATAGGAAGCGTTGGGAGGAGTCACTTTGTTCCTTCTGATGTCGAGAGATCCATTGGAAGCACTTACACATATAGTGTATTTACCCACTTAATCATATTTGGTCTGTTCATCCATGAATCGCCCCATCAATGCCAAATCGATGCATCTTGCACGCGCTCCTGCCTAGTGCATTTTACAATGCAAAACAAATGCCACCGATGTCGTTCAATAGTCTTCCGGCCTTTGTAATTGCTGACAGGCCTAAACAACACAAGTCCTCACGAGGTAACCAGAAGTGTGGCGTTGGTTTAGGCGAATCGCCAGAACTTGTGCCCATTCCACAGAAGTCAGGCAGCGCCTTTCTTTGTGTTTACAAACTGCTCCAACATGAGTGAAGCACATTTGAGTAGCTAGGAATAGATCATGATGTTTCAATTTTAATGGAAGCGTTTCTCGGCAACTGCTTTACAATCATTTACTCGGCATTCCCTTTAGATGACCAAGGTAAAATTGGCAAGTAAAGCGAGAAGCGCAATGTTAGCTACAACAGTCTCTCATTCTAAGAGCTGCATTCTTCTTTTTGTACACCTCTAGAAGCTTTCACGTTGCAGAGCTCACATTCGTTGTTCACGCCTATATTGCTCTTCGGTCTTCGTTTCTCTCTCTCTAACCCACATGGATCCCACTACAGCAGAAGGCACACAATTTACAATTGGGTCATCTAATGCGCCCATTCTTGCTCGGAGGTTATTGCGGAGAACGAGAACCCGATGATGCTGCAACCTGGTGGGATGAATGATTTGTCTGTGGGGCTGTTAACATCACGTCAGTAGTCAACCTCAAGAGCGGACAATTCTCTTGACCAAAGGCAACGTGGACTTGCATTCCTCACACAAGTACTCCCTGCTTTCTCCTTTAACAGCGGAACCACACTTATCACTGCCAGCTCGCCACTCTGTGTTGCTGCCCTCTGCCGTCCCCTTCCACATCGGTGGAAGTCGAAAATATTCCTAGACACATTCAACACCACAACACTCCCCAAAGTGAACATCTTGTGTGCGAATGGTAGACTCAGCCAGAACTGAGGCACACATCCCACACTTCCCCATGGTGCACCGTGATGAATAAGCTAACGACGACAAAATGACGTGGGACAAATGAAGTGGACTTGACAACTTGCTTGTGTGCCAAGGGCCAAATTAATGTCACTTTGAAGAGTTCATTCAAAATGGACAACTAAATGTAAATGGTGCACCTGCGAAGGAGCACTGAGCGGCAGAAAACGCGCCGCACTCAACCCTCACAACTCGTGAAGTGCAGTGATTTTGGCCTCTTGCCAAAAAGAAAATTAATGAAGGATTGAATGATCTACCTCGCATCCAAACACAGCTGCCTCCAATGTGGATGCAAAGCGCGTCAACGTCTCAATATACACTTGACAAAATATTGTAGATGCTGTTGTTGGTCATCGTTAGTTTTCCTTCCACACCACAATATGCGATGCAGTAATTAGTTGAGGCAGTGGACATTCACTCCACCTACATGGGTATGATTGCAGGCCTTCTAGAACGAAGGGCCAAACAGTTGCAATAAGTAAAATGGAATGAGGCTTGGTTGACGACAGGACTGCTGGAGTATCAATTGAAGCTCCCATCATCAACTCTGACAACACCAGACAACTATTTTGAAGACTGTTATCCTGACATCAAACATTGGAAGAACTGAGTTGAGGCTGGCAGCGATTGAGTTGGGGGAGCTCTTGAGGAATCAGGACAGTCGACGAGCATACGGCATCCCTCACGGTGACTTGGACTTACAGCTTGAACTATCCAGTAAGGCATCAGTGTTGCCTCGTTTGCGGACAGGTGAGGTGAGGTGAGGTGGACACCGCATCGAGTGACTTCGAAAACACTAACGCGACTCAAGTGGCGATCGCACTGACATCGCATTATCTCCTCCCACTACTGAACTTGCATGTACAAAGAGTCGGTGCCACCGCTTAAATTCAAGGCAGGCAATTCGAAACTGGCTTCCACAAGTGGAGGGCAACAATCGCAAATGCAGGCAATCCACCAGTGAACACCACAGCAATGTCCAAATGTTGTCTATCAGCGCGCCATGTAGTACAGCCTGAGAGCATGACCCCAATGACATGACTCGTGTGTGCGAGTACGCGTGTCCAACTCCTTGTCGACTGACAGTCGAACGCGCACTGTTCTTCGCTTTCGTCGGCGCTTTCGAGGCATCTACACTCTCCTCTTTGATGGGGCTTTACAGTGCGCGCAGGCAAAGAACCGAGATAATTAACCAAGAACTCGCGTCTGCTCATTTAGGCAAGAACTTAGAAGTAAGTCGCCGAATTCTTTTTTTGTTTGCATCTTAGTCACATTTGCGCCACTAAATAGTACTCTCGCAAGCCTGCAAACGTCAGCAGGCATATTGCATTAGTGTTAGTTGCCAAGTGTTGCTGGCCTATTTGAAATGCACTGTTGCAATCCAATGCGTGGCCAGACTGGAGTAGGCCAGACTTCTGCAGACTACTCCACCACCTCGTTTGTCAATCCACTTCACGAGAAAGGCATCGATAGCCAAATGAGAATTCTCCATTTAGTCTTGCATCAAGTTGGGAACAGGATGCACACATTGGGTCACTTGGCCCAATAGAGTCTACAGTGCATGGCCTAGCTTGGTGCCGATTCCGCTAATGTGTCTCATTCATCCTATGATGCTGACTGAGCGACCAACTACGCGATCGACAAAGCTGTGACGAGGTCAATTCCCCTTTCTGATGCGCGCTGCATCGATATTAAGGGCCTCAAGATGCAAGTTCAAAGCACTGCAAAGAGCGTGTTTTTTGGTCAAGAAGACGATCGGTTGTGGCTAGTCAGGTAACCAATGGCTAACTGTCAGTGGTTCAGTTTAAGTAGAGGAGGCCTGCCGAACAATCCAAAGTGACCAAGTGGAAGCATTCGTCGACATCGGTAGTTACATTACAGTGATTCCAACGCCTGCAGACATCAAGGGACCTTTTCATCAGTCTGGAAGACAACTGACTAGGCATTCGGCTCAGCCCCTTAATAACCTTTCCAATGTCCACTCATGCGGAGCTTTTCAGACGCGCAAAGAAGCACACAGTGTGAAGGTAGATGGAGTATTGATGGGAAAGGGATGCATTTCCAACAGTTTTGTAATAGACCTAATATATAGACCGTGAGAAGGCAAAAGATTGGACATAATCAATAGAGCAAGCTAAAGTTCAGATCAAATATACCTACTGGCCATCACTCTTGTGAATACAATGAGCTAACATAGTGGGATGAGGTAGGAAATGGAAGAACTGACACGAAACGAGGCAAGGATCATTAAGTGTAGGGCAGTACACTATGCGTTGTCTGGTCTGCGGCAAGTGGATGGTGGAAAGAGACAGACAACGAAGGACGAGTGGAGCTCACAGAATGGGCATTGGTGAAGAATGCCACAAAAGAAGGAAAGGAAGAAACGATAGAAATAACTTTATCTTGATCAAGTGTTAAAGTAAAACCCCAACGAGGCACAGGGTTAGTATGATATTGGCCTTCACTGAAATGGGAGTTAAGTGCATGAACTTGCAGCTGCCTGTCTGTTTTGTCAGGTTGATTGAGGAAATGGGGCATTGCAGGACGTGGTAATGCAGCAGTGTGTTGGGCGTGGAAAGAGTAGTACTGGAAGAATGAGACCCACCTACGGAAGGCACGTTGAACCAGGCCTTGAGAAGGGAGGAGGGGGCGGAATTATTCGCCTCCACCTCAGGTCCTAATGTACCAAGTAGCCCCACATGGTTATCCTGTTTCTGTATACATGCGAGACCGAATGAAAATACTCATTTGACCTCGATATACTTTGAGCCAGTAGCGACTGGCAAACGAAGTAGCACTTGAGTGATAGTCTATGGCGGTGGCTATGAATCATGCGCGGTCGGCTAAAGAGACTAGCCAAGCCTGACTCACTGGGACAAGCCTTTGCTTTGGCCTCCCACAGTGTTTGTAACGTAGGCTAACGACAATTAGCAGACGACGCAAGTGAGATTGCAGTATGGGTATGAAAAGAGACTGGTGACTCGCCTCCACAGATTTCAATGGAATAACCATGTGTAAATTCTTGGTGAACTATACTAATCGCGTGCCCAAGCAAACCACTGGCCCTCACTAAAAGCGTAGGAGAACAGTTGTTTAGCTAGAACGAACGGAGGAGTTGAAGGTTGAGGGGAAAGAGAAGATACCAGGCAGCGTAATACTCACTCAATTTGGAAAGTGCCAGCATTGCTGCATGCGACGCATCCAAACAGGAGGCACTACGAGTACAGGGTAAGGAATAAGGACTATCGTTGACAGCAGCCTTCGTGCCAAAATGTATTGTTAGGAGCCGAATGCATGCGAGTGAATGCAATTGGAGAAGAGTGTGTAGGGCTTGTGTAGGGTGGACGCCTGTTTAAAACGAATCAATTTTGCATACAATTTGGTAGAGGTAGAAGGCATTTCTAATGACCCGTAGGGTTCGTGTAGTAGATGTGAATCTGAGCCCTTCGTCTGCTTGAGTGGTGATGAAGGCGGAGCCAAAAGGCCTAATCAGCAAATATTTTCCACGGAGGTGAAATCCACTTGAAGACGTCGCATCCACTTCCCCAATTTAGGAAGGGCAGTCACACGCGGAGGTCAATTTCGCTGTTGGAGGCACAAGCAGTCAAGCCCCGTTTTTGTGTTGCTTGTGGAAATGTCCCATCAACACTTGCGTGATCCTGTTCATCATTTGCCCAGGATTCTGTGCTGCGTTAGTCCTGTGCCTTATTTCTCCTCAAAATGTAGGATGATCTTGAAATGAACGAAGTCATTTAATGCCCATGGTGACGTATTACTCCTCAAGAACCTGCAACGTCTTTCCACAGGGAGTTTGTTGAACATTCAATCGGATTATTTCTCCTCTCCCATGAGGCAAACTGCTATGCTAGTTAAGCTAGCCTCTGCTCAGTCAGGGCAAATTGTCGAGAGATGACACATTCGATCTGGAAATAGTTGCTTTGGACCTCACACGATGTGGTGCGCCTAGTTGCACCACATTTCAACGGAGTGTGGGGCGAAAGAGCCTTGTTGTTACCGTTGGTAGGGTGCAAGGTGGGTGAGCCTCTGCACTGACAGTGTCATACTACTATGCTCTCTTTGTCAGGAAACATCTGTACTGCCAATGGCTCACGGAGAGGTGATTCAAGATTATGTTAGCAAACTTAAGCAGCACAAGTACTTACGAGGCAACCAAAAGCGTTGCTTTCGATTGGGTAAATCATCTTAAATTGGAAAATGTGGTGTTAGGTTCGAATGCGTGCCAATTCCAGAGTGGTCAGATAGCACCACGTTCTTTACGTCAAAGACCTTCCTTGTGCTTGCAAATCGCTCTGACATGAGTGTAACACGGTAAACCACTTGTTGGTGCGCTGTTACTGGAAGCATTCCCAGTAGCTATTTCTGGTCCTTTACTTGGCACAACTTTCAGGTCACTACGGTAAAACCGGTGCATTGAAATGCTTTGCAACCCTCTTCCTAATGCACACTTGGTAGCAAAAGCCGCATTTCCTGTTCTTTTCGTGGTGAATCTCACTGCTTCTTCGAATTTACAGAAGTGTGCATTCGAATTCACGGCATTAGAGGAGTTGTTCCCAGTCGTGCAAGGAATGCTTTTAGGTTCATTGAAGCAAAAAAATGGACAATAAAGAGTGGACAACAAGGAGTAGTCAACCCGATGCCATGACACAGTGGAAATATGTCTTAATCCGGAAGTTCGACTTAATCAGTCCACATGCTCACCAACCTCCTCGCTCCAAACCAAAGGTAACAACAAGGCTTTTACCATCGCACACCATTCAACTGTGGCATAATTAAGCTCATCGTTTCGTGTGAAGCTCTAACAAAATTGTTCTTAGATCGGATGTCCTGCCTTGAATGAGCGGATGAATGAGTAATTGGAACACTGGCTTACTTCATGAGCACGCAAAATGACCTGCTTGGATGCTCAGCAAACACACGACAGAAAGGCCCTGCAGGTTGCCAAAGAGCAATATCCTGCCACAGACTCCTCCCACCACTGCGCAAATAGCAGACGAAGGCGACGAAGAGCACACAAAGACGCCCTAACTTACATTCATCGAGCCACCTGCAATCCACTTCCAACCAACAATGAGAGGTGGGGAAGTAAACTTGCAGTACAAACACGGATTCTGCTACGTGTTGGATGCTCACAAGGCAGATATTTGTACTTGTTGATACTAAATGGTGCTACTGAATTTGCACAAGTTTGTGACAGGCAGTGGCATTTGTTTCCTTTTTTGATGCGTAGAATGAGTGGCATTCGTCTCTGTTATTCTCTCAGCCTAAACAAAAACCAGATGTGCCTGGCAGGTTTTTTAGTGTAGATGGGAGAATCTGTTCGTTTCTCTGTCTATGGACATACCCGCGTGCATGACTGCTCACCTATCTATCCTCCCACCTCTTCTTCCATCTGCTCGTTGAAGTCGGCGCATCATTGTGAGAACCATCGAACTGTTGGAGGGGCAGAAATCGACACCTTCTCCTCCCTTCACTGCGTCCATGATAGTGTTTCTGGTGGTCATGGCTTAATCTTGATAGCGTTATTGCTACTAAGGATAATCACGAGTGTCCCACCTTGCCTTCCTCTCCTCTTTGCCTGCTGTGTCACATAAGCTTGTTGGAGTGTTGCTGAAGCAGGCACAGCTTCTGTTCAGGGTGAAAGCTGCATCACGCATTTGTGCTAGACTCCCGAAATTCCTATCGTAAATGCAAAGATGTCATCCGGATGGAGACCATTAGAGTGTTATTCCGTTTCCAGCTATAACAACCAAGACCAGTGGCATCATCGACGCATGTTGAGGAGTGGGTGGCATTGGGGACGGAGGGTCTTTGGTGAGTCAGAAAATGTCACGCCGGCTGCTACCGCGGCGCTCTTTCGCCTTTGTGTAGCAGTTATGACACTGCGAGTGTCATGCCATATTCATGAGGAGAGTGGAGAAATAAAAGTACCCTGCCTGACGACCACAAGCTGAGGCCGATCCAACCCACTTGCCCTCACTCTGCAGCACTCGTGAGTCGCATAGCTATTAGCCATGTTGATCACCTCACCTATTTTGCTCCCATACACTCGCGCAGGATCTCAACAAGTAACCACCATGCGTGCTTGCTTTAAGGACGCCCAAAGAAAGACAAAATCTTCCACTTCCAAAGAGCGTTGCAGAACATGACAAACTCCCATGACGAAGACGAAGGCTCATGGATGCTCTCGTTTTGCCGCAGATCTTTGGAAAGGTCGAGAGAGAAGAATCACAAATTCCAGAAAGCCGAAAACACACAACCGGTCAAGCTCATAAGTCACTTGCACGCAAGCAAGTCAGCTGGACTAGGTGAAGCATTCAATCCTCGCCCATCACAAACAACAGCGCCTCCACATCCAGGCGGTCCCAACAAGGATGCGGCAGCTTCGACAAGCTCGCTCACACTAGACCGCAAGGTACAAACACCTCGACGCCGCATGTTCTGCCGTCGTTGAAGTGGAGCGGATGGGAGGAGAGGTGGGTGGGTGAGTACGTAGCTAGCCATGCGCGTGGGTAGATCCATGGACAGAGAAATGAGCCGACCCTCCCACCACTACCTGCCCATTTGTCCAAGCCTCTACCACCCAAATAACCCATTAAGCAGACATTCGAAAAGTGAGTAAATTAACGATTAAATCTCAACTATCCACCCGTTAAATTTATTCACTGACTTGTTTGCATGCCGAACCCACACCTTTGTCCATGTCTCCACGAATCGCCAATCAACAACCAGTCGTACGGCAAAAAACAATGAAGCCAAAGCTAATTACCACTACGACTAAAGCGAGGCCAGATATCTCTCCAAGGCTACTTCATCGTCATAGCAGAGGAGGCAAACAGGCTGCGATGACTAGTGTGCTGCCTTCACACTCATCACCAAAGCATTGCATCTCCCGTAAACGCTTCACTCATTCATTCATTCCTCCACCTATTCGTCCACGTTTCGAAGGCAACCATCCAAAGAAAACCTCTTCCCGCAATAATCAGACGACAAAGTTTGGTAGTTTGGACGAAGAGCACTAAACAGAGCCTAATCCACTCCAAGTCGTGCCATTTTCCGTGTCCATCCGCTCCACCACAAACAACACAACACTAACAAAGCAACCGACAAAATTGCTTGACAATGCGCAAAGTCTAAATTAAACGAAAATATGGTGATGAGATTTTAAGAAGGCTTTCTCCAAGTCCGCAAAACCACAGGGCAGAGTAAAGCAGCAGCAGCAGCAGCAGACATCTATGCAGATTAGAAGGTAGAATGCTGTACCACACCCTACCAACATCCATTATGCCCAAACCGATAACAACAGCTCCATGCCACTCTAAATTAAACACTGACAACTTGTCTCAGTCAGGATTCGCAAAGAGTACATTCATTAACACCACAGAACCGGCCAAACACAATGGCAGAGACAAGAAACAAACTCACACCACTTGTTCTTTGCACAGAAAAACGAAAACAAATGGCATTGTCAGTCACAAAGACCGATGAAAAAGACAGCACATTATAGCAAGGCGGTGCACTTCATCAAGGGAAATGCGCATAAATGTACACTCATGCAAACAAATAAATTAACAAGTTCCATTCCCCACGTATCCACACTCCTCATTCACACCGACGATCACTCCCTTCTTTCTGCCTCCCACGTCCTGATCGCAGGAATCACGGCGCCACACTTTACAGTCTTCCACCTCTTCCAGCATACACTTGCCACCAAAACTGCCCGTCAGCAGCCGTGCGGCCGAGACGATATTCACGTCCATCACAGTCTCGGAGACAATGTAGTCGGTACACCCATTCACGAATTCATTTGCCTCCTTTTGCAGTAGAGCTCGAAGATCCCATCCACCCACCTATCACCTCTGCCAAAAAACTCCAACACAAAAGCATCGCCGAATCTATTGAAACAAGGTGAGATGCAGAGATACAACCTCAATCATGCTGAGGCTCCATGATAATCTTACCAGTCGAATTGGTAAATCAACATTGACTTCAACCATGACGCAGCAGATTCTTCACCACATCGTCTTGTGTTCGTTCAAATGGCATGACATTCACCTTCAGTGTAGCATCTAAAGCCTGTTTAACCAAAATTCAACCGCTGCTAGAATTGGCAAGGGACAAGCACAGGCACAGACAATTTACTAACTTACAGCCAATCATCTTTGAATCAACTAATTCAGCGAATCATTGAAGAGCGAATATTTATTTAACTTGATGAGTTTTCAGTACGTTTAGAATGAGAGCTGCAATCATTTTTCGCATAATGCATGTCAGAAGCTAAGTTATTTATTGCCAAAAAGGATTTCAAATTGATGTCAAAGTAGGGAGGGAATAGTTCTAATACCGAAACAAAAAATCCATCCATTTTAGCATCTCGCGATATGAATGAAGACAGAAGAAGACATTGTGCTTGTAATACTTTGGTTGTTAGAACTGCCGTTTTCTGTCAAGGTCACAGAGGTGGCCATATTGCCCTAGCTGCGTGGGCTGGCCTCTGGGCCACGCCAGCAGCCGTTTTCCCTCTGTCCGGTGAATATATATATTCTATCCTGCCACTTTGCCTTCTTTTGCCTTAAGGGAGCCTCGGGACGCTACAGTGCTTGGTCCAAATGCATTTGTTCAACACACAAATTGCGCCTTTGCCTCATGCATCGAAACGTGCTGTGAATAGTCAGGTGGGTGGGTCACCTTGTGTACTGCTACTAGGTCTGTGCATATTGCAACAATTTCTCCGCCTCTTGTATTGTTGGATTGAGGCGTTGAGCATTGATCCAAACACTACAACAACTGTCAATTCCTCCCCTTAGAGCTTACAAGCAAAACTCGCCAAATGCTAAATTGAATGACAAAGCCTCAGCATGTCCGACGGAGGCAGGTTGAGTCACTGATCACAATGTGCACGCTTGTGCAAACTAAAGTAGCCTTGGTGATCTTCTCGTTGCGCCTTGACTACTATTTCTCCTGATGCACTTCTCACCACTTTGAAACACGTGTGTGAGTAGAAATACCATGCTCCTTTGATTACTTTGACATACACTGATGTACACTTGCAGTTGGCTAAGCAGACGCCTTCAATCATGCCTTCTCTCACTCATTCATTCAGTCTTTCACATAGGTGTGCCCAAGTGAACTCGAATGACCTCTGTGAGTTGCAGAATCACTGAGATCGTGTGCCCATCAAAGTAAATGGTGCACGTGCTCAGATTGATTAGAAGAGCAACTTCATTTCATGCTACACGATTTGCGTTCTTCATTTATGCGAATGCGCTTAATTGTAATGCAAACACTGTTTGCTGATAGCAAATCTAACTCCATCAACCGTTTCGCGCTGTTCCGTTGAGGTGATGTTGGGTTGTGTGAAGAGATGAGGCCTCAAGTAAACGTCATTCACGCTCCTAAGCAGACCCAACCCGGACACGCGTACTCGCACACACGGATCATGTCAATAGGGTCATGTTCTCAAGCTGTACTACACGGCGCATTGATAGACAACATTTGGACATTGCTGTGGTGTTCACTGGTGGATTGCCTGCATTTGCGATTGCTGCCCTCCACCTGTGAAAGCCAGTTTCGAATTGCCTGCCTTGAATTTAAGCGGTGGCACCGACTCTTTGTGTATGCAAGGTTAGTAGTGGGAGTCAATGCTGCGATGTCGGTGCGGCTGCCACTTGATTCGGGTGAGCGTTATCGAAGTCACTTGATGCCGTGTCCATGCGCCTTCGTCTTCGTCATGGGAGTTTGTCATGTTCTGCAACGCTCTTTGGAAGTGGAAGATTTTGGCTTTCTTTAGGCGTCCTTAAAGCAAGCACGCATGGTGGTTACTTGTTGAGATCCTGCGCGAGTGTATGGGAGCAAAATAGGTGAGGTGATTAACATGGCTAATAGCTATGCGACTCACGAGTGCTGCAGAGTGAGAGCAAGTGGGTTGGATCGGCCTCAGCTTGTGGTCGTCAGGCAGGGCACTTGTATTTCTTTACCCTCTCCATGAATGTGGCATGACATTTGCAGTGTCATAACTGCTACACGAAAGCGTAGGAGCGCCGCGGTAGCAGCCGGCGTGACATTTTCTGACTCACCAAAGATGCTCCACCCTCAATGCCACCAACTCCCAACATGCATGGATGATGCCACTGGTCTTGGTTGTTATAGCTGGAAACTGAATAACACTCTAATAGTCTCCATCCGGATGACATCTTTGCATTTACGATAGGAATTTCGGGAGTCTAGCACAAATGCGTGATGCAGCTTTCACCCTGAACAGAAGCTGTGCCTGCTTCAGCAACACTCCAACAAGCTTATGTGACACAGCAGGCAAAGAGGAGAGGAAGGCAAGGTGGGACACTCGTGATTATCCTTAGTAGCAATAACGCTATCAAGATTAAGCCATGACCACCAGAAACACTATCATGGACGCAGTGAAGGGAGGAGAAGGTGTCGATTTCTGCCCCTCCAACAGTTCGATGGTTCTCACAATGATGCGCCGACTTCAACGAGCAGATGGAAGAAGAGGTGGGAGGATAGATAGGTGAGCAGTCATGCACGCGGGTATGTCCATAGACAGAGAAACGAACAGATTCTCCCATCTACACTAAAAAACCTGCCAGGCACATCTGGTTTTTGTTTAGGCTGAGAGAATAACAGAGACGAATGCCACTCATTCTACGCATCAAAAAAGGAAACAAATGCCACTGCCTGTCACAAACTTGTGCAAATTCAGTAGCACCATTTAGTATCAACAAGTACAAATATCTGCCTTGTGAGCATCCAACACGTAGCAGAATCCGTGTTTGTACTGCAAGTTTACTTCCCCACCTCTCATTGTTGGTTGGAAGTGGATTGCAGGTGGCTCGATGAATGTAAGTTAGGGCGTCTTTGTGTGCTCTTCGTCGCCTTCGTCTGCTATTTGCGCAGTGGTGGGAGGAGTCTGTGGCAGGATATTGCTCTTTGGCAACCTGCAGGGCCTTTCTGTCGTGTGTTTGCTGAGCATCCAAGCAGGTCATTTTGCGTGATCATGAAGTAAGCCAGTGTTCTAATTATCCATTCATCCGCTCATTCAAGGCAGGACATCCGATCTAAGAACAATTTTGTTAGAGCTTCACACGAAACGATGAGCTTAATTATGCCACAGTTGAATGGTGTGCGATGGTAAAAGCCTTGTTGTTACCTTTGGTTTGGAGCGAGGAGGTTGGTGAGCATGTGGACTGATTAAGTCGAACTTCCGGATTAAGACATATTTCCACTGTGTCATGGCATCGGGTTGACTACTCCTTGTTGTCCACTCTTTATTGTCCATTTTTTTGCTTCAATGAACCTAAAAGCATTCTTGAAGCAAAAAACTAGACAATAAGGAGTAGTCAACCCGATGCCATGAAACAGTGGAAATACGTCTTAATCCGGGAGCAAGTAGTGCCAAAATAATCATTCTGTGGATGAAAATCTGTCAAACACTCTTCATGTCTGACGCGTCACGTTGATACGAACGGGTACCTCATCGGTGAGAGTGAGTATCGCCTTGAGACCTGTGCGATGTGAATGTACGGAGCAGTTTGCCCAGTCGAGTGACACTTGAGCAAATGGATCAGCGCATTGGGATTCACATAAAGGAAGCATTGCATCAACCTACCAGAGGAAGTTGTTGCTAGTTAATTAAATCAAGCGATAAATGGAGTGAAATTCAAAGCTATCAAAGGCCATGCAATGCTGAATCAATTGCCAAGTAGTCTCTGAGTTTATGCTAGAACATTGCATTTCGCTCCCCATCGAAGTTGACGTGACTAGGTGCGAGAGGTGTTACGCCAATGCCGAAAACATGTGCAAAGTGGGTTGGCAAAAGCGGAAGCTGCACTTCGTGGAAGGCTTGGCCAATTAATGCGTACTTTCCAAATTCACACATCGGGACACGGGAGCAAGTGCGACTCACGGGAGGATGTCGTAGCTACGCAAAAGCAGTGATTTGTGAGTGAAACAAATTCAAGTGGGAGGCGCACAATCAGGATGGCGGCCTGCAAGTGCGAATCGATTGTAGCGGATGCAGTCCTGGATCTGAAAACAAATCGTAGAATTACTGCTAAGGAGGTCAAGATGCTACTCTCGATGTGGAGCAAACGTTTAGTGAAATGCAGACAAAGCAAGGTCTGATGGCCATCTGGTCGATGGCTGATGCGTGTGGATGTTATGCAAGTCAATTGACACGCAGCTATCGCAGCATCTGTACATAAAGTTGTCACTTTCAGGTGTCAAGGAAAATTAGCTGCCCGCATTTCCCATAACGATGTGAGGCCAAGCCAAGATAATCGACCTACATCAAAGAACTGCTAGCACAAATCGAAAGCCTCAATCTGTCCCTCACAAGGTGGACGAAACAATGTTGAGTTAACCATTCGCGCATTTGGACTTTTGCCAACGTCACTTCAAATTGTTGCAGTTCCGATTGACGGTGTGGTGTTACTTCGAGCCAAAATCAAGGAAAGGAGTTACCCCTACAGGCTTTAGTATGCGAGTGAATGGAAAGTCTTTCTGCTTATGATTTCCTGGCTGAAGGAGAAAGTAGGGAAGTACCTGGGTGATGAATAGTCACTGTAAGGGAGAGGCTGGAACCGACAACTTCTCCTTGCGTCACTGCGCACCTGACAGTGTTTCTGGTGGTCATGGCTTGACCTTGATACCGTTATTGCTGCTAAGAATATTCACGAGTGCCTCACCTTGTCTAGCTGTCCTCTTTGCTTTCAGTGTCTCAGCTTATTTGAGTGTCGCTGAAGCAGGCACAGCTTCTGTTCATGGTGAAAGCTGCATCACGCATTTGTGCTAGACTCCCGAAATTCCTATCGTAAATGCAAAGTTGTCATCCGGATGGAGACCATTAGAGTGTTATTCCGTTTCCAGCTATAACAACCAAGACCAGTGGCATCATCGACGCATGTTGAGGAGTGGGTGGCATTGGGGACGGAGGGTCTTTGGTGAGTCAGAAAATGTCACGCCGGCTGCTACCGCGGCGCTCTTTCGCCTTTGTGTAGCAGTTATGACACTGCGAGTGTCATGCCATATTCATGAGGAGAGTGGAGAAATAAAAGTACCCTGCCTGACGACCACAAGCTGAGGCCGATCCAACCCACTTGCCCTCACTCTGCAGCACTCGTGAGTCGCATAGCTATTAGCCATGTTGATCACCTCACCTATTTTGCTCCCATACACTCGCGCAGGATCTCAACAAGTAACCACTATGCGTGCTTGCTTTAAGGACGCCTAAAGAAAGCCAAAATCTTCCACTTCCAAAGAGCGTTGCAGAACATGACAAGCTCTCATGACGAGGGCGAAGGCGCACGGATGCTCTCGTTTCGCCATAGATATTTGGGAAGGTCGAGAGAGAAGCATTACAAATTCCAGAAAGTCGGCAGCACACAACCAACCTGCGATGCAGATCTGACCCTGAACCACAGTTGTGCTTGTTTCAGCGATACACAGTCGAGCTCATAAGTCACTTGCATGCAGGCAAGTCAGCTGGACTAGGTGAAGCATTCAATCCTCTCCCATCACAAACAACAACTGCCTGCTTAAATAACGTTGGTAGTGCTGATGCCATCACGGACGCAGTGAAGCGAGGAGGAGGAGGAGGTGTCGATTTCAGCGCCTCCACATTCAGGCCGTCCTGACAAAGATGCAGCAACTTCGACAAGCTTGCTCACCCTAGACCGCAAGGTACAAACTTGGACAGAGAAATGAACAGAACCTCCCACCACTACGCCATTTTTCACAATAATCAGGGAACAAAGTTTAGTGGTTTGGGCGAAGAGCACTAAACAGAGCGTGATCCACTCCATTTCGTGTCTTTTCCCATGTCCATCCGCTCCACCACAAACAATATAACACTGACAAAGTAGAAATGAAGGAATGAGAGAGGGAGGGAGGGGGAAATGGAAAGAATGAGGAAGGTGGGAGTGCGTGAATGAATGAATGCGGTGGCAGTAAAAGTAGTGCTCATCAAAGAAAAGGCATAACTTGAAGTGAAGGAATGAAAAAAGGAGGGGGGAGAGAAAGAAGGCAAGAAAGAGGAAGGAGGGAGGGAAGAAGTCGACTAGCAGCGTATAAGTAGTTGAGAGGTGGGAAGAGGCAAAGTGGTGCGTCTACTGGTAAGTTGTAAGTAGTGGCGTATTAATTGAGTAGTTGTTGTGATGGGGTGAGTGAGTGAGTGCAACAGTAGTGAGTGGTGTTAGGAATAGTAAGCGCACCGGTGGGAACGGGTGCGTGCGTGCGTGCGACAGAGCAGTGGGAGGGGGAGGCGGAGAGTGCACCGTGGGAGTGGGTGCATGTGGGCATGGGTAGAGGACTGTGGGAGAACGGCACATCGGAGAGGGAGACAGAGACAGAGGAGAGGGAGAAGGAGAAGGAGAGGGAATTGGAGGGAATGTTGGTGATAATACTGGTGGGGATGAGTAGGAAAAAGGAAGAATTGGGTTATAAAAAGGGGAAAGAAGAGAGCAATGGGAAGGAAATTGCAGAGTAGTGTGAGAAATGAGTAGAGGAAGAAGTGAGTGGGTATAAATGGCCCTATAGAAGGAAAGAGAGTAGAAAGAGAGTATAGACTGCAGAATAGGCGTAAATAAGCAGGTAGGACGAAAAAGGAGGTAAGGATTAGCAAGAAGCAGAGCCTTGCGGTGGGGGTGGGGCTGCCCCGTGGGTTTTAGACCGCGCGGGTTTCGCCTCCAGACTCCTGCCCAGTTGTTCGAGGGGCGCGGTAACTCGCGACGGCGGGACCGAATGCAAGATAATGCTCCCCGCGACTCCCCTCGTCGTCCGGTTTAGGTCCGTGACGTTGAGGTCGGCTAATGGGAGTCCGGGGTCGCCTGGTGACGTCATCCAAGCTTGGGCCACGTGAATTTAAGGTGGACGGGGATCAATACCTGACCCTCAAGTCCACTAAAATCAATATCCAGGGCCAACGCATGACGTCGTTTGACCTTGAAGTCGACGTTACTCGACATGCAAGCCGCCCAATGACCTTGAGGTCGACCAATGGGAGTCTGAAACCCTTTGATGACGTCATTTTAACTTGAGGTCACGTGACTTTAAGGTCGACGATAATCCATATCTGCCTTCAGATCTACTAAAATCGATATCTAGGGCCATCAAATGACGTCATTTGATCTTGTCTGGAGTATTGAGTGACCTTGACGCCAGCTAATGGGGGTCTTCCGCGTTCAGACAGGTACCTTTCACAGTATGACCCTCAAGTCGACTAAAACCGATATGCAGAGCAGCCTACTGACGTCATCTGACCTTGAAGTACACTTAGATCGATATCCAGAGCGGCGAATGACGTCATCTGCCTTATAGTCGAGAATAATCAATATCCAGAGCCACCTAATGACGTCATCTGACCTTAAAGTAGACGTTAATCGATATCCAGGGTCGCCTAATGACGTAACCAGACCTCTCCCAAAGTCACTGGGGTTGCTTTTCTCCCTCAATGATCGATAAATCCGTCCCCCAAGGTCACTTGACGTCATCTTTGTGGCCTGGATATCGTTTTTCCCATCTCCCAAGGTCACTGGGGGTGTTTTTCTCCCCAAATGATCAATAAATCCCGCCCTCAAGGTCACGTGACGTCATTTCCGTGGCCTGGATATCAATTTGCCCCTCTTTTAAGGTCACTGGGTGTGTTCTTGTCGAGAAATGATTAATAAATCCCGCCTGGTTTGCCTTTGTATCTGTTTTCAAGTACTCTTTTTAGGATTTCTTTATGGACTTCCGCTTGTGTTTAATTTAGATTACTTTACAGTGGCCTTTTTGATACACTTTAGCGTGCTCTATGTACGATTTGCTCTCATTTTTGTTGAATCGTCTCTAATTTGGCGTTTCCTTTTTCATTTTACCTCGTATATTTTTGATGAATTTCGCAATTTAATTTTTTTTCGTAATTTTTTTAAAATTCTTTAGTGATTTTGTGTATTTTTTAGCCCAATTTTTATTCTTTTTTCCTTCTTTTTCTAATCCTTCTCTTTCAAGGTCATTGGCTGCGCTGCAGTTCTCCGAACGGCGGTAGTGCGGATGCTGCGTCTGCGTTCCAGTAGCTGTTGGGCGTTCGACTGGTTGTAGAACGTGGGCTCTTGTCAATGCTTTGTGGTTGCTAAGCTGAGAGTTCTTCCATGCTGCTCTTGTTCGCCTCTCTTAGTCGCATTAATTCGTCAAAATGTGCTCCTTAGCCTTTGACTTATGAATTCAATGTGAAGTTGCATCCTTTTTGTGATGAACAAATTTGGTCCGCACTGTAAACTTTGGATATGACGGTAAGAATTTCCTGGTCATTTATTGTCTCTGATGTGGTATTCTTCCTGTCCGTTATGCTCGCTATGCTGTTTTCCTAGTCTTAATCGTAGGGATTTTACCACGTGGAATGATGGGTCTTTAATCCAGGTGTCTTTCTTAACACGTTTTAAGTGGTGGTAAAGCACCACCTACCGAGCACCATTTCAGTAGCATTTACATCCTACCTCAAGATTCAAACGTCGAAAATGGCAGGGTAATGCGTGGAATGACGCACTTTCCACTGTATGTGCCCTCCTCCACCTCCCATCCTCTTCTCTTCCTCCTTCACGGACAGCCTAACACCCTACACAAGGCAGAGCTGAACTCAACACTCCCCCTTTCAATCAACTTCTACGCCATTTGTTTGCGCATACCCCACGAATTGCCCATAGTCATGAAGCCACAACACAAAGTAGCCTACCAAGCACCACCCCAGTCACAGTGAACCCATGCTTCATCTACTTAACAGCAATCTTCATCACCACACCCAACAGTAGTGCCCCTTTTGCCTAAACAACGACGCTAACTGCATCTAGTTCTGTAATACATCAATCTCTCTCCCACCTCCACCTCAAATACCACAAAACACAACTGTACTTCACCACCTTCATTGCTTTAAGTACATAGGATATTCCTGCCAGCCATGACTTGGTGGTATGAAACATATGCCACACGTGTATGTCCAACATAACAAGAAGAGTGATCCCGGTGAAACGCGTTGCAAACGCATCCTCAGCAGGTTCAATCAACTCGTGAAAATGCAAACGCATTGGTAAACACCACATTCCTGGCGGAGAACAAATAAATTAATCCATTCTGTGCATGGAAGTACTACTATAACAACATGAATAAACACACAAAAAATAGTCAGAATCTATATTCCTGCCTTGCCTTCGACTTTGGCAGCTCTTCCGCTTCCATTGTAATGGCGCCGAATCGGTGGTCCTTCTCAGGCATTCATCCATACTTCCATTCATCCACAATGGACATGCCACAAACTAACGTAATCCACTCTTAAGACTGTTCTAAGTCGCGAATGGCAAGGCGTTCATTTCTTAACAATCGATGGTCCACATCGATTAGTAAAACTATCCATTTGAATGAGAAGAGAAGCAAAACAACGTAACACGCAGCAGAATGCACAAGCTAGTCATTCAATTATGGTCTTAGATGACCTTAGTGGCGTGGATATTAGAAATATTAAAAAGTCGTCAAAAAACAATCAAATTTACCATAAGATCAGCTAGGTTAATCGAAAACGCTTTTTAATACACCCTGAACCACCAACGTTGTAACGAAATGCATGCCTATAGCTTATTAAATTTCTTAACTAAATTAGGCAAGCAAATAACAAATTGTTGTTTGAACTACTTTTGCTTTGCACTTGTACACTTAAGAATATAGCATGTATTTATAAATAAGATGTCAATATTAACTGCTGATTCTCTCACGTGTGTGCAGTTCGTAAATTGTTTTACTTGTGTTTCTGCTATTAAAATCTTGTTAACATTACAAAATTGTTAAAGTTTGCCACAATTATTACATCATTGAAAATACATAAAAATCAAAAGTTTGTTTGTTTTACCGAATGAACTTTGAAATGGTTGGTCAGGTTTGTACGCGGCTCGCGTAAGTGGTGCACGTTTTGGTGACCGTTGTTTCGGGTTAATAGGCCCCTATTTGCTGTCAGAAGTTGGATGTCTCGTAAGTATTTAGTACGTTTTTGTTAGTTTTAGTGGTTTTGTTGTTAATAGGTACTTTAAATGTCGATTTTCTTCTTTCGCATACATACTTGCTGGAGTAAACACAAGGACCTCTTAATATGACTGTTAAGACGTTTACTGAGGTGCAATTTGTGCTATATAGCACTATAAGTGATAAATTATGACTGTTTTGGCAGCTTGTGAGGTTGTAGGCTTTTTTACTGGCGTTGAAATTTGATTATTGAGGCGCAATTTCGTTGGGAGGAGTTATAACCTTACCGAGTGCTCGGCAGTTGCTTGCTTGGTGCTTCCTTGCAATTAAACACCCCTTACATGCCTGCTTTCGTGCCTGCATTTTTTCTTTTCTTATCACTTTATATGTTAGGCTAATCATTTCAAAAGTAGCTGCAGTTGCTGTCAACACTTTTTGTTTTCCATTTTCATTGCCTAATCGCGTTGGTTTTTTCGCTACACAATCCTTCTTGCGGTTAAGTAAGATTGTTTCGGTTGTTTCCAAGTGGTTAGTTATTGTATTAAGAATGAGTTTTAATTAATGCGGTCGAATTGGATGAAGAGACTTGTGACCTTGGTAAAGCGAACGCAAAAGCCTCATAATGTGACTGTTGGGACGTTTTGTTTTCCAACCGCAGTGCCTACTCACGTCCACCTTTTTGCTGTACGACACTTTGAGCGATAAAGTAAGATTGTTTTAGTAATTTGTAATTAGTTCGCTTTCTAATGACGGTAGATTTTATTGAGAGGAGTTTTAACGTCGTTCATTATTTTCTTGCTAGCATTCATCATATTTATAAATCTTGTTATCCGTGTTCTTTTTCCGCTTTCACGTTGGTCTTCACATTTGTTGTTGTTTTTTTTTTACTTTGCAGATGCTACAAACTTACTCCGGTGATGGTGAAGTAGCATTTGGTGATTGTGTGGAGTGATTCGCGGCGGCGGCGGCGACGGCGGTGGCGTCTCGGTCTCGGTTGTGCGATGCAGATGTCGGCGGGCATGGACGACACGGACTACTATTGTTACTATGTCTGCGTCTCTTTGTCTTTGCGGGACATGGGTGGTTGGTTGGGTGGTCGGCGGCGAGGGAGGGGAAAGGCTGGGGGAGGCTTGTCGTTCTTATGTGTGAAGGAGTGAAGGTAACGCTCTCTTACAATGGCGACGACGATGACGACGAATAGAAGCGCTATGGACCAGAGCTCACTGGTGGCAACTGCGGCATATTTTGTTTTCGAAGGTACGGGAATGTTTTTGGTGTGGGAGAGTGGTAGCTAATTTATTGCTGACTGCATAGGTGATGAGTGGTGGCGCTGTTGCCATTACTACTGCGACTTAGCCTTGAGGACGAGGATGGATTGAAAAGGAGTAAGTAGGAGGAGGGAGTGAGAAGGGACAGGGTGGGGCGGGGGAATTTAGGGTAGGAGGCCGAGACGGCTTGGGATTTCTCTCTCCGTCCGGTTCGAGGCTTGACGACAGTTTGGGCGTGTAGTGCGATTGTGGTGTACTGCTTGGATGGATTGGCGGTGGTCCCTCGTGTTTGCACGGTGGGTGGGTGTGCCGCTGTTGGTCTGTGCTTCGCGCTTGAAGAGGGAGTGGGGAAGTATCTACGTCTTAAAACTTTTCCAACATTCCAGGTACAGTGGGTTTGCTGTATGCGGAAGGTGGAAGGTCGCGGTACTACACGGCACGTCGACGGTTGGTGCGCGCAGGCACATGGACTCAAGCAGTGACTCAACTCTGCTCTGTCCTCTCCGTAGAGCTCTGCCTGTGCCTGTGTTGGTCCGCATGTCTGGACATCGCCGACGGGGACATTCAACAGCAATATCATCAGCTCTTTTGGGGCTGCCCAACTGGGTAAGTGGCAAATCTTGATTTTGTGTATCAGATATGACCTGTGTTTACATTTTAACTAATTAGTAAAAAGGTTTGGATGCATTCAAAGGTGTGGATTTTATTCTTACCAACTGTATTCACGGAGAGGCGAACGCTGGTTTCTCACTAATGCAGAAGTGTAGCGATTAGGTGTTGTTGGGAGCGATGGAATCAGTCCCTCTACTCACGTGATGCATTTTTTACCACTGTATAGCACGGCAGGCGATAACTTGGGACTGTTTTGTTAGTTTGTGCCTTTCCTGCAACACGTCATAGCAAAACTGGCATGCCGCTGCATATATTCGGTGCGAGCAATATGCATTTTGGTATTTGCAATGTTGATTACCCGTCTGCATATATGTGTCCAGTGTGTACTTGGACGACATCAGTAGCAAGGCCGTACGGAATGTGGTGTCTTATTCTTTAGTTGGCAATTTCACTCGTCATCAATGCAGTCTACCCTATTCTATGTTATTCTACTTGACATTAGGTCAAGGTCTATTCAGACGCCAGGGGACAGTTTACACACCAGAAGAGCTGCATGCGTTGGCGTCACTACGCAGACCGTACTTTGTAGCAGGCTTAAATGTTTGCTTGTTAAGTTGTTTCTTTTGTCCTA
>JADWOT020000010.1:11238745-11519491 GCA_036345935.2 Taenia hydatigena
TATCGCTACTGACACTATTTAAGCAGGCAGTTGTCGTTAATGATGGGATCGGATTGAATGCCTCACCTCGTCCAGCTGGCTTGCTGGCGCGCAGTGTCGTATGAGCTTGACTGAGCATTGCTAAAACAGGTACAACTTTAGTTCGGGGTCAAACCTGCATCGCAGATTGATTTTGTGCTGTCGATTTCCTAGAAGTTACAACGCTTCTTCTCTTGGTCCATTTCTGCAGTTCTTACTTGCCAGTGTACCGAGGGCACAAGAATTCCATCCAGGTGGCACATGCAATCAGTGTGGATCGCATAAGACTGGAGCAAGTGGTCGCTGGACTTTACATTACTTTTTGGAGGGTGAAGGAGGCTGTCTTTTCTCTCTGTCCATTTATGGCAATCCATCTTGCCGATATGCTGACTTTATGTCCAGGGTAGAGAACCAGCCTCACTTGTTTAGGTAGTCTACCGAATCAGTTATGTGCGGCAACGAAAGCTCATTCTTCCCCGTTACTGCGTTCAGCCTTCTGTGTTGGAAACACGGGTGTTGACTCCCGTTTCTCCTTTTTTTAGAGCATTTGGTGGGACCTGTGATGACTTCAATGGATTTGCGATCTCACCTCCAATCAATGCTTCCACGGAAGGGTACAAGTCCTGCAGGCGCGTGTATGGCATGCTGCATCGGTCTAGCCTCGCTAGTGTGTGCCGTATTTCGAACGATGCTTATTGCTTTCTGCTCAACTGTGGCAAGGCGAATATATTGGCATGCTTAAATGGTGGTCCTTGAAGTCCTTTCGTTTTGTTGTCGGTGAGGTGGGTGAGCCGTGCTCCGAAGTTAGAGTGTTAGAGTGGTGCATTGCAAACATAGTCGATGCCTTACCTCGGCAGTGAAAGGACAGTTGTACTTCCAGTGTCTTGGTGGGTGGAGACGGTAACTTGCGCAGAATTGAGGATGAGAAATCGGCGCCAAGTCTTGCACTCCAATCCATGGGCTATGGGAATCTGATCGTCGTAACTAAGAAGGACGCATTTCCTCTGCCCACATAAACAAATTACTAGATTTGTCAATGGGGTTTAAATAGTTCTCCACCCTTCATCCAGCTCCAAGACAATAGAATGTTGAAGTGGCGGGGAAAGTATCCAAACAACTAGTGGCAGCAAACAAATGGAAAGCGTGGAAAATACAAAAGCAGGAAGAGACGCAGTTACTCCCGAAGCAGCGTTGGACTCCCACAGAACACGCGGCGACTGTAGCCGGTGCAAGACGACTACACCTCGCAGTCAGATATCACACCTCATCAAAGTACGTAAACAGCAAGTAGTTCGCATAATAAATAGGAACTCTTCCAAATATAAATGAATGTGCATTTAGACGCACCCATTAATCTGCCTACCACGCCACAACGCAAGATTCACGGTAGGACACCGCTCGCACCCTGCCTCGCTGATTGCCAAAAGCACCTTCAGTGGCTGCACAGCCTCAACGAAATACCTGCCTTTTGCAGACCCGCAGGGCACATAGCTGATATGTTCGACGTAAATTCCATGTACGTGTCTCACTCTTCAGTACTACTCTTTCCACATTTCCAACACATTGCCACATTACCACACCCACATTAACCCATTTCCTTGATTAACCTAACAAAACAGATAGGCAACTGCGGTTGCATCAACTCAACTCCCTTCATCGCATTTTAGTGAGGGCAAATATCATAGTAATCCCACGCCTCGATGCGGGCTTCGCTTTGACGCCCTATTAAACAAGTTATTTCAATTACTTCCTTTCTTGACTGCCTTTCTCACTGCCCAATTAAACAAAGAGATCAAAAGGCGCATCTTGTGTTCGTTCAAATGGCATGACATTCACCTTCAGTGTAGCATCTTAAGCCTGTTTAACCATAATTCAACCGCTGCTAGAATTGGCAAGGGACAGGCACAGGCACAGACAATTTACTAACTTACAGCCAATCATCTTTGACTGGACTAATGCAGCGAATCATTAACGAGCGAATATTTATTTAACTTGATGAGTTTTCAGTACGTTTTGAATGAGAGCTGCAATCATTTTTCGCATAATGCATGTCAGAAGCTAAGTTATTTATTGCCAAAAAGGATTTCAAATAGATGTCAAAGTAGGGAGGGAATAGTTCTAATACCGAAACAATAAATCCATCCATTTTAGCATCTCGCGATATGAATGAAGACAGAAGAAGACATTGTGCTCGGTCCAAATGCATTTGTTCAACACACAAATTGCGCCTTTGCCTCATGCATCGAAACGTGCTGTGAATAGTCAGGTGGGTGGGTCACCTTGTGTACTGCTACTAGGTCTGTGCATATTGCAACAATTCCTCCGCCTCTTGTATTGTTGGATTGAGACGCTGAGCATTGATCCAAACACTACAACAACTGTCAATTCCTTCCCTTAGAGCTTACAAGCAAAACTCGCCAAATGCTAAATTGAATGACAAAGCCTCAGCATGTCCGACGGAGGCAGGTTGAGTCACTGATCACCATGTGCACGCTTGTGCAAACTAAAGTAGCCTTGGTGATCTTCTCGTTGCGTCTTGACTACTATTTCTCCTGATGCACTTCTCACTACTTTGAAACACGTGTGTGAGTAGAAATACCGTGCTCCTTTGATTACTTTGACATACACTGATGTACACCTGCAGTTGGCTAAGCAGACGCCTTCAATCATGCCTTCTCTCACTCATTCATTCAGTCTTTCACATAGGTGTGCCCAAGTGAACTCGAATGACCTCTGTGAGTTGCAGAATCACTGAGATCGTGTGCCCATCAAAGTAAGTATTGCACGTGCTTAGATTGATTAGAAGAGCAACTTCATTTCATGCTACACGATTTGCGTTCTTCATTTATGCGAATGCGCTTAATTGTAATGCAAACACTGTTTGCTGATAGCAAATCTAACTCCATCAACCGTTTCGCGCTGTTCCGTTGAGGTGATGTTGGGTTGTGTGAAGAGATGAGGCCTCAAGTAAACGTCATTCACGCTCCCAAGCAGACCCAACCCGGACACGCGTACTCGCACACACGGATCATGTCAATAGGGTCATGTTCTCAGGCTGTACTACATGGCGCATTGATAGACAACATTTGGACATTGCTGTGGTGTTCACTGGTGGATTGCCTGCATTTGCGATTGCTGCCCTCCACCTGTGAAAGCCAGTTTCGAATTGCCTGCCTTGAATTTAAGCGGTGGCACCGATTATTGTGTATGCAGGGTTAGTAATGGGAGAAGATAATGCGATGTCGGTGCGGCTGCCACTTGATTCGGGTGAGCGTTATCGAAGTCACTTGATGCCGTGTCCATGCGCCTTCGTCTTCGTCATGGGAGTTTGTCATGTTCTGCAACGCTCTTTGGAAGTGGAAGATTTTGGCTTTCTTTAGGCGTCCTTAAAGCAAGCACGCATGGTGGTTACTTGTTGAGATCCTGCGCGAGTGTATGGGAGCAAAATAGGTGAGGTGATCAACATGGCTAATAGCTATGCGACTCACGAGTGCTGCAGAGTGAGGGCAAGTGGGTTGGATCGGCCTCAGCTTGTGGTCGTCAGGCAGGGTACTTTTATTTCTCCACTCTCCTCATGAATATGGCATGACACTCGCAGTGTCATAACTGCTACACGAAAGCGTAGGAGCGCCGCGGTAGCAGCCGGCGTGACATTTTCTGACTCATCAAAGACCCTCCGTCCCCAATGTCACCCACACCTCAACATGCGTCGATGATGCCACTGGTCTTGGTTGTTATAGCTGGAAACTGAATAACACTCTAATAGTCTCCATCCGGATGACATCTTTGCATTTACGATAGGAATTTCGGGAGTCTAGCACAAATTCGTGATGCAGCTTTCACCCTGAACAGAAGCTGTGCCTGCTTCAGCAACACTCCAACAAGCTTATGTGACACAGCAGGCAAAGAGGAGAGGAAGGCAAGGTGGGACACTCGTGATTATCCTTAGTAGCAATAACGCTATCAAGATTAAGCCATGACCACCAGAAACACTATCATGGACGCAGTGAAGGGAGGGGAAGGTGTCGATTTCTGCCCCTCCAACAGTTCGATGGTTCTCACAATGATGCGCCGACTTCAACGAGCAGATGGAAGAAGAGGTGGGAGGATAGATAGGTGAGCAGTCATGCACGCGGGTATGTCCATAGACAGAGAAACGAACAGATTCTCCCATCTACACTAAAAAACCTGCCAGGCACATCTGGTTTTTGTTTAGGCTGAGAGAATAACAGAGACGAATGCCACTCATTCTACGCATCAAAAAAGGAAACAAATGCCACTGCCTGTCACAAACTTGTGCAAATTCAGTGGCACCATTTAGTATCAACAAGTACAAATATCTGCCTTGTGAGCATCCAACACGTAGCAGAATCCGTGTTTGTACTGCAAGTTTACTTCCCCACCTCTCATTGTTGGTTGGAAGTGGATTGCAGGTGGCTCGATGAATGTAAGTTAGGGCGTCTTTGTGTGCTCTTCGTCGCCTTCGTCTGCTATTTGCGCAGTGGTGGGAGGAGTCTGTGGCAGGATATTGCTCTTTGGCAACCTGCAGGGCCTTTCTGTCGTGTGTTTGCTGAGCATCCAAGCAGGTCATTTTGCGTGCTCATGAAGTAAGCCAGTGTTCTAATTATCCATTCATCCGCTCATTCAAGGCAGGACATCCGATCTAAGAACAATTTTGTTAGAGCTTCACACGAAACGATGAGCTTAATTATGCCACAGTTGAATGGTGTGCGATGGTAAAAGCCTTGTTGTTACCTTTGGTTTGGAGCGAGGAGGTTGGTGAGCATGTGGACTGATTAAGTCGAACTTCCGGATTAAGACATATTTCCACTGTGTCATGGCATCGGGTTGACTACTCCTTGTTGTCCACTCTTTATTGTCCATATTTTTGCTTCAATGAACCTAAAAGCATTCTTGAAGCAAAAAATTAGACAATAAGGAGTAGTCAACCCGATGCCATGAAACAGTGGAAATACGTCTTAATCCGGGAGCAAGTAGTGCCAAAATAATCATTCTGTGGATGAAAATCTGTCAAACACTCTTCATGTCTGACGCGTCACGTTGATACGAACGGGTACCTCATCGGTGAGAGTGAGTATCGCCTTGAGACCTGTGCGATGTGAATGTACGGAGCAGTTTGCCCAGTCGAGTGACACTTGAGCAAATGGATCAGCGCATTGGGATTCACATAAAGGAAGCATTGCATCGACCTACCAGAGGAAGTTGTTGCTGGTTAATTAAATCAAGCGAAAAATGGAGTGAAATTCAAAGCTATCAAAGGCCATGCAATGCTGAATCAATTGCCAAGTAGTCTCTGAGTTTATGCTAGAACATTGCATTTCGCTCCCCATCGAAGTTGACGTGACTAGGTGCGAGAGGTGTTACGCCAATGCCGAAAACATGTGCAAAGTGGGTTGGCAAAAGCGGAAGCTGCACTTCGTGGAAGGCTTGGCCAATTAATGCGTACTTTCCAAATTCACACATCGGGACACGGGAGCAAGTGCGACTCACGGGAGGATGTCGTAGCTACGCAAAAGCAGTGATTTGTGAGTGAAACAAATTCAAGTGGGAGGCGCACAATCAGGATGGCGGCCTGCAAGTGCGAATCGATTGTAGCGGATGCAGTCCTGGATCTGAAAACAAATCGTAGAATTACTGCTAAGGAGGTCAAGATGCTACTCTCGATGTGGAGCAAATGTTTTGTGAAATGCAGACAAAGCAAGGTCTGATGGCCATCTGGTCGATGGCTGATGCGTGTAGATGTTATGCAAGTCAATTGACACGCAGCTATCGCAGCATCTGTACATAAAGTTGTCACTTTCAGGTGTCAAGGAAAATTAGCTGCCCGCATTTCCCATAACGATGTGAGGCCAAGCCAAGATAATCGACCTACATCAAAGAACTACTAGCACAAATCGAAAGCCTCAATCTGTCCCTTACAAGGTGGACGAAACAATGTTGAGTTAACCATTCGCGCATTTGGACTTTTGCCAACGTCACTTCAAATTGTCGCAGTTCCGATTGACGGTGTGGTGTTACTTCGAGCCAAAATCAAGGAAAGGAGTTACCCCTGCAGGCTTTACTGTGCGAGTGAATGGAAAGTCTTTCTGCTTATGATTTCCTGGCTGAAGGAGAAAGTAGGGAAGTACCTGGGTGATGAATAGTCACTGTAAGGGAGAGGCTGGAACCGACAACTTCTCCTTGCGTCACTGCGCACCTGACAGTGTTTCTGGTGGTCATGGCTTGACCTTGATACCGTTATTGCTGCTAAGAATATTCACGAGTGCCTCACCTTGTCTAGCTGTCCTCTTTGCTTTCAGTGTCTCAGCTTATTTGAGTGTCGCTGAAGCAGGCACAGCTTCTGTTCAGGGTGAAAGCTGCATCGCGTATTTGTGTTAGACTTCCGTAATTCTTATCGTAAATGCAAAGTTGTCATCCGGATGGAGACCATTAGAGTGTTATTCCGTTTCCAGCTATAACAACCAAGACCAGTGGCATCATCGACGCATGTTGAGGAGTGGGTGGCATTGGGGACGGAGGGTCTTTGATGAGTCAGAAAATGTCACGCCGGCTGCTACCGCGGCGCTCCTACGCTTTCGTGTAGCAGTTATGACACTGCGAGTGTCATGCCATATTCATGAGGAGAGTGGAGAAATAAAAGTACCCTGCCTGACGACCACAAGCTGAGGCCGATCCAACCCACTTGCCCTCACTCTGCAGCACTCGTGAGTCGCATAGCTATTAGCCATGTTGATCACCTCACCTATTTTGCTCCCATACACTCGCGCAGGATCTCAACAAGTAACCACCATGCGTGCTTGCTTTAAGGACGCCTAAAGAAAGCCAAAATCTTCCACTTCCAAAGAGCGTTGCAGAACATGACAAGCTCTCATGACGAGGGCGAAGGCGCACAGATGCTCTCGTTTCGCCATAGATATTTGGAAAGGTCGAGAGAGAAGCATTACAAATTCCAGAAAGTCGGCAGCACACAACCAACCTGCGATGCAGATCTGACCCTGAACCACAGTTGTGCTTGTTTCAGCGATACACAGTCGAGCTCATAAGTCACTTGCATGCAGGCAAGTCAGCTGGACTAGGTGAAGCATTCAATCCTCTCCCATCACAAACAACAACTGCCTGCTTAAATAACGTTGGTAGTGCTGATGCCATCACGGACGCAGTGAAGCGAGGAGGAGGAGGAGGTGTCGATTTCAGCGCCTCCACATTCAGGCCGTCCTGACAAAGATGCAGCAACTTCGACAAGCTTGCTCACCCTAGACCGCAAGGTACAAACTTGGACAGAGAAATGAACAGAACCTCCCACCACTACGCCATTTTTCACAATAATCAGGGAACAAAGTTTAGTGGTTTGGGCGAAGAGCACTAAACAGAGCGTGATTCACTCCATTTCGTGTCTTTTCCCATGTCCATCCGCTCCACCACAAACAATATAACACTGACAAAGTAGAAATGAAGGAATGAGAGAGGGAGGGAGGGGGAAATGGAAAGAATGAGGAAGGTGGGAGTGCGTGAATGAATGAATGCGGTGGCAGTAAAAGTAGTGCTCATCAAAGAAAAGGCATAACTTGAAGTGAAGGAATGAAAAAAGGAGGGGGGAGAGAAAGAAGGCAAGAAAGAGGAAGGAGGGAGGGAAGAAGTCGACAAGCAGCGTATAAGTAGTTGAGAGGTGGGAAGAGGCAAAGTGGTGCGTCTACTGGTAAGTTGTAAGTAGTGGCGTATTAATTGAGTAGTTGTTGTGATGGGGTGAGTGAGTGAGTGAGTGAGTGCAACAGTAGTGAGTGGTGTTAGGAGTAGTAAGCGCACCGGTGGGAACGGGTGCGTGCGTGCGTGCGACAGAGCAGTGGGAGGGGGAGGCGGAGAGTGCACCGTGGGAGTGGGTGCATGTGGGCATGGGTAGAGGACTGTGGGAGAACGGCACAACGGAGAGGGAGACAGAGACAGAGGAGAGGGAGAAGGAGAAGGAGAGGGAATTGGAGGGAATGTTGGTGATAATACTGGTGGGGATGAGTAGGAAAAAGGAAGAATTGGGTTATAAAAAGGGGAAAGAAGAGAGCAATGGGAAGGAAATTGCAGAGTAGTGTGAGAAATGAGTAGAGGAAGAAGTGAGTGGGTATAAATGGCCCTATAGAAGGAAAGAGAGTAGAAAGAGAGTATAGACTGCAGAATAGGCGTAAATAAGCAGGTAGGACGAAAAAGGAGGTAAGGATTAGCAAGAAGCAGAGCCTTGCGGTGGGGGTGGGGCTGCCCCGTGGGTCTTAGACCGCGCGGGTTTCGCCTCCAGACTCCTGCCCAGTTGTTCGAGGGGCGCGGTAACTCGCGACGGCGGGACCGAATGCAAGATAATGCTCCCCGCGACTCCCCTCGTCGTCCGGTTTAGGTCCGTGACGTTGAGGTCGGCTAATGGGAGTCTGGGGTCGCCTGGTGACGTCATCCAGGCTTGGGCCACGTGACTTTAAGGTGGACGGGGATCAATACCTGACCCTCAAGTCCACTAAAATCAATATCCAGGGCCAACGCATGACGTCGTTTGACCTTGAAGTCGACGTTACTCGACATGCAAGCCGCCCAATGACCTTGAGGTCGACCAATGGGAGTCTGAAACCCTTTGATGACGTCATTTTAACTTGAGGTCACGTGACTTTAAGGTCGACGATAATCCATATCTGCCTTCAGATCTACTAAAATCGATATCTAGGGCCATCAAATGACGTCATTTGATCTTGTCTGGAGTATTGAGTGACCTTGACGCCAGCTAATGGGGGTCTTCCGCGTTCAGACAGGTACCTTTCACAGTATGACCCTCAAGTCGACTAAAACCGATATGCAGAGCAGCCTACTGACGTCATCTGACCTTGAAGTACACTTAGATCGATATCCAGAGCGGCGAATGACGTCATCTGCCTTATAGTCGAGACTAATCAATTCCAGAGCCACCTAATGACGTCATCTGACCTTAAAGTAGACGTTAATCGATATCCAGGGTCGCCTAATGACGTAACCAGACCTCTCCCAAAGTCACTGGGGGTGCTTTTCTCCCTCAATGATCGATAAATCCGTCCCCCAAGGTCACTTGACGTCATCTTTGTGGCCTGGATATCGTTTTCCCCCTCTCCCAAGGTCACTGGGGGTGTTTTTCTCCCCAAATGATCAATAAATTCCGCCCTCAAGGTCACGTGACGTCATTTCCGTGGCCTGGATATCAATTTGCCCCTCTTTTAAGGTCACTGGGTGTGTTCTTGTCGAGAAATGATTAATAAATCCCGCCTGGTTTGCCTTTGTATCTGTTTTCAAGTACTCTTTTTAGGATTTCTTTATGGACTTCCGCTTGTGTTTAATTTAGATTACTTTACAGTGGCCTTTTTGATACACTTTAGCGTGCTCTATGTACGATTTGCTCTCATTTTTGTTGAATCGTCTCTAATTTGGCGTTTCCTTTTTCATTTTACCTCGTATATTTTTGATGAATTTCGCAATTTAATCTTTTTTTCGTAATTTTTTAAAAAATTCTTTAGTGATTTTGTGTATTTTTTAGCCCAATTTTTATTCTTTTTTCCTTCTTTTTCTAATCCTTCTCTTTCAAGGTCATTGGCTGCGCTGCAGTTCTCCGAACGGCGGTAGTGCGGATGCTGCGTCTGCGTTCCAGTAGCTGTTGGGCGTTCGACTGGTTGTAGAACGTGGGTTCTTGTCAATGCTTTGTGGTTGCTAAGCTGAGAGTTCTTCCATGCTGCTCTTGTTCGCCTCTCTTAGTCGCATTAATTCGTCAAAATGTGCTCATTAGCCTTTGACTTATGAATTCAATGTGAAGTTGCATCCTTTTTGTGATGAACAAATTTGGTCCGCACTGTAAACTTTGGATATGACGGTAAGAATTTCCTGGTCATTTATTGTCTCTGATGTGGTATTCTTCCTGTCCGTTATGCTCGCTATGCTGTTTTCCTAGTCTTAATCGTAGGGATTTTACCACGTGGAATGATGGGTCTTTAATCTAGGTGTCTTTCTTAACACGTTTTAAGTGGTGGTAAAGCACCACCTACGGAGCACCATTTCAGTAGCATTTACATCCTACCTCAAGATTCAAACGTCGAAAATGGCAGGGTAATGCGTGGAATGACGCACTTTCCACTCTATGTGCCCTCCTCCACCTCCCATCCTCTTCTCTTCCTCCTTTTCCTCCTTCACGGACAGCCTAACACCCTACACAAGGCAGAGCTGAACTCAACACTTCCCCTTTCAATCAACTTCTACGCCATTTGTTTGCGCATACCCCACGAATTGCCCATAGTCATGAAGCCACAACACAAAGTAGCCTACCAAGCACCACCCCAGTCACAGTGAACCCATGCTTCATCTACTTAACAGCAATCTTCATCACCACACCCAACAGTAGTGCCCCTTTTGCCTAAACAACGACGCTAACTGCATCTAGTTCTGTAATACATCAATCTCTCTCCCACCTCCACCTCAAATACCACAAAACACAACTGTACTTCACCACCTTCATTGCTTTAAGTACATAGGATATTCCTGCCAGCCATGACTTGGTGGTATGAAACACATGCCACACGTGTATGTCCAACATAACAAGAAGAGTGATCCCGGTGAAACGCGTTGCAAACGCATCCTCAGCAGGTTCAATCAACTCGTGAAAATGCTAACGCATTGGTAAACACCACATTCCTGGCGGAGAACAAATAAATTAATCCATTCTGTGCATGGAAGTACTACTATAACAACATGAATAAACACACAAAAAAATGATCAGAATCTATATTCCTGCCTTGCCTTCGACTTTGGCAGCTCTTCCGCTTCCATTGTAATGGCGCCGAATCGGTGGTCCTTCTCAGGCATTCATCCATACTTCCATTCATCCACAATGGACATGCCACAAACTAACGTAATCCACTCTTAAGACTGTCCTAAGTCGCGAATGGCAAGGCGTTCATTTCTTAACAATCGATGGTCCACATCGATTAGTAAAACTATCCATTTGAATGAGAAGAGAAGCAAAACAACGTAACACGCAGCAGAATGCACAAGCTAGTCATTCAATTATGGTCTTAGATGACCTTAGTGGCGTGGATATTAGAAATATTAAAAAGTGGTCAAAAAACAATCAAATTTACCATAAGATCAGCTAGGTTAATCGAAAACGCTTTTTAATACACCCTGAACCACCAACGTTGTAACGAAATGCATGCCTATAGCTTATTAAATTTCTTAACCAAATTAGGCAAGCAAATAACAAATTGCTGTTTGAACTACTTTTGCTTTGCACTTGTGCACTTAAGAATATAGCATGTATTTATAAATAAGATGTCAATATTAACTGCTGATTCTCTCACGTGTGTGCAGTTCGTATATTGTTTTACTTGTGTTCCTGCTATTAAAATCTTGTTAACATTACAAAATTGTTAAAGTTTGCTACAATTATTACATCATTGAAAATACATAAAAATCAAAAGTTTGTTTGTTTTACCGAATGAACTTTGAAATGGTTGGTCAGGTTTGTACGCGGCTCGCGTAAGTGGTGCACGTTTTGGTGACCGTTGTTTTGGATTAATAGGCCCCTATTTGCTGTCAGAAGTTGGATGTCTCGTAAGTATTTAGTACGTTTTTGTTAGTTTTAGTGGTTTTGTTGTTAATAGGTACTTTAAATGTCGATTTTCTTCTTTCGCATACATACTTGCTGGAGTAAACACAAGGACCTCTTAATATGACTGTTAAGACGTTTACTGAGGTGCAATTTGTGCTATATAGCACTATAAGTGATAAATTATGACTGTTTTGGCAGCTTGTGAGGTTGTAGGCTTTTTTACTGGCGTTGAAATTTGATTATTGAGGCGCAATTTCGTTGGGAGGAGTTATAACCTTACCGAGTGCTCGGCAGTTGCTTGCTTGGTGCTTCCTTGCAATTAAACACCCCTTACATGCATGCTTTCGTGCCTGCATTTTTTCTTTTCTTATCACTTTATATGTTAGGCTAATCATTTCAAAAGTAGCTGCAGTTGCTGTCAACACTTTTTGTTTTCCATTTTCATTGCCTAATCGCGTTGGTTTTTTCGCTACACAATCCTTCTTGCGGTTAAGTAAGATTGTTTCGGTTGTTTCCAAGTGGTTAGTTATTGTATTAAGAATGAGTTTTAATTAATGCGGTCGAATTGGATGAAGAGACTTGTGACCTTGGTAAAGCGAACGCAAAAGCCTCATAATGTGACTGTTGGGACGTTTTGTTTTCCAACCGCAGTGCCTACTCACGTCCACCTTTTTGCTGTACGACACTTTGAGCGATAAAGTAAGATTGTTTTAGTAATTTGTAATTAGTTGGCTTTCTAATGACGGTAGATTTTATTGAGAGGAGTTTTAACGTCGTTCATTATTTTCTTGCTAGCATTCATCATATTTATAAATCTTGTTATCCGTGTTCTTTTTCCGCTTTCACGTCGGTCTTCACATTTGTTGTTGTTGTTTTTTTTTACTTTGCAGATGCTACAAACTTACTCCGGTGATGGTGAAGTAGCATTTGGTGATTGTGTGGAGTGATTCGCGGCGGCGGCGGCGACGGCGGTGGCGTCTCGGTCTCGGTTGTGCGATGCAGATGTCGGCGGGCATGGACGACACGGACTACTATTGTTACTATGTCTGCGTCTCTTTGTCTTTGCGGGACATGGGTGGTTGGTTGGGTGGTCGGCGGCGAGGGAGGGGAAAGGCTGGGGGAGGCCTGTCGTTCTTATGTGTGAAGGAGTGAAGGTAACGCTCTCTTACAATGGCGACGACGATGACGACGAATAGAATCGCTATGGACCAGAGCTCACTGGTGGCAACTGCGGCATATTTTGTTTTCGAAGGTACGGGAATGTTTTTGGTGTGGGAGAGTGGTAGCTAATTTATTGCTGACTGCATAGGTGATGAGTGGTGGCGCTGTTGCCATTACTACTGCGACTTAGCCTTGAGGACGAGGATGGATTGAAAAGGAGTAAGTAGGAGGAGGGAGTGAGAAGGGACAGGGTGGGGCGGGGGAATTTAGGGTGGGAGGTCGAGACGGCTTGGGATTTCTCTCTCGGTCCGGTTCGAGGCTTGACGACAGTTTGGGCGTGTAGTGCGATTGTGGTGTACTGCTTGGATGGATTGGCGGTGGTCCCTCGTGTTTGCACGGTGGGTGGGTGTGCCGCTGTTGGTCTGTGCTTCGCGCTTGAAGAGGGAGTGGGGAAGTATCTACGTCTTAGAAACTTTTCCAACATTCCAGGTACAGTGGGTTTGGTGTATGCGGGAGGTGGAAGGTCGCGATACTACACGGCACGTCGACGGTTGGTGCGCGCAGGCACATGGACTCAAGCAGTGACTCAACTCTGCTCTGTCCTCTCCGTAGAGCTCTGCCTGTGCCTGTGTTGGTCCGCATGTCTGGACATCGCCGACGGGGACATTCAACAGCAATATCATCAGCTCTTTTGGGGCTGCCCAACTGGGTAAGTGGCAAATCTTGATTTTGTGTATCAGATATGACCTGTGTTTACATTTTAACTAATTAGTAAAAAGGTTTGGATGCATTCAAAGGTGTGGATTTTATTCTTACCAACTGTATTCACGGAGAGGCGAACGCTGGTTTCTCACTAATGCAGAAGTGTAGCGATTAGGTGTTGTTGGGAGCGATGGAATCAGTCCCTCTACTCACGTGATGCATTTTTTACCACTGTATAGCACGGCAGGCGATAACTTGGGACTGTTTTGTTAGTTTGTGCCTTTCCTGCAACACGTCATAGCAAAACTGGCATGCCGCTGCATATATTCGGTGCGAGCAATATGCATTTTGGTATTTGCAATGTTGATTACCCGTCTGCATATATGTGTCCAGTGTGTACTTGGACGACATCAGTAGCAAGGCCGTACGGAATGTGGTGTCTTATTCTTTAGTTGGCAATTTCACTCGTCATCAATGCAGTCTACCCTATTCTATGTTATTCTACTTGACATTAGGTCAAGGTCTATTCAGACGCCAGGGGACAGTTTACACACCAGAAGAGCTGCATGCGTTGGCGTCACTACGCAGACCGTACTTTGTAGCAGGCTTAAATGTTTGCTTGTTAAGTTGTTTCTTTTGTCCTACCGGTAGTTATGTTTGTGGTTGTTAGCTTTGCATCGCGCTGGACCCTCATGCATCAGTTTCTCCATCGTTTGGTTTTTTTTCCTTTTCAGATGTTACAACCTTACTTACTCTGGTGATGGTGAAGTAACATTTGATGAGTGCTTGGAATGGCAGGCAATGCGAGATATTGGAGTGATTCGCGGCGGTGCCTTGGCGGTGGCGGCGTCTCTGTCTGGGTCGAGCGATGGGGATTTTGGCAGGCATGGACGAAACGGACTACTACTGCTGCTGCAATTATGTCTGCATGTCTTTGTCTTCGCGGGGCATGGGTGGTTGAGTGAGTAGGTGGATGGATGGCGGAGAGGGAGGGGAAAGGCTAGGGGAGCTCTGTCGTGAGTATGTGTGAAGGTGTGAGGGGGAAGTTCTCTTACGACGACGACGACGATGACGACGACAACAACAACAACAATGAATGGGAGCGCTATGGAGCAGAGCTCGTCGATGGGAATTGCGGCATATTTTGCTTCCGAAGGTACGGAAATGTTATTGCTGTGGGAGGGTGGCATTTAATTTATTGCTAGCTGTAGAGGTGATGAGTGGTGATGCATCGTGCCAGAGGATGTAAGGAAGTGAGTGGATCTCCACCTTGGAGTATGTTGGGTGCGAGTTGTTGAAGGAGTGTTGTGATGCTCCCACTGCTGCTACTACTACTACTGCGACTTAGCCTTGAGAATGAGAATGGATTGGAAAGGAGTGGGTCGGTGGACGTGAAGAGGAGGAAGAGGTGGGGTGGGTGGTGTCTGGGGAGAGGAGTTGGCGTAGATGCCATCTTCTCTATGCAACTAATTACTTAGTGGGATGGGGGTGAGATGTGCGGATTGGGCGGCGGGCGGTTGTGAGGGTGTTGTGGCATCTCGGTGGGATGTCAGTTTGCGGTGTTCCCTCGTGTTGGTGTGGGAGGTGTTGGATGTGCCTCCCTCGATCAGCGCTTTATTCTTAGAAAGACGGCGAGGAGGCGCTTCCATCTTACAACTCTTTTTTAACGTTGCAGGTGCGATGAGTGCAGAATTCCATGAGGGATGGGAGGATGGTAGGTACTCGACGGCGGCGCATCGACAGTTGGTGGACGCGGCTACATCAACTTAAGTGGCGACTCAACCTTTCTATACCTCTGCCGGTGCCGCTGATGTTGCGTTTGCGTGAACATCACTAACGACGGGCACATTCATTCATTCATCCGACGATCCCTATCGCAACAACAGTTTCGTAAGTTCTTTACATTCATTATCTGTTATTAGTGGCGTCTACCCATTTGTTAAAATTAGTCTCGTCTTTCTATCACACGTGGAGACACTAGAGCTTCCGGTTTGTGCAAACTCACTGCGGATAATATGTGTCTTGTCAAGGTGCATAAGTGAATTATTCGTGTGGGGTTTCCTTCCTCTTTTGGATTTATGTAGAGTTTCTATGCAGTTAACTTGGTCATTGAAATGCAAGCACTATCTTCTACTTTCCAAGTAGACAAAATCGAACCAACGGTGCTGTGTGTTTGTAGCAGGTTATATGAATGCTTGTTTAAAATACGGCTGGTAAGGTGTTGTTTTTGCAGTTGTTAGGTTTGTTGTATCCTCCCTCGCCGATCTATGGCTTTAATGGACAGTTTTGAGGCCCTGTTCAGCGACTCATCCACCCACTTATCCACCAGTGCATGCTCTGTCCGGTGTTGTCGATGACGTGGGATGTTTGGAAGAGGCGGTTGAAGGTACCCTCCCGTCTGTGCACTAAATGATACGTAAATTTGCTCCCCTCCCCTCCTCTCCCCTCTGCCGTCAATGCTACTGATACTGCTCACTGTTAGTAATTTGAAGGCCTCCGTTATTATTATTGCTGTTATTGGTGCTACTATTTGTTATACTTAACTATTGCTACTGTTGAAGCCAGTAAAGGCGAATGTGTTCATACTGTTTTTCATGCTTTATTGCTTAATAGGAAGGTGGGGAGTTGGTAAAAAGATTCGCATAACGCCTTCTGCCCTGAGTCTTCTTTGATTCAGCTGTCCACGTGAGGTGTTTTCCACCTTTGGCGTTTGGGTCACAAGTAGCCAGCCAACCAACCAATCAACGAAACTGAGGTTATTGCTCACTTGGATCAGATGGCGGCTGGCGTAGTACATCAAATAAATAGTAATAGTAATTTTCAGTTTTGGACTTTGCTTGCGGAATAATTTCTCGTCGGAAAGGCTTAGAGCAGGTCATCATTGGATTATGGTTTGACTTTTGTAACATGGAGAAGTATCATTTCTTGCTGGGATTTGCTCGTTGTTGAACAAATCACAGTAAGATTTAGAGTTGCCCCAACTAGCTCTGTTTCGCTGGTGACCATGTTAGGCGAATTAGTATCGCCTAAGTCAGTAGGATTTGGCGCGGTTCTTGCATTGCAAATACTAGTAGGCGTAGCCATCTACCCAAAACGCCTTTGCTGCACAGTGGGTGATGTTGGTACGAGTCGCCTTGTAGGTTTCGTTGAAAGTCATTGCTTTCTTTGTGCGAAGTGAATCGCTGTGGTACGCTGTAACTGCTGAGTTAAATCCCAACAATGTCATCAATTAATTACACTAACCAAGATGCAAGTTTCCTATAACCCTGTGAAAGGGTTGGGAGGCCAATAGAACCTGGAGTGTGGGACAGGGAGAGGTGAATGACGCAAAACTGGGACGGTGCGTGAAACACCGCATAGCGCTTGTGCCTCATGTTGCTGTCATGTCAGTAAGAGTGTTTTCTAATGAAGAATTATGAAGCACGGAGATGTCGGGGCTGCAGGGTGGGAATGTCTTTCTTACGGCAAAGAAGGTAGCATTTGACTGTGACTGGAGATCTCTCCTTTGCAAAGGTGATAGTTCATTGATAAAGCAGCTTTTTAACCACCTCGTGGTGCTGAAGGCTCTCATTAGTTTAAATGTGTGCTTTGGATGAAGGAGGGAGGGGTTTACTAGCAAGCAGTAGGTTTTCTATGCCAATTTGTTGATATATTCGATGCATTCTAAAAGCACTTGCAATTTCCTTCACGTCAACTATCGGGCGCCTTACCTCTACTCCATCTCGCAACTTCGACAAGCTCGCTCACAATAAACCGCAAGGTACAAACACCTCGACGCTGCATGTTCTGCCGTCGTTGAAGTGGATCGGATGGGAGAAGAGGTGGGTGGGTGAGTACGCAGCTAGCCATGCGTGTGGGTAGATCCATGGACAGAGAAATGAGACGACCCTCCCACCACTACCCGTCTATTTGTCCAAGCCCCTATCACACAAATAACCCATTAAGCAGATATATGAAAAGTGAGTAAATTAACGAATAAATCCCAACTCTCGACCCACACCTTAGTTCATGCCTCCACGAGCCGCCAATCAACAATCAGTCGTACGGCAGAAAACAATCAAGCCAAAGCTAATTACCACTACGACTAAAGCGAGGCCAGATATCTCTCCGAGGCTACTTCATCGCCACAGTAGAGGAGGCAAACAGGCCGCGATGATTAGTGTGCTGCCTTCACACTCATCACCACAGCATTGCATCTCCCGTGAACGCTTCATTCATTCATTCTTTCTTTCTTTCTTTCATTCATTCACCCATTCATCCACATTTCGAAGGCAACCATCCAAAGAAAGCCTCTTTCCACAATAATCAGGCGAAAAAGTTTGGTGGTTTGGACGAAGAGCACTAAACAGAGCCTTATCCACTCAAAGTCGTGTCTTTTCCCATGTCCATCCGCTCCACCACAAACAATACAACACTAACAAAGTGACCGACAAAATTACCTGACAATGCATAAAATCTAATTTGGACGAAAAAATGATGACCTAGTTTCAAGAAGTCTTCCACCTCTTTCAGCAAACTCTTGCCACCAAAACTGCTCGTCAGCAGCCGTGCGGTCGAGACGATATTCATCTCCACCACAGTCTCGGAGACAATGTAGCCGACACACCCATTCACGAATTCATTTGCCTCCTTTCGCAGTAGAGCTCAAAGACCCTATCCACCCGCCTACCACCTTTGCCTAAAAACCCCAACGCAAAAGCACCGTCGTACCTATCGAAACAAAATGAGGTGTACAGATGCAACCTCAATCGTGCTGAAGTTCCGTGATAATCTTACCAGTCGAATTGGTACATTAACATTGACTTCAACTGCAATGTAGCAGATTCTTTGCCACATCGGATTGTGTTCGTTCAAATAGCATGACATTCACCTTCCGTTTAGCATCCAAGGCCTGTTTAACCATAATTCAACCGCTGCTAGAATTGGCAAGGGACAAGCACAGGCACAGACAATTTACTAACTTACAGACAATCATCTTTGAATCGACCAATTCAGCGAATCATTGACGAGCAAATATTTATTTAACTTGATGAGTTTTCAGTACGTTTTGAATGAGAGCTGCAATCATTTTTCGCATAATGTATGTCAGAAACTAAGTTGTTTATTGCCAAAAATGATTTCAAACTGATGTCAAAGTAGGGAGGGAATAGTTCCAATACCGAAACACAAAATACATCCATTTTAGCACTTTGAGATATGAATGAAGATGGAAGAAGACATTATGCTCAGTCTAAATGCATGCATGAGAGCTTTGATTTGTGCTCTAGTACTCTTGCTGTCAAAGAAGCCTCATTCCATTTGACTTATAGCAACTGTTTTGCCCTTCGTTCAAGAGGGCCTGCAATCATACCAATGTGGGTGGTGTGAATGTCCACTGCTCCAACTAATTAAACCATCGCATATTGTGGTCCAGAAGGAAAAATAAAAACGACCAACAACAACATCGACAATGTTTGGTCGAATAAATGTTGAGAAGTTGACGCCTAAGGCGTCCACATTGGAAGTAGCTGTGTTCGGATGCGAGTCGAATCATTCAATCATTCATTCGTTCATTCATTTTCTCTTAGGTAGGAGGCTGAAACCACTGCACTTCACGAGTTGTGAGGGTCGAGTGCTGCCGATGTTCTGGCACTTAGTGCGCCTTCGCAGGTGCAACATTTCCATTTAGTTGTCCATTTTGAGTGAGGATCTCGGAGTAGCATTGAATTTGGCCCTTGGCACACAAGCGAGTTGTCAAGTTCACTCTATTTTCCATAAGTCACTTTTCATCGTTAGCTTATCTATTATGGTTCACCGTGGGGAAGTGTTGAATGTTTGTCTCGATGCTGGCTGAATCTACCATTGAATGTGCCTACGAATCCCTCCACTTCCCTCTGGATTGAGAAGGAGACGGCAGAGGGCAGCAACACAGAATGGCGAGGTGGCAGCAATAATTGCGGAATTCATGCAAAGCGAACTCCAAATAGCCCAACCTCTCCATCCCATGCTTTGCGGTCTGTCATCCGACAAATAACTAATCGAATTCTGCCCACCCACGACATGTCATACCGATTTGCATTAAACCGCAAAGCCTCTACACGTCTGATCATCGTCATAATGTGTACACATACCTGCCACGATGCTCAGCACATTGACTTCGGTGTTCTTCTCGTTATTTCATGTCTGCTTTCCCACTACTACCACCACTTTGAACATTTTCCATCACACACCTGTGTTGAAAGAGACAACCTGCGCCTTTCATCAATTTGGCATACACTGATGCACAATTGCAGTTGACTGGTCAGACGCCTTCAGTTACCATTCATTCATTCATTTGTTCACATGGATGTGTCTACGTGAACTCGGATGACCCTTGTGAGTTGCAGGAGCACTGAGATGGTGAGACCATCAGAATAATGCTTACACTGGTTTAAACATCACAGGGTGAGTACAAATACTTTGCAGAGCAGCAATTTCTCAAGCGATCTCTTGAAATTGATGGCTGGGGCTTCCAAACGAGGTGAAGACAAATGGAAGGCCTATTCACAGTGCTTTCGGGTGAGGAAACTCCCAACTGTCAACCACAGCTATTAAGTGCACCGCCACTTGCTTGCGCGAGTTCACCAAGAAGAACATCCTGATGTTGTCACATGAAGTCGTGACATAATCGCCAATCACAATCATAGGCGTGCTGACATTTGTTTGCAGTGAAAAGATTAGATTACGTCATAAGAAGACGATTTTGGTCTGATCACGTTACGTGGTCGCAAGTACCAAACTTGTAAGGCCTTAGTGTAGGCCCCAAAACCGACACCCACGCAATGCTGGTACAAACACGTGCGATGATCTTCGATTTGCTCCTGCGACTGCAGTCTCACCCAATCAACCAACCAACCAACCAACCAGCCAGCCAACCGTGGGAAGAGGTCAGTGTGAGCAGCACATAAATGCACACGAGACAGTTGGCTAGACAAGGAGAGTGTGCCATGCTGAGATTCGCCTTCTTTCTCGTTACTTTCTTCTACTTCTCGGGTACGTATTCATCCCTCCATTACGACTTCATTTCGTGTTGCACAAGTCATCGTGTGCTATAATCCAACACATGCGCCGATGTTAAGTTTAGTCTTTGGTAATGGGCCATTCTTTGCAGTGACAGCCGAGTATTTAGTGACGGGTGCACGCACATTTCAAAATGTACCTGATTGTGCTCTCATTAATGCATCAGGCAAAGATCAAATGCTTTTTACCTCTGTGCAGCAGAAGCGGAGCCAGTTCTGTGGGGCTCTCGTATTGTTGGAACACCGCAGGGACCATCACCACTGATGTACTTTCGTTTGCCCAAAAGTGCCGTATGTATCAAACATTTGCTTAAATCGATGTATTTTGCCAACGCGACGATAGACGCTTCCTCTCTGTGCTTCTTTAAGATCCAAATTCACACCACACGTTCCTTTCTCACTTCGATTGGCATAGGCACTGGAAGGCAGAATGCGTAATGCCTTCCCGCCACATGGCTGATGCACCCAAATGCCATGTTAGAGGTTACAGTGGACTTTCCTTGATTCATTGCAGATTTTTAAGACAATATCCAAGGATTCCCATTGGACTGACGTCAGTGTTGAAAATGGCACATGCTATGCCAATAAAAAAGTCTTCGGTAGGCCCTGCCAAATGAATGCAGGTAGGTGGAAGAGCGAGAACTCTTTACTCTATTCGTATGCTTTAATGCCGAAAGCCTTGAGTACAACTAGGGCTAGTGCATCAGAACTTTGTTTGGTGCATCAACAAAGCAAACGACTTCAAGTCGACTTTGTGCAGCAGCAATAGTTGGAATTGCACAATGTCCGTGTGTGCACGGAAAGATAAAGACTGAATCTTGTAGTTGCTGTAAGAGGAAATCTTTGTGTGCAATTTTAGAAAGTGCCAACATCACTGTAAACGACGTATCCAAAGTGGAGGTGCTGGAAATATGGGGTGGAGGAGAATCATTTGCGACTGCATTCTTTGTGCCGAAATGTAATTTCCAGATGCCAAAGCAAGGTGAGTGGATGGAGGGGAGAAGAATTTGCAGAAATACTTCAAGATGAATGCCTTTTCGAAATAAACTAATGATACAAACACTTGACTTGGAAAGTGGGTCATTTGGAACTGTTCATGTGGTTGATGTGCCATCTGAGCCCTTCAACTGCCTGAGGGTTGTGAAGAGGACGAGTCAGGAAGCATAATCACTACAACTTTGTCCATATAGATGAAATTGACTTGAACACATCGTTTCCACTTTCCCGATTCCGGAAGGGGCATTCGCATGTCGAGGTCCAATTCGCTGTTGGAGGTGCGAACAGCGAATCCTCGGTCTGTGCATTTTCCATGGAAAGCTCCTTACGACGCTCGCGTAGTCCTCTTCATCACTTGCCCATAACTTTTGTGCTGCGTCTATTCTGTCCTTTTTCCTCTCCGAAATACAGGTCTTCCTTACGGTGAACGGAGTCCCTAAGTGCCAGTGGAGGGGCAGTGTCCTTTCACATTATCCAGTGTCTTTCTGCCGTGAGTTTGTTGAGCATTCAACCAGGTCATTTCTCGCCTTCATGAAGCCTACTAATTAAGCTTTCCTCTGCTTATTCAAGGCAATATGTCGAGAGATGACGCAGCTGACCTGAGAATATTTGCCCTGAACTTCACACGAAATGATGCGCTTAATTCTACCACATTTGAATGGAATGTGGGGCGAAAAGTCCTCGTTGTTACGGTTGATTGGGAGCAAGAAGGTGAGTGAGTGAGTGAGTGAGTGAGTGAGTGAGTGAGCGAGCGTCCGGGCTGATAAGGTTGGCCTATTTCCTTCCTTTTCAATGGTTCATTTTGGCTGATTAGAAGTTATGCATGGTCCTGAGCACCTCAACTATTGGCAGACCTAAACTGCACAAGTCATTATGGGGTGACTGAAAGTGTTTCGTTGGTTTAGGTGAATCGCCAGAAATCGCGGCGTGCGATGGTAAGTGCGAACGCATGCCTATTTTACTGTGGTCAGACAGCGCCACGTTCTTTACACTGAAGACCTTCTTTGTGTTTGCAAACTGCTCCAATAAGAGTGAAGCACATTCAAGTAGCCAGGACTGCTTTATCATGGTTCAATATCGCAGAAAGCATTTCCTGTACATTGGAGTACCTTGGATGTTGAGGTGTTGATCCAACAAACACCGATATCATTACTAGTGTTTGGTACCTTTTGCCACACTGTAGGGATGTGGATAAGCAGAGTAGATGTCAAGACATCCCAAACATCTCCACAATCCTCTTCCTCGGTTTTGACTTGCGAAAACACCACACGGCCAGTTCAAGCCGCGTCTATTTGAAGTGTCGTAAGCAAAGTCCCGATGCTCGGGCAGTTAATTCAAAGCCACTTCCTCCATCTCGTAAAAAACCAGGGCCTTTGAGTGTTGCATTTAGTAAGCTGCACGAGGGACAGTTTAAGGTGTTTGATTTGTGCTGGCATTTCCCCTGAGCCAGACTGGACTTGCTTCGCAATGGCAATACGCGGAGAGCTGGATGCTCTTGACCTATCAAAGGAGCAGCTTAGTTTACAATTGTGTGAATAGCTTGTTGCCAAATGACATGCATCAAACCACGTACAGCAACCATCATGAGGGCTGGCACTAGGCCTTGCTCCACCTGCATTTCCCAAACTATTTGCTTCACACCGAGTTTAACATCTTAACCCATTTTACTGGTGACTAACTGCGGTAATTCTATGATTTGTTTGCAGAACTAAGACTTCATTCGCTACAATCGACCCGTACACGTAAGCCGCCATTCTGGTTGCACGCCTACCCATTTTTGGTTTCCTTTATCCAATTACTTCTGCTTTTCGTAGCTACAACATCCTATCGTGAATTACAGTTGCTTCCAACACTAGCTGGGAGTTTCGTTCTATTTTCTTCAGTTAGCGCAAGACGTTCTCTCCCACGTCACAATAAACCTGCTTCATCCATCTTACTTTAAAAAAGGATCAACAAAAGTGTTGCCTCAATGTGTGAATGCGGGAAGTACAAAGTAATTAGCCAAGCCCTTCATGCAGTGCTGTTTCTGATTTTGTCGACCCACTTTGCACTTGAATTCTGCATTGCCGTACCACATTGCGCACCTAGACACGTCAACTTCAATGGCAAGCGAGGCTAGCAGTGAGTCTTTCCCCGCATTCTCTTGCAAAACGCAACACGCTGTCACCTGTTAGGATAAAGCCGCTTTGTCATGAACTTAAATGCTACTTACTAATTAGCAAAACAATGCATAAACTTTGCTTCCCTCTTGATGCAATTAAACAGCAACGACCTCCTCTGGTAAGTCGGTGCACCGATCCCTTTTTAACCAAGCTAAATGCACCCATCCAGTGAATCGAGTGTCACTTGACTAAGGCACCTACTCTGCCTCTTTGCATCCCTCAGGTCCCACGGCGATGCTCGCTCTCTACGGTGAAACACTTGTTTGCATTGTCGAGACACGTCGCATATGACAAGCGTTTGTTTGACCCTGCTTGCTTCTAGAGCATCGCGGGTTTCCACCCCTTCATATCGATGGAATGCCTGTTACTACTTACTGTCCACTATGTATTCTTTGCATAGTTTTGAAGTACTCCAAGGCAGTACATTGGAATGCACACTTCTGTGAATCCTAAATAGCTAAGTCTGCATCAATCTGCGATCGTAGTCATCGGCAATCTCTTCTTCCTCGCCTTTCAGCCGTCCTGACATCACTGCTGGCACCAACGCTCTTATGAATGTAGCCATTCGAAGAACCAGGAGCGAAATGTGTCTGAGGCCTGCACACCAACAAGCATGTCACGACTTTCTTTGCCTAAACTTGTCGCATTGCGAATCCGCTGACAACAAATAAATTCCTCTTACATTTGAGCCGAAGTCGGGGTTCAATACCACGACAACAATGGCCTCATTTGCAGTTGTGTCTGAAGCCACATGTTTAAAGGAGCAGCAAGAGCATCTGGGTCTGACGTAAGGGGATAGTTACAGTGAATGCTTAAGGGTATCATTTAGACCGATGTTGTGAACAGAAGACCATCGTGTGTCATGAGACCGCGGTCGAGGAGAAGACAAGGGACGAGATGAACCCTAATTTCTCGCTGAAATTGGACCATTCCTAATGTCCACACTTTGCTGCAAAGCATGCTGTCCGCTGTTAGGTAGCCTGTGCACTTCATTTAGCAGTTTGGAACCGGAGGTGAACAGGAATTAGTAACAAGACCAGGCTGCGACAATGTTCAATGACTTTACATTAGTTGAGGAGGAAGCAAAATCGTGCACTGCTTGGCAGTGTCTCCGCTACTCTGACATCCATTTGAACGCACGCCAGCTACTTCGTTATCCTTTGGTTCTGCGGCATTAGTTACGCCTAGCCGCTTAAAGTCCACCACTTCCAACCTTTGAACACTGATGCATCAGCACTCACCTCCTCAGCCTGACGTTCTCTTCACCTGATGAAGAGACTGGAATTGCGAGCGTTATCGAGGGTTGAGAAGGCAGTTTGCAATCGCCGCACCCCACTTGCTAATGCGTGGTTCAAATCGAGTGCACCAGCAACAGCAATGACGTGGTTAGCATTGCGTACCTCTTTGTAAATGCTTGATGTAGCTGGCGGATGCACAGTTTTTGCGAGATGGCCGTTCGATTTTGGGATACTTTAGTTAGTTGCCCATTAGGCTTTTACGACAACCAATCAAAGTGGCTGCAAATTAGGCAAGTAATCTAGCCGAGGCATGTCAGCCAGTCGACTGAAACATCCAAAAAGCAAAATTTGGGCACATCTAGATGAGAGACATAAATGAGTTGGTCTTTGTGCATCATATTTACTGCACTGTAAATGGCCACGGTGACTATCTCAGCGGAAGGAAGTTTGATGCATGGAGACTTTGCTCATCTGGTCGGTTCCTGGCCCAATCTAGGCGATCAGTTGGCGCACTACAGAAATGGACTCTCGCATAGCTTGGTCTGCTTCCCTCCGAAGGCACAACAACACTGCGTTGATGTCCGTTGTACTTCAAAAGTGGCATCAAATGCGCGGTTGTAGGTTCGGTGCTTACAGTAGTTCCACACACCTGCAATGGAGTAATGTGAAGAGATGCGAAAATTTGACCTCACCCTCCAGTAAACGCATTCGCTTCACAGGCTAGGGTACAATCCTATGCATCCTGCTTCTTCCAACATCCACTTTTAACTAGTTGGGGAAGGAAGACTGGGGTAACGCCATTATCCACTACAGATGCGGATTAAAGTGCGCCTGCATCGACGCGAGCAAATGAGTGGATGTTCAACAAGCTACAGCTCACCAAGCAGTTTGAGATGGCATTCCTTCCTATTTCTAGTGCATCATGCATTGATTCACGTCTGCAGCATAAAGTCGTTTTATTGCTTCGACGGGTCTTTTTTGCATTTAGACACGTCAACTTCAACGGGAGTGAGACTAGATGTAAGTCGTCTCACTTCACGCTCTCTCCCGAAACGTTATGCACTTCCACCTCATGGCATAGAGCCATGTCATCATTAACTTAAAGCCCACTTTCCATTTAATTCTGCATTGCATGACCTTTGCATGCTCGCTATTAGAGTGTCAAGATCTTTTACTTCATGCGATTAAACAGCAACGAAATCGGAGCGCCTTCCCTTTTCTATCAGTTCCGATGCACTGATTCATTCACTCACTCATTCACTCATTCGAGCATCACTTGACTGAGCCAACACTTCTGTGTATTCGTACCTCAGAGGTGGCACGGCGATGCTCAGTCCCGACAGCAAGGCATTCGATTGCATTGTCGAGACACGTTTAGCATATGCTCACGTGTATGTGCTTCTTCCCCTGTTTCATGAATGCCTGCACATGTGCAACAAATCACCCCGTGGTCACTGCAATTCAAGTGCTTGATGTAGCAGCACTTTGGCACCTTGACCAGAAGTTCACCGACCTGACATTGCGAAGTTTGTCAAGCGAATAGTGCATACAATTGGGAAGAGCTGAGGACCATTCGATAAGCGGTCTGTTGGTGGTCAGGCAAATTGGGTCGCGAAACTGCCGTCTTTGGATGCAATGTGGACGTGATTACAAGATAACAACACCTGACGGACGTGAGTTTGAGATAAAATTTAGCAAATGACAAAACTGTCCTACCCCTAAAAGCTAACCTGCCTCCATCATGTGTGAGTCATGGCAAACGGTGACAGATTCAACAGGCATTGGGCAGCCCTTTGGGTGCATGTGTTGCCACCTGATGGGAAGTGCGCACTGTGGCGAACTTCAACGGACCGTGAACCATGAACGTAATCATGGCGTCAATTTTGATGGTAATTGGCAACTTTGCTTGACTCGTCAAAGTTCCTGCTGTCAACCAGGCCTTGATTCATCTGTCTCATTGTGACTGTCCATCTTCTGTCGCAATCAAGTCGAAGTGGTGTTTCGATTTGAGAAAGCTTCTGCTAAGTCACTTTCCTCATTAACAAACTCTGCTGCCACTGAGCTTTAGTGAAACAGCATTAACGGTTTGACGCAATTGTTGTAGGACATGCAAAGTCCGATGCGAAAGGTGGGGTTCGATTCCAAGTGTACCAGCATAGGCAGTAGGATGAAGGGGTCTGTGGCATTAAAGACTTCAATGAACTAGGAGAATATGCATAATAACGCATGAGGAGTGGACATCACAAGGGAAATTCACTGAATGCCCTGGGAAAGGGCTAGTGTTCTGGCCAGTGTCAACCCATAGATGCTGTGAATGACTCCACAATTATGGAGCATCACCAGCAGATACGAATTGCAGTTATAAGAATTGTGAAATTGCCAGGTGTTAATCTCAATCTAGCGTGAAATCGCCGAGGCAATGACAGTTTCATAATGGACAGTTTGCGTGACTCAGACAACGTCATCACCATAAGACGATGGCGATGGCTTCTGCTTTCTTGACTTTCGGAGCAATCGGAAGTGTTGGGTTAGGTGATGCTTCAAAGCTGTAACATCCGAATTCGAATAGACGACGTTAGTGCCTCTTCAGAAAATGTCGTTTGCATTAGCGCCTCATTATTTCATTTCCATCATTTGATCTTCTCCTCCAACATCACTTCAAATTATGCTCAGCTAAGTGCTGCAAGCAGTCATGTGTGAGATGCCACCGATTAAAAGTGAGGAGAAGACCGTGATGCTCACCACACCACCCATCGTCATGGTTTCGTTGACTTTCCCATTGCTGTGCATGAGCGTGCAAATGCATTGTGCAAATGCGTACGCAGCTTTTGGTAAAACAGTAGACAAAATTAGCGACAAAGGAGCGGGAATGGGAAGCGCACGAATTGCAGTGATGGAACGCCTCGTGTTGTGGAATTAGTGAAGTCGCGGTGACGTGCACGCAGATGGATGCGTCTCGGTTTAACAAGCAGCATTTTCCATAAATGGTAAGGCAACTTCTCTGACCTCCATGTTTCTCACCAATCGTTCAATGTCATGACAGTTTGCTCCTCCACGTGTCATATCATCCATCCCCTGACTAGGTTGGAGGTTGTTTTCATGGTGGATTAGTTTTGTGCTCCTTTCGCATTCCCGAAATGCAAGAATTCAAAAGTCGCGCATAACACTCAGAACACCGGTCCTGCTCTAGTCCTTTGATCCAGCCTGCATTGAGCGCCAACTTTTTCCGTAGGGCACAACTTTGCTAATGTTAGGAGCCAGCCTCATCCTCCGTGCGGCCTGCCTAGCACCACCTTTATCGTAAATGCCCCGAGATTTGTCGATCTCGTATGCATTCAAAACGAGTTGACATTTTGCTTATAGGCTAGTCTGTGATGAAAACCTAATGTGCATTCAGCTGCTCCATGTTCGTGAGATAAATTACTCTCACTTGCATTGAATACATCCACTTTAAGTCAGATTGGAGTTGGACATTCCTTTTGAACATCGCCACCGACACCAGACCCCCAATTATCTTAGTTATCGCTCACCCGTTGAGTGGATATTTGTGTATTTGACGTCGAAGGTTTGCCCACTTCCTGTTGAAACTGCAACTCCACCGCATCCCATGTGTGTACACTCAACGTTGGGCAGGGACAAATGCAATCTTTAAGGCGCCCGTGGCCATTAACTTGGGCTGGAGGCAAGAGACACCCACAACTGCACCGCTGATCTGCAACAGCGCCTCTCTGTCTGACCAACTTAATGGCTATGGACCTCACTACTATTGGCATGATTGTCAGTTGATTTCTCTTTGGCTGAAGTAGACAGCAACGTGGAGTGCCATAGATGTTTTGACGGGAGTTCTTCAATTGCAGAAATGGTAAGCTGTCCAAATGTGCCAGAAATTCATTCACCTCTCGCCGGTTAGGCTGTGCATTGCCGAGGTGGTTGATGAATCATCTAACTGGACACCAGGTCCCGCTCCATGCTCCACGTGACTTCGTCATCGAGTCGACTCAGCCGAAGAAGGGATCTCGTGCAGCCAGTATCGTAGCTTCAATGTACCACTGTGGGCATAAAAGCCAACGAATTCTTATTGAATATACCAGCTATGACAAGGATCCATGCACTTACACTGCGTTCAACTTGATTGAAACATTGATAGGCGTTCATCAACTCCTCCGATTGGGCGAGCATTGAGGAACTCTCTTCAGGGATAGTTCTTCACCCGGGTACTCGGCTCACTCAGACTTGGAGCGGATAACCGGCAACTGTCCATAACTTGCATTCGGAATATTCTTAGCAACGCTGCGCTTCCTGTGGTTTGTCGAGGCCTTCTAGAAGTCAGATATATTGACTCTCTTCTGACAGAGGGTGAAAGTCAAGTTCACAAACAGATTCCTCCTACCAATTATGGTCGCCTACAAATACATTTGCCTTGCCACAATTAAGCTCTGAATAACAAACATTCTTAAAAATGCTACACAAACCGGAGAGGCTAGACGATCCGACGTACCGTACACGTGGCAGGAGGAAGTGTGCCGTCCGCTAGAAGCATTGATTAGAGGTGCGGTCGTAAACCCGTTGAAGCTGTCATAGGTTCCACCAATCGCTCTGAAAAGGGACGGATGGAAGTCAACGCATGTGTGTCCACTACAGAAAGCTGAATGCAGTAATAGAGAAGGGCGAACTGTTTCGTTACACTGCCTACACAAGTAAAGGCAGTTCCCTACTCCAGGCATAAAATAAGGATACTCGCAAGTAGGAATGACATAAATTGACAAGGAGAAATGACAGCCTCTGTCATACTCAAATTCGGAAGCACAAAACGAATCTGCGGTGCACGTCTAGCCCTAAACCAAAGTTGTGTCTGTTTCGGCAGTACCAACTCAAACTCATAAGACACTGCACAAAAGCAAGATAGGTGGGCAGGTAAACAGCCGGGCACAGACACATAGTGGAAAGGGCACAGATGGACTAAGGAGGCAAGCGCTTAAGGGCCTACCGAGTGTAGTGGGAGACGAAGGAAAAACTCACCAAAGATGCGTTGGAGTGTGGCATGAGAAAGGAGGAGTGGACAATTGGGCTCCTCTCCAACCAATTCAAGCACGTCATCAGACCCACCCCTTGTGTTTGTACCTTGGTGCCTAATATCTACGGAAAGGAAAGAGAGAACCTCATTTCACACGGCACGGAGTTGTGCCGAGCCGATTGGATGGGCCAAGTTGGTGTTGGTGCTGACTTGAATGGTTGTGCACAAGGCGTCTCTGAGGATGAGGCATGTACGATAGATCAGATGGCTCTACCACCCTCTTCTTTCCTATTTTATATAAGTCTGTCATAGTCTAGCCTAGGTAGCCATTCTTGACAGTTCTGATCACGTTCAATCTAGCGAGATCTGGTCAAGCCTAGTCATGCGAACCATGCTACAGTGCTTCCAAGCTGGGGCATGAATACTGGGGAAATTGTTATGACATTAGGAGGTCTCCTGGTGAATTGACGCACGCAAATGAAGTAAGGGGGAAGGAGAAGGGCTAGTACAGGCTGCAGCGAACAACTTTGGAATAACGTCCACCGAGATGGGGAAACGATTTGAGTGATAAACGGGCTATCACCTACCAGCAGTTTTGCCCACATTGCACTGCATCCTTTATAGCCACTACATCTACCACTCTACAGGAGACCACCACTGACAAGATGCGAAAATGAAGTTTGCACACTAGTGATTGCAAGAAAGACATCCAACAGGGACAGTGCCCAAGACGGGGCCAGTCAGACGAGAGATCAGTACAACACTTGTCTTGTTGAAATGGATCTTTGAAGGACGAAGAGGCAGCCATCGCATACCTTGTGATATTGCTTTCGTCAGACGTCCTCAAAGGAGAGAGAAAATTAAATCTCGACCACCTCAACTTTACACTGGCACTCCGTCAGGTCGAACATATTCGTTCAGGAAATTTTAGGTTGGAAGACATGGAGGTCAATGGGAAGCACACCTCATCATTCTATATTGAGGCACAATTATGCCAAGAGAAGCCACTCTTTCACTTTCCAGGAGGGCTGTGCCGATCTCCTATCATCTGGGTTAATAAATTTGCAGCAAACCAAACATCCTGCTCGAGGATAGCGCTAAAATTATCATGGTGTACGACTCTTTTTATAAGCGTATGCAATTTCATTGTAGTTGCGTGACGATTTTCAATAAGTCCATCTTCAAATATAAAATGCATTTGATTGTCATACGCTGAAAGAAAAAATTTGCTAAACGAACCTGTGCCTTTTGCATATCGTCACAGGTTTCAAAGATTGAGAAGGTGTTTACTCGACAGTGGTTTTACCAGTTCGGCAGAATCAAGGTCATCAGTGGTATTTGGTAGATTGCCTTTCCTTATGGTAGGCACGTTGGTTGTTTTGATTGCAGTAGCACTTTGGCTGGATAAGCTCTGTTGGTGCGAGAAGGGAAATGAACTGCTGCATCTTAGGCTTTACTTGGCTTCAATGATGTTCAGGATCTTGGGAATGGCAAGAGCATATCCGTCTGTGGTGATGCGTCTAATAACCTCCAAGGGATTACTAACAAAATGCCAAATTTGAAGCTTCACTTCTCTATTGCTCTATGCTTCATGGTGGTACAAACGGATTTTGGTCTGGAACTTGACGTGGTATATGTTGTGCTCTGACAAACTAGTAGTTTGTCCTTATCCCGAAGTCTTTCCACAAATGCGATGTGGCAGCCATATTATCGGCATTATTGGAATAATCATGTCAGTGGGGTTTGTCGTGCCCATTGGACACGACTGCAGCTGTTATGCTCTCCAAAAGGGTGTTTGAGTACGTTTTTCTCGATTGGTGAACTGATAGTCGTCTCCTGCAACTTCAGCAGACGCAATCTGAACAAGCCTAAGGCAAGATCGTGAAGGTTCTGCAGCCACCGAGACGTCAGTGCGCAGTCTGCACTGCTGCCACACAAAGTTTCGATCAATCGCTTTGGTTGGCATTGCCTTTCAAATGCCAGGTTGTTCCTGCAGATACGAGGATGTTTTCCAGGTGGAATATTTGTTGACGCAGGTGATGGATGGATGCAAACATCTCGAATTCTGCCGCGGAGAATCGGGACGACTGAACGAATGAGACAGCATATCAGCTATGTTCCCTACGAGTTTGCAGAAGACAGGTATTTCGTTGAGGCTGTGCCACCGCTGAGGGTGCTTTTGGCAATCAGCGAGGCAGGATGCGAGCGGTGTCTTACCGTGAATCCTGCGTTGTGACGTGGTAGGCAAAAAGGGTCACGTCAACGATTGTGACGGTGGTAGATACAAAGAGGAAGGGACTCGTCGATTAATAGGTGCGTCTAAGTGCACATTCATTTATAACATTTGGAAGATCCCCTATTTATTATGCGAACTGTTTGCTGTTTACGTACTTTGATGAGGTGTGACATCTGACTGCGAGGTGCAGTCTTGCACCGGCTGCATTCGCTGCGTGTTCTGTGGGAGTCCAACGCTCATTTAGGAGTAACTGTGTCTCCTCTCGCTTTCGTATTTTCCACGCGTCCCATTTGTTTGCTGCCACCAGTTGTTTGGGTGCTTTCTCCAGCACTGGTATATTTTAAATTTTGATAGTTCCAACTTTTGTGCTCATTACCATTTGGTCGTACCATTGGTTGGCTTTGTCCATTTTACGCACCTTGTTATCGCTCTCCGTTTGGAAGGGCAGATGGTGTACGTTGGTCAATTACTCGTATTGTCATTCGAGCCTGAATATGCAAGTGCTGTTTGGGAATTTCGATTGGGACAGGTTGTTTGTGTTGATTACAAAGTATGTTAAATTGGTTTTTACCGGATTGAGTGTCCACGTGTGAACATTTACAATGGACTGTAATCGTTCCCTCCAAGTATGTGTTCTTTTTTCCCACTACGCACAGGTGTGTCTAGTGAGTAGGTTCTAATTGATCCACTTGTGGTTGGAAAGCTTGCTGCTGCTTTGCTTCCACCCATTGTTTTGCGAACTTAAGGAGGACTGCCTCTAAACACTGAATCCTCACTGTCCCTGATGTCTACATCCTTCTCGCCAAGCTGTGATGATGACTCGACAGTGCTGTGTGTTCCTGTAAATTTTCCATCATCAGTAAATTCCAAAATGTTACTCCTTTATTTGTGTTTCTTCGCAAACAAAAGGACGTGAGGATTGAATGGGTTTTCGCAGGTGATGATGAATTTGCTTGTTGGACATCGACGTGGGCGAGGTGTGTGGGATGAGGCATCATCGCTTGCGGTACGGGCGTTTGAGTGTTCCTTCGGTGCAGGAGCAAAGAAGTAAGTAATCTGGAGCCAGAGAACTGTCTTGTGGAGCAAACCAAAGCTGCCGTATGAATCTGCAGGCAGGATTGTTAGTGTGGGGGATCGGATGCAGGTCGTGCTGCTGCTCTGTGGCGTTAAACCTGCGGCCGTGCTGTGTCAGAAAAGTCTCAGGGCAGTGGTGGGAGTGCGGCAGCTGCATTGTGCTGTTAACTAGGAGTGAGTGAGTGGGTGGGCGAGTGCATAGACTATGCTTAATGCTCTAGACTAGGCTGTGGTGAGTTGAATTTAATTTGGGTAATAAAATGCGATTGCTGCGATAGGCTGAGGTGTTGTGTTGTCAAAGGACAAAGCTAAGCTAAGCAAAACCTCACTTGTACCTCTTTTCGTACGTCAAACTACTTGAAGGTAGGAATTTGCCACACCTTTGTTGATGCTGCTGCAAGTGGCATGATTTGAGGCATGAGAATGGAGATTGAGTCATTTTATGCTGCATAACTTCACAGTATCCTATAACTGGCGTCGCTCATTGTGCAGATGGGGAGTGGGGCACACGAAAGGAGGGGCGGGTGGAGGAGAAGGAGGAGGAGTAGTTGGACGAATGTAGCGTCTCCTCAGCGAGATGAGACTCCCTGCAGCTCCAACACGTGCGCTCCTGACAGTTGATAATAATTGATGTGAAGGATACTGACGGGTTGTATAGGCTGTTGAGCAATTTACAGTGGCAACAAGCATGATTACTTAGAAGCAGTAATGTGTCAAAGCAGAGAGACTGCCAAGCTTCGTCTATGCTTGCTCGTTATGCACGACATTTGGGGACTGCCATCCATTCTGACGCGTCTATGCCACAGAGGGGTAACGAGTTGTTGCAGAAAACGGCATTTCTCAAGACCATTTCTGTGTCTCACAGGCTGTCCAACATGGACAACACCAGTTTTGGGTTGGAGTTGTGCTCTCAGATGTCCACATCAAAGACGAGAAGGTCATCGAGATGGGCCATGCTTTTCTTTGGTAGCAAACCTACTTATGCTGGCCACATAGAGTATTGGGAGGTGACCACCACGCCAGTCAGAATGGCATTATGCGGAATGCATACAGCGCCTTTAACACTGCAAAAGCTGGTTTCCATCTATTCGCCACGCCACTTCCACATTGTATCATCATGGAGCTGAATGAGGGATGGAGAACTATTTAAATCCAATTGACAAATCTAGTAATTCGTTTATGTGGGCAGAGGAAATGCGTCCTTCTTAGTTACGACGATCAGATCCCCATAGCCCATGGATTGGAGTGCAGTACTCGGCTCCGATTTCTCGTCCTCAATTCTGCGTAAGTTACCATCTCCACTGAAAGCACAACAGAGGCATTGTAAATTCCAGTAATTCGGAAGCACAAAACCAATCTGCGATGCAGACCTGACCCTGAACCAAAGCTGTACCTGTTTCAGCAAAGCGCGATCAAGCTCATACGACACTGCACGCCAGCAAGCCAGCTGGACGAGGTGAGGCATTCAATCCTCTCCCATCATTAACGACAACTGCCTGCCTAAATAGCGTTAGTAGTGATAATGCTGTCGCGGATGCACTGGGGCAGGTAGATGTCGATTTCAGCGCCTGCAGTGCGATGTTTCTCACAAAGATGCGGCAACATGTAAACTTGAAGCAGATGGAAGAAGAGGTGGCGGGGCGGGTGCAGGTAAATTGACAACCATGCACGTAGATAAGTCAACAAAGAGAGAAATGGACGGATCAGCCCACCTATGCCTGTCCATCTGGTCAAGGTCCTGCCACCCGTGTAGCCCATTAACCAGGTAATTGAAAGGTAAGGAAAGTAAAAAAAAATGAAACTGACCAGTGTACTGAGTTGCGGGGAAAGAAGGAACAATCTAGCGCATTTGACTAGGTCTCGAGGGCACGTCAATCGATTGCGAGTCGACAAGTCTGTTCACTAACACGGCCAACTTGAGGGCAACGTCAAGCCCACACCTCTGCCCATGTCTCTGCAACCCGCCAATCATACGACAAAAGATAATAGAGTGAAAGCTAATTACTACTATAACTAAAGCCAGGACAGAGACAACACAAGGTCTTCGTCATCGTCATCATCACAGCAAGGGAGGTAAACAGACCACAGCCGTCCAAGTCATTAGCATAATGCTACCCCAATAATAAGCACTCTACTCATTCATTCTCCTTTCGAAGGCAACAATCCAAAAAGTCGCTTTTTGACAATAATAAAGGAGCCAAGTCCAGTGATTTAGCCGAGGAGCACCAAAGGGAGCTTAACCCACTCAAAGTCGTGTCATCTTTCCATGCGTCTCGGCTTACTTATAATCAAAATAACATCAGCAAAGGAACCGACGAAATCGCTCGACATCCCGCAATCTCCAGCTTCAAGAAGGCTTTCTTCATAGTTCGCAAAACTCTTAGTCTAATCAGAAGCAGACCAAGTAGGATGCACTCATTTGATGCACCCATGCAGAGTGTCTATGCTGCTCTCTCGACTTCTGGGGAAAGCTTATTTAAGGCTGCAAATTATGATCCACTGCGGACATTCACGCGGACTCTCACGCAGGCTGCTGCATTACACTGCATCAACTGATGACAGTACTGCCATGGTACTGTAAACACAGACAACTTGTCCCAATCAGAATTCTTCAAAGCCACAGCCATATGAAGTAACCCTGTTAAACACAACCTTCTTCAGTCAGGCCAAGACAACAGTGCAAGCAATGAGCAAATGCAAGCCAATTGTTCTCGTCACCGAAAAACGAAAGCAAGTGGAATTGTCTTTTACAAAGTTGAGTAAATTCAGCCAATGGCACGATCCAATGCTTGAATAGAGAAATAGAGAGGAGAGCCAGTGTACTGGAAGCCTGCGTCTCTACCTGAGTGAGTCACTCAAGTTAAATCACCTTGTAATCGTAGTGACATTATCAAAGTGAAGCCACACTATCTAGCTGAACATCCCGATGCCATAATCCCCGTCGTTGAAGTGAAGCAAATGGGAGAGGAGCCAGAATGGATAGCTAGATAGATAGATAGACAGGTAGGTCGTTTGGTGGAAAAATAAACCGCCATGCACCTGGATAGACTCATAAACGGGAAAATAAACAGTTCCTCCCATCTTTGCCTCTCTATCTGTCCAAGCCCTACCACCCAACTAACCCATTAAACAGATAAATCAGAAGTTTGTAAATAAACAACTGGCTCTGAATGCTTGCCAGGGTACTGAGTTGCGGGAGGGAACAAACTCGCACACTTGTCTGTCTTGAAGGGACGTCAGTGGATTGTTAGCCATCAAGCACATTTGATTGCATGGTTAACTTGAGAGCAGGGTCGGATCCGTTCCTTTGTCTGTGTCTCCGCGACCTATCAATCAACTACAAGTCAGACAACAGAAGATAATAGAGCCAAGGCTATTTACTACTATGTCCAAAGCGAGGGCAGAGACCACACCAGAGCCACTTCATTACGAGCGTAGGGAAGGTGAACAAACCGGGGTAATAAGTGTGCTGGCAGCAAGGTCATCAGCACAGCACCACATCTCCAATGCACACTTCATCCATTCATCTAAGCATTCACTCCAAGAAGGAATGAGCGTGAATTATGCTTACAGGATGTGAGTTTGTCGTTGGCATTTCATTTCGTTTGTTTCTGGTGCCATGACGTTCTCAAACTGAGGGGACACACGAGTGATTCGAAAGCAGCTGATTTTGCGGAGGAGTTTCTACGATTCTTAAGAATGTTGAGCATGCACAGGACTCATTTCGAAGCGGCTACCTTCTTTTGAAATGAGGCCTGCGAATGCAGTTTCTCCAACCCAACTTTGTTCACTTGCTTCACAAATCACAGCAGCTGCACAAAGCTGCCTGCTTGTACTACAGTTTGACATTAACTTTGTGGCCACAAGTTGCTGAATGTTTGCCAGCAGAGTTATGAATCAGAATACGTACGACGCTACGGCTGAGTACTTTGTTGACCATACAGCCACAGTTGCATGGTGCTCTCATTCACCTTCGTAAGTCTCACTTCAGTGCTTGCAAGTCTCCACGTCAGAGTGGGTATTACGCTGTCTGGTATCTTCTCTATCATGTCTGTTCGTCCTTCTCCTTCTCCTCGACCTTCAACTCCTTCTTTCGTTTCAGCTAAACAATCATTCTCCCCCGGTCTTAATAAGGGCCAGCGGTTTGCTCGGCACAGGATTGGGGCACTTTACCATGCAATTACATTTGCCTGTTCCATTAAAATCTGTGGAGGTGAGTCACCGAGTTGTTTTCATACTCACACTACAATCACAGTTGCGGCGCTTGCTAATTGTCGTTAGCCTACGTTGAAAGCACTGTGGGAGGCCAAAGCAAAGCTGTGCTCCAGTGGGTCAGACTTTAACCTTTAACTCTTTAACCTACCACGCAAGACTAAATGCATAGTTCTCATTTGGCTGCCAATGCCTTTCAAGTCAAATGGATTGGCGAACGAAGTGGTGGCGTAGTCTGACCTACTTAGTCTGGCCACGCATTGGATTGCTGCGGTGCATTTCAAATAGGCCAACAACACTTGGCAACTAATTCTAATGCAATATGCATGCTGACGGTTTTGGCTTGCGAAAGTGCTATCAAGTGGCGTAAATGTGACTTAGATGCAAATAGAAAAAGAAATCGGCGACTTACTTCTAAGTTTTTAATGTAAATAGATAAACGCAAGTTTTTGGTTAATTTTCTTGATTCTTCGCCTGTGCACACTGTGAAGCCCCATCAAAGAGGTGAGTGGGGATGCCTCGAATCCCCAGACGAAAACAAAGAACAGTGCGCGTTCACTTGTTAGTGGAGAAGGAGTTGGAGTTGGAGGGAGAAAGAGAAGGAAGAAACAAATTGAAAACAAGGAGGTCCAAATCTGCATTCGGCACAGTCTGGTTTGGAGATTGTAGGCGCTGAAATGTGCGAGTGAATGATTGGGTGAGAGTGCATATACACAAGGCACCCATCTATTTCAAATGCATCGAACCTCACCACATAGACATACCAATTTTGTGCTAAGGCCAAATATGCATTTATCACAGGCAAGAATGTGTGATTCGTCAACGGGGAGGAGAATTTCCATCAATCTGGGTTGCCCATCAGACTTGTCAAGATTGGCATTCTGTGCGTTTCTTCAGCAACGTTTAGTTGGTCAGCCTAAGATTATGTTACCACTAAAACGCCACCTGCTTCTGTTAAGATTGGTCCGCAAAAGGATTTGTCAGCTTTACCATCCTAACACTGCAGCCCTTCGCACCAGCATGCAACTTCACAGGCTGCCTCCTTCGTCTTTTTCGGACAGAGCAGCCGGCGTCTACTGATAGGTTCTCACAATAAACTCCACATTGTCTAGTGTGAATAAACAAAAGAATTGTAACGCTCGCCAGCGTGCCCCGTCGCCCATTTGCCTGTCCTGAGAGGACATCAACCAACCATTCGACGTGGAGTACATTCACTAACGTGGCCAGCTTGAGGGCATGGTCAAACTCACACATTTGTGCATGTCTCCACAACCTGCCAATCAACTACTAGTCGTACGACAAAAGCAAGGACAGACACCACAGTAGGGAGGTAGACAGGCCGAGGCAATCAGTGCGTTGACTTCAAAGTCATCAACATGGCATTACATCCCCTGTGAACACCGCTTTCATCCATCCTCCTTTTGAAGGCGACCATCTTGAAAGGCCTCATCCGATAATAATCAAGGGACAAAGTTCGGTGGTTAGGACAAGGAGCACTAGACAGACCCTGATCTACTTAAAATCGGGCTTTATTCCATGCCTGTCCGCTCCCTTACAAACATCAGTAAAGAAACCGACGAACTTGCGTGGCATTCCCTGAATCATAAACTCGACAAGAAAGTGGTGCCCAAATTTCTGAAGGGCTTTCAACAGGTCCGCAAACCAAAGAGGGAAAGTAAAGCATTAGCACACCCCCCAACCGAAAGTAGACTAGTTAGAATATGCTCATTCGATGCACCTGTGCAGAGTGCCTATGCTACTCTCTCGATTTGGGGAGAAGAGCAATGTTTATTGGAGGGTGAAAATCATGATTCACCACAGATACTTGTGCGGATTATAACGCACTGTCAACTTGAATGTGCAGGCAGCCAGTGATAGCAGAAAATCATGCTGTTTGACGCCTTGTATTCTCCCTCCTTTTAGCAGCCAGAGCCTGTTCAACCTAAACCCAAGCGTTATTCTGCTCGGCAATGGAGCCAGCACACCAACAGGCCACATACTAACATGCAGCAAGTGACCATAAAATCGACAAATTGAACCAATCACTGACGAGTGAATATTCACTTGAACTGATGGCTTTTCGGTACAAAATGGAAGGGAACCACAATAAACTTTTGTGTAGAGCACATTTGAAACCTCAGTCGTTTGTTGTCGAGGAAGATGAGTAACAAATTGGTGTCCAAATAAGGGAGAAGTAGTTGGAATAAGGAATGAAAATGTGTTCAATTTAGCGCCTCGAGACGTGGCTGAAGAGGGGAGACGACACAATACTCAGGCGGAATGCATGTGTTCAGCGCACAAAGTGGATTTTCGCTTCATGTTTTAGAACTTGCTGTGAAATGGTGCGCGAGGGACCAACATGCGTGCTGGTGGTAACGCCTTGTATGTTGCAGCATTTCTTCTGTCTCTCATAAAACATACAGTTTAGGTGGTCTTCTTGTTGCTCCTCGGCTGCTATTTCTTTCAATGTACACCCCATCACTTTGAAACTGTCTCAATCACATGCGCGTGAGCAGAAACAACCTGCTCCTTTGATTACTGGGCAGACGCCTTCAATCATGCCTTCATTCATTCATTCACGCGAGTGAGCCTACGTGAACTTGATTGACCTTCGTGAGTTGCAGCAGCGCTGAGATGGTCTGACCATCAAAACAAAGTGATGTGCATGTCTAGATTGGTTAGAATATCACAAGTCACGTACCAGCGACTTTATTCCACGCCACACTACTTGTGGTTTTCACTGATGCGAATGCACTTAATCCTAATGCAACACTGTTTGCTGATGCCAACTCCAACTCCTCCAACATTTTCGTGTAGTTCTGTTGAAGTGATGTTGGGTTGTATGAAGAGATGAGGCCCCAGGTAAACGTCATTCCTGCTCCCAAGACCTCATCCGAGCAGGCGCACTCGCACACACGAGTCATGTCAATGGGGTACGATGGTTCTCGGGATGCACTACGTGACACGCTAATGGATAACACTTGGACATTGCACTTGTGATTATTGTACACTAGTTGTAGAAACCGGTTTCAAGTCGCATATAGTGAAGTGAAGCGTTGGCACTGACTCCTTGTACACGCAAAGTTAGTGGTGGGAGGAAATGACGCGATGTCGGCACGGCTGCCACTTGATGATTTGCGTCACTGGATAGTTGAAGTTGCAAACTCAAGTCACCGCAAGAGATGTATCAAGCCTGTCCACAGCTTCACTTCCTCAAGAGCTCTTCCAATGGCAACTTTAAGGCAGCCATCGCCAGTCCACCATCAGTTCTTTCAAGGCTTGATGTCAGGATAACCACATTGCAAGGAATTGCCTGGTGCAGTCTTCACGTCAATTGGGCTCAATTATGCTGTCGGAGTTGATGGTGAGAGCTTCAATTGATGTGCCAGTACTACCCATTTCATTTGACTTGTTGTAACTGCTTCGGTTAAGTACCAGCTAGTTTAGTGCTCGTCTTTCCGGAAAACCAGGGTGCAGGCAGGTGTGGGTGCAGTAAGTATCTATTGCCCCATCGCGCCTCTTGTTGCAGAAGGCAAACTGAAAATGACCAACAGCAGCATCTACAATATTTGGCCAAATACATGTTGAGAAGCTGGTAGCCTTTGAGACCACATTACAAGTGGTTGTGTTCGGGTGCGAGTCAGACCACTTGTAGAGGTTGACTTCAGTAAATATTCTGCCATGCTGTACTCCTTCGCAGGCACAGCATTTGCATTCACTTATCCACTTTGAATACACTCTTCGAAGTGACATCAATTTCGCCCATGGCACATAAGCGAGTTGTCAGGTTCACCCTGCGTTTCCCAAGTCATTTTGTCGTCATTTGCTTATCCCTTATGGAGCACGATGGGAAAGTGTTGGATGTCAGCCTCAATTTTGGCTGAGTCTACCATCGGTGCACAAAATAGCCACTGTGGAGAGTGTTGTGGTGTTGAATGTATTAACGAATGTCTCTGCATTCGCCTGGATTGAGAAGGAGACGGCAGAGGGCAGCAACACAGAATGGCGAGCTGGCAGCAATAATTACGGATTGCATACAAAGCGAACTCCGAAGAGCCTAACCTTTACCTCCTCTACTTTGGCATCTGTCATTCGGTGAATAATTACTCGAAGTTTGCCGATCTACCACATGTCACGCCGGTTTGCATTGAACCGCTAAGCCTCTACGCTTCCCATTAGCATCATGATGTGTGCACACACTTACCACGATGCTCAGCACATTGACTTCGGTGTTCTCCCCGTTATTTCATGTCTACTTTCCCACTACATTCACCACTTGGAAATTGTTTTAGTCACATATATGTGTGAAAAGAAATAACCTGCTACTTTAATTACTTCGGCATACACTGATGCACACTGGCAGGTGACTAGGCAGGCGCTTTCAATCATGCATTCATTCATTCACACGGGTGAGCCTACGTAAATTTGAATGACCGATATGAGTTGTAGAAGAGCTGAGATGGACAGACCACCATAGAAGACAATGTGTACTTTTAGATTGGCTGGAGTGGCACAAGGTACGCACAAATGTTTCGCGGCGCAGCAATGTCCCAAGCATTTAATATAATTCTGCCGCATCTGACGCCTTCCGCCTCCAAAAGAGATGGCGGCAGACGGAAGTCATATTGATAATACCCTTTGGTGAGAAAATCCACACTCGTCAATCACAACCATTAAATGCACCATCAATTGCTTGTGCGAGTTCGCCAGGAAGAACACCTTGATGCTCCAATCGTCAATCGCAATCGCAAGAACACCAGCATTATTTCGTGGTGAAAGAGTCGAATTGCGACTGACCATGAACATTTGCATCTGCGCACGGTACTTCATTGCAAGTGCCATACTTCTAAGGACCTCAATGCAAGCACCGAACTGACGCCCACGCAATGTTGGTGCAAATGGGTTGAATGGCAGTGTGCCATTAGAGGCCTTCTGCTTACTGCTGCAACTGCGCTCTCACCCAATCAACCAACCAGCCAACCGTGCGATGAGGTCAAATTCAAGCGCGTATAAATGCACAAAAGGCAGATGGCTAGACAATGAACTCGTGTCATGTTGAGTGTTGTCGTCTTCCTCACTGCTGTCACCTACTCCTCCTCAGGTATGTGTTCATTTCCCCTTCATGAATTCATTTATTTTTGGAGAAGTCACCATGTGCCATACCCCAATGCATGTGTCGGTTATAGCTTGGGTTTTAGTAAACAGGCAAAATTGGAAATGGAAGTGGAGTTGGTGGTGTAGTTTGCCATGATTAGGGCGTGATGTCAGGCTACCGTGAATCCATGTTGAACGCATCGATGTGCGTGGCATGGCTTTTGAGACGTAAGGCAATTATGCAAACAGGACCCATCGTGAGGTTAGCCGAGTCCATGCGTTGGAATGGTGGTTCGGTGACCTGTGCTACAATCGAGTGAGCACACACCTCAGTCCTTCACTGCTGAAAGCGTTAAGGATGTGTGCGTTGTAGTTATCGTGCCATGATAGGGTGCACAATGGCGAGGCAGGAGAAGGAGGTCACGCATATTCAGGTCTATGTTCCAGATAAATAAAAAAACGCAGGCTGCAAGCCGAGTAATTCATTCCTCCAAGTGTCATAGCGGCATTTTGTGTATTAGCAAAGAGAAAACGTAACATAATAAGTAATGCGGTTGTGTTTTCCATCAGAAATGACTGACCTTCATTTAGGTTTAACAGACAAAGATTATTGTATTTTTTAACACCGTGGAATAGGAGCGGAGCCAGTGCTGTGGGGATCTCGCATTGTTGGAACGCCGCAGGGGTCATCACCACTGATGTACTTTCGTTTACCCGAGGAAGCCGTACGTGTAAAACTTGTGTAAACAGATACATCTTGCCAGCACGACAGTAGACGCATCTTTAGATGCTCCTTCAGGATCCAGATTCATCTTATTAATTCCTTTTCCAAGTGGCTTAGCATAAGAGCCGCAAGGCAGATTGCATAACATAATCGCAAAACAAGAGTAGAGCTTTCCAGCTTCGGTGGGTAAATAGGCATCTGAACTGACTTTAGGTTCTAAAAACGATGTGGATTAGCGGCCAATCCTCCGACATCGACGTTAGAAATGGCGCGTGTTACGTCAAAGAAGAACTCTTGGGTAGACCCTGCCAAACCGATGGAGGTAGGTAGAAGACTGTGAACTCTTACTTTCATTTGCCTACAATTGTAATGAACATACCTTGGGGTGCAGACAGGATTGGTGTAGCAGAAGTCTTCTTTGGTGCGTCCACACTTCTGTGTGCAATTTTAGAAAGTGCCAATCTCACTGTCGACGACGTGTCCAAAGAGGAGGGACTGCAAATATGGGGTGCAGATGGACTATTTGCGTCGGCAATATTCGTGCCAAAGTGTGCATTTGAGAAGCCAGAGGAAGGTGAGTGGAGGGAGTTGGGGAGGAACGAGCACAAGCTGTGCGGGTTGGACGCCTGCTTGACATGAACCAATTGCTCCAGAGACATTTGCTTTACACAACACGGCATTTCGAGTGCTCAGTGCGATTGATGTGGTAGATGTGCCATTCGAGTCCTTCAAGTAACCAAGGGTTGGGAGGAAGAAGAGTGAGACAGCCTAATCATTAAGCACTTCTTCTACACAGGTGAAGTCGACTTGAACACGTCGTTTCCACTGTCCCGATTTCGGGGGGGCAAGTCGTACGTGGAGGTGAAATTCGCTGTTGGAGGCGCGAACAGTGATTCCAGGGTTAGTGCATTGTTCATGGGCGTGTCATTTCCACGCTCACGTCATCCTCTTCATCGCTTACCTAGGATTTTGTGCTGCTTCTTTTGTGCCATTTCCCCTTGCAATAATGTAGGTTGATCTTATGGTGAATGGAGTAACTGAGTGCTTATGGAAGGGCATCACTCTTCTACCTCTTACAGCGGAATTCTGCAGTGAGTTTGTTAAGCGTTAAAGCAGATCATTTCTTGTGCTCATAAAGGCAACTAATATGCTCATTACGATTTTCTATTCTCATCCAAGGAAACATGAAAAGAGACGTAGAAGCTGACCTGAGAATATTCGCTTTGAACTTCACACGAAATGATGCGCTTAATTACACAGTACTTCAGTGGTATGGGACGAAAAGAAGACTCACAGTTACTGTTGATTGGGAGCAAGAAGGTGAGTGGTTGTCCACACCGGCAAGGTGGGCCTATTTCCGACTAACCCTTCAAAGTAATGTGGTTCTGAGTTAAGTAGGGTTCTGACGACTCCAACTGTCGGCAGACCTTAACTGCACAAGTCATCACACGGTGACTGAATGTGTTGCGTTGATGTAGGTGAATCGCCGGAGATCGCGACGTGCAATGGTAAGTACGAACGCATGCCTTTTCCACAGAAGCCGGAGAGCACCACGTTCTTGCCTGTGAAAGCCTTTCCTTGCGCCTACAAACTGCTCCAACCTAAACGAATCGCATTTGAGTACTTAGAAATAATTGATGTTGGTGCCACTCTACCGGAAATATTTCATGCCAACTAACTTGCAACTATTTACTTGTCATAACTTTCAGCTTACCAGGGTAGAACCGGTGAGTAAATTGAATTGATCCATAACCCGACTTTTAATGCAAGGTCAGTTGTAGCAGCACCGCATTCCATGAACTGCATTCTACCTTCTTCACTTGGCACATCTCGCAATGCCTCCGAGTTGCACTACACATACACACACACACACACACACACTCGATTCATGCCAGCATTCGGCCTCAGCCTGCAGCTCTCCCTGTCCAACACACTTTGCCTCGATTTCCACGGTGGACTAAGTGAATACTTTGTCTGTCTAGTCGCAGACACCACGTCAGCGTCCATCCTAATGTGCAGGCGGTTCTCTTCAACAAGCGCAACTTGATACGAAGTGGACTTGTATTTATCACTCAGCACATCCCTGCTCCTTACATTAGCCACGAAAGCATTGAGTAGGAAGACCTTCCATCCATTTGCACACCAAAGCTTTCAGTCCTTTCTCCTTAACTGAAGTTGTTGCTATTCTTCCAACCCATGCATAATTGTCGTCCACGTCATTGCTTAGATTGTTCATATAGTTAGGCTGGGATTTAACAGCCTAGATTACGTCGAACCTAACGCGTTCTAGGTTTGATGAAGCAGTAGTTAACGTAAATATCATCGACAAGCCTTAGCTGCCAAAGTGCTCCTTCATCGAACACCTTCAACTTTATCAGCATTCTTTCGTGCTCTCTGCCATAACATTGCAAAGAAATTGATGAGCAGAGTGTGTGACACCACAAGCCAAATATCTCCACAGTCCTTCTCCTCGTTTTCGGCTAGCGACAACACATGGTCAGTAGGAGCTGCGTCAAGTTGAAATGACGTAGGCGAATGTCCCATCGCCCGGTAGTTAATATATAGCCATCTCCTCCAAATCGTGGACAAGTGGACCTCCAATGCTGCATCCACCAGACGGCAGGTTAAGGTTAGGGTGTGTTAGGTGTGCCAGTATTTCTCCTGCGCACATCAGCCTCGACATGCTTCGTTATTGTGATACACGGAGGGGTGGGTGCTGCTGGCACCTCAAACGAACAACTTCATGTGTTGTTGCTGCAATAGTCCCTTACCAATTGACGCATCAAAGCCACTCGCATCGGTCACCTTCCAGGTTGTCATTGCACATTGCTTTGCCTGTTTCTCCCAAAACATCCGCTTCACATCGAGATTAGCATTTTGACACAGGTTTGTAGTGACTAGCTGCAGTAATTCTGCGATTCATTTGCAGAAACAGGATTGCCTCCGCCACAAGCTACCTCTACGCGTAAGCCACCATTCTGATTGTGTGTCCACGCATTCCTCACTTCCTCCACTCACAAGTTACTGCCTTTGCTTAGCTACGACACCCAACCGTAAGTTACAGTCGTTTGCAGTGCTAGTTGGACGATACGTTAAATATTCTACAGTTGATGCAAATGTTCTCTTCCACGTCACACTCAGCTTGCCTCATCCACTTTGTTTAAAACACCACAAAGTGCTGCTTGGATGTGTGAATGTGGGAAATGCGCGTTGATTAGCCAAGCCTTGCATGAAGTGTTGATTTTGCACTCAAACAGCAACGACTTCCTCTGGTAAGTTGATGCACTGACTTCTTTCCACAAATCTCAATGCACTGATCCCTCCATTCGACTGCTACTTTACTGAGCTGCCTCTCTTCGTATTCTTGCATCTCACAGGTCCCACGACTACACTGGCCTCCAACGGTAAGACACCCGTTTGCGTTGCTGATGCACGCCGAACATGACGAGCATTTGATAGGAGGCTGTCAACAAACGTTTATTTAGACGCTGCGTGCTGCTTCAGCAACGCGTTTTCCTCTTACTTCGTGTCGATGGAAGAGCTACTTCTTATTTCCTTTTAATACATTTTAACTCTGCGAAACAGGAGTGGAGCCAGTGCTGTGGGGCTCTCGCATTGTCGGGACACCGCAGGGGTCATCACCACTGATGTACTATCGTTTACCCAAAAATGCCGTACGTATTGTACTTTGCATATACACACACTACTTGCCAGCATGATAGGAGACCCCTTCTTTGATGCTCCTTAACGATCCAAATTTTATATTACAATATCCCTTTTCACGTGGGGTGGCATAGGTAAGGTGTTCGTGCATTGGCAGATAAAATGGGCATTCGAATTGATTTTAGGTTTTGAAAACGACGTGGAAAACTGGCCAATCCTCCGACATCGACGTTAGAAATGGCGCGTGTTACGTCAAAGAAGAACTCTTGGGTAGACCCTGCCAAACCGATGGAGGTAGGTAGAAGACTGTGAACTCTTACTTTCATTTGCCTACAATTGTAATGAACATACCTTGGGGTGCAGACAGGATTGGTGTAGCAGAAGTCTTCTTTGGTGCGTCCACACTTCTGTGTGCAATTTTAGAAAGTGCCAATCTCACTGTCGACGACGTGTCCAAAGAGGAGGGACTGCAAATATGGGGTGCAGATGGACTATTTGCGTCGGCAATATTCGTGCCAAAGTGTGCATTTGAGAAGCCAGAGGAAGGTGAGTGGAGGGAGTTGGGGAGGAACGAGCACAAGCTGTGCGGGTTGGACGCCTGCTTGACATGAACCAATTGCTCCAGAGACATTTGCTTTACACAACACGGCATTTCGAGTGCTCAGTGCGATTGATGTGGTAGATGTGCCATTCGAGTCCTTCAAGTAACCAAGGGTTGGGAGGAAGAAGAGTGAGACAGCCTAATCATTAAGCACTTCTTCTACACAGGTGAAGTCGACTTGAACACGTCGTTTCCACTGTCCCGATTTCGGGGGGGCAAGTCGTACGTGGAGGTGAAATTCGCTGTTGGAGGCGCGAACAGTGATTCCAGGGTTAGTGCATTGTTCATGGGCGTGTCATTTCCACGCTCACGTCATCCTCTTCATCGCCTACTCAGCATTTTGCGCTCTCTCTATTCTGTCCTTTTGTACCCTCCAAAATGCAGGTTGACTTTAGAGTGAAAGGATTTCGCAGGTGCACATGGAAGGGCGTTACTCTTCGACGACCGGCACCACCTATCTGCAGTGAGTTTGCTGAGCATTTCAACAGGTCATTTGGCGTCTCCTTAAAGCCAACTAATGTGTACATTACGACTTCTCTGCTCAACAAAGGTGATTTGTCGAAGGACACCAAATCCGACCTAAGAATATTTGTTTTGAACTTCACACGACGTAAAGCTCATAAACATACCACATTCGAATGGATTGGGCAGCGAAACAGTCTTGCGGTTACAGTTGATTGGGAGCAAGAAGGTGAGTGGTTGTCCACACCGGCAAGGTGGGCCTATTTCCGACTAACCCTTCAAAGTAATGTGGATCTGAGTTAAGTAGGGTTCTGACGACTCCAACTGTCGGCAGACCTTAACTGCACAAGTCATCACACGGTGACTGAATGTGTTGCGTTGATGTAGGTGAATCGCCGGAGATCGCGACGTGCAATGGTAAGTACGAACGCATGCCTATTCCACAGAAGCTGGAGAGCACCACGTTCTTGCCTGTGGAAGCCTTTCCTTGCGCTTGCAAACAGCTCCAGCATTATTCAATTACATTAGATTAGGTAGGAATAATTCATGTTAGTGCCCCGCTACTGAAAATATTTCATGCTAACTGACTTACAATCATTTACTTGGCATAACTTTTAGCTTACCAGGATAGAATCGGTGAGCAATTTGAATTAATCCATAACCCGACTTTTAATGCAAGGTTAGTTGCAGCAGCACCGCATTCCATGAACTGCATTCTTCCTTCTTCACTTGGCACATCTCGCAATGCCTCCGAGTTGCACTACACATACACACACACACACACACACACACACTCGATTCATGCCAGCATTCGGCCTCAGTCTGCAGCTCTCCCTGTCCAAAACACTTTGCACCGATTTCCACGGGATTTCCAAGGAGGTCGTAAAATGTGGGAAATGGAGCACGAATCCACCCGCGTGTGCAGCTCACGAGAACCAGATGATGCTAAGTGAATACTTTGTCTGTTTATTTGCGTCAGCGTCAGACCACTGATCCTAATGAGTTTCTTCACCAAACACATTCTACGTCATCAGCAATCATTCATGCTTTCTGCCACAACATTGCAAACAATTTGATGAGCAGAGCATAATTACACGACAAGCCAAACATCTCGCCAATCCTTCACCTCGAATTCGGTTAGCAACATCACACGGCCAGTAGGAGCTGAGTCAAGTTGAAGTGCCGTAGGCGAATGTCCTATCACCCGGTAGTTAATATATAGCCATCCCCTCCAAATCGTGGACACCAGGACCTCCAGCGCTGCATCCACCAGACGGCAGGTTAAGGTTAGGGTGTGTCAGGCGTGACAGTATTACTTCTGTGCTTGTTTGCCCACATCAGCCTCGACATGCTTCGTTATGGTGATACACGGAGAGGTGGGTGCTTCTGGCACCTCACAGAACCAACTTCCTTTGCTCTTGCTGCAATAGTCCCGCACCAAACGACACATCAAACCCACCCACATCGACCACCTTTCAGACTGCCATTAGACGCCACTTTGCCTATATTTCCCAAAACATGCGCTTCACATCGAGAATAGCATTTTGACACATGTTTGTAGTGACTGGCTGCAGTAATTTTATGCCTGTTTTCTAGAACCAAAAGCGCTTCTGCTACAATCTCTGCGTTCTCGTAAGCCACCATTCTCATTGTGTGTCCACGCATTCCTCACTTCCTCCACTCACAAGTTACTGCCTTTGCTTAGCTACGACACCCAACCGTAAGTTACAGTCGTTTGCAGTGCTAGTTGGACGATACGTTAAATATTCTACAGTTGATGCAAATGTTCTCTTCCACGTCACACTCAGCTTGCTTCATCCACTTCGTTTAAAACACCACAAAGTGCTGCTTGGATGTGTGAATGTGGGAAAGGTCACGTTGATTAGCCAAGTCTTCCATGAAGTGTTGATTTTGCACTCAAACAGCAACGACTTCCTCTGGTAAGTTGATGCACTGACTTCTTTCCACAAATCTCAATGCACTGATCCCTCCATTCGACTGCCACTTCACTGAGCCGCCTCTCTTCGTATGCTTGCATCTCACAGGTCCCACGACTGCACTGGCCTCCAACGGTAAGACACCCGTTTGCGTTGCTGAGTCACGTCGAACATGACGAGTGTTTGGTAGGAGGCTGTCAACAAACGTTTGTTTAGAAGCCGTGTGCTCCTAGAGCAACGTGTGTTCCTCTTACTTCGTGTGGATGGAATAGCTATTTCTCATTTCCTTTTGATATATACATTGTATAGTTCTGTACCTTCCCGATGCAGCATCCAGGAATGCACTTTTCTTTCAATCCCAAAATCCATTTGTTATTGCATTTCCACCACTCTTAAAGGTGAGCCTACCTTCTCCTTCTTATTCATTTAGCCATCCTTACGTCGCTGCTGATGGCAGTACTTTGGTGAACTCATCCTCTCGACGATTTCATCGCGATGTGTGCTTGAGAACTGCATACAAATTGTCATTTGCATCTTTCTTTGCCCAAATGCGTTGCTGTCTAAATGCGCTTAGCTGAAATAAATTCCCATTCCATTTATGTTGAATTTGTTGTTCAATGTCACGTTCGTAGTGCTGACGCCAGCGACGACAACTACGACAACACTGTCACATGTTGTACAGAACACGAAAGGCAAGTGCGAAGCAGAGTTGAATGGAATGCTCAAGTGTCTCACTCCAACTGATGATGTGAACAGAAGAGCACCGCTTGTGGTGAGAAGGGGGAAGGGTAGAGGTGAAAGTTACGTCCTTACTAAACGTATCCAGTCTAGTTCATTTAGTCTTCTTGGCTGCAATCTCCAACTCTTTTCCATTAGTTGGCGAGAAGGGAAATCCTACGCTGCTTGAAAGGCTGGCCACATATTCAGCACCCATTTGAACTCATGCTCGCGTTGGTTGCACTGAGCTACCGAAGTCGCACCTCTTTCAATTATAAACACTGATGCATGGACACTCATTCCTTGAGCCAGACCCTTTGCACACCTGAGGAGACTAGAAATGCAAAAATTGTCAACGCTTAAGGAGGTCTTCCGCAATCCCATGCAGCAGACGTGATCGCGCCAATTAACGAGTCACTTCGTCCACCTCGTTGGTACTATGACCTTAGATGCTGCATTTACCGAGCTACATAAGGGACGAGTTGAGGTGTTCCTGAGCCACATCATGTACTCCAGGGTGACATGATATAATGTGGAGCTACACGGGGAGCTGATTGCTATCAACGCATCAAAGGCACAACTTTGGCACAGATTCCTTTTAAAGACGTTGATTCGATTCCAGCTTATTGAAACACCTATGCTCAACAAGTTGTGGATGCAAGGTGAATCCAGTGCTTTGGGTATTCTGTGTGGCACTTCCTCGCATTCACAAAGAAAATAAATCCACACCTTCGATCGAGCAACAACCGCTTCAATTCCATTTTGATGTCGCTTCTTCAACCACGGTTTTATGGAGCGTTCCTTGTTACGTCAGTGTTATCTGGCCTACCTCAGGTGGCAGATTTATACTCAAGCACGATTTCAACGTAGCACTGCAGATATCTCCACTGACCACCACCAGCTAACACAAAACGTTGTGTTCTTCGAGGAAAAGTAATTAAGTTGACACACCATTTGCTTTGCGCTTTAGCATGCTGAGTGAGTACACAAAGGCAGGTGTTGATAGGACTGCCTTTGTGTTTCCTGTTTTGCTCAATTTAAGTAGAGTGTTTCATGGGTTCTCGCTCTGTTGCGTAGTAGGCTCGTGAGAAGGATGAGGAGCATGAGAGTGTTCAGCATTCGGCAAACCCCAGCAGAAAATGCGTTACTCAGACCCTTGTAAGCATCTTCGTATACAGCAGCTCGGTTGGCTTTATAAGCGCGTTGACTACACCCTCAGAACATGGCCGATGTTGGTAGTGCTGATGCCATCACAGACGCAGTGGAGGGAGGAGGAGGAGGTGTCGATTTCAGCGCCTCCACATTCGCGCGGTCCTGACAAAGATGCAGCAACTTCGACAAGCTTGCTCACACTAGACCGCAAGGTACAAACACCTCGACGCCGCATGTTCTGCCGTCGTCGAAGTGGAGCGGATGGGAGAAGATGTGGGTAGGTAGGCACGTAGCTAGCCATGCGCGTGAGTAGATCCAGGGACAGAGAATTGAGCTGACCCTCCCACCACTACCTGTCTATTTGTCCAAGCCTCCACCACCCAAATAACCCATTAATCAGATAAATGAAAAGTGAGTAAATAAACTAATAAATCTCAACTCTCGATGGAGTGCTGAGTGGCGCATTCGACAGTCTCAGAAGCACGTCAGTCGATCGATCCGTTCAGTATATTCACTGACTTGAGTGCATGCCAAAGCCACACCTTTGTCCATGCCTCCACGAGCCGCCAATCAACAACCAGTCGTACGGCACAAAACAATCAAGCCAAAGCTAACTACCGCTGCGACCAAAGCAAAGGACAGATATCACCCCGAGGCTACTTCATCGCCACAGTAGAGGAGGTAAACAAGCCGAGATGATTAGTGTGCTGCCTTCACACTCATCACCACAGCATTGCATCTCCCGTGAACGCCTCACCCATTCACTCATCCACTCATCCACATTTCGAAGGCAACCATCCAAAGAAAGCCTCTATCCACAATAATCAGGCGACATAGTTTGGTGGTTTGGACGAAGAGCACTAAACAGAGCCTTATCCACTCAAAGTCGTGTCTTTTCCCATGTCCATCCACTTCACCACAAAAAATACAACACCAACAAAGCAACGGACAAAATTGCTTGACAATGCGTATAATCTAAATTGGACGAGAAAATGGTGATCAGATTTCAAGAAGGCTTTCTCCAAGTTTGCAAAACTACAAGGCAGGGTGAGGCAGCAGCAGCAAGCATCTATGGGGATTATAAGGTAGACGGCTGTACCACACCTTATCAGCATCCATTATGCCCAAACCGATAACAACAGCTCCATGCCACTCTAAATTAAACACTGATTACTTGTCTTAATCAGAATTCGCAAAAGTGCATTTATTAACACAAAAGAAACGGCTATACACAATGGCGAGGACAGTAGGCAAGCGCAAACCACTTGGCTTTTTCACAGAAAAACTAAAACAAATGGCATTGTCGGTCACAAAATAGAATCAATTCAGTCAAAGTGATGGTCTAGCGCCAATGGACACACACATCTGACTAGCGAACATTCAACTCACGCCAGCCCTGCGTGAAGGAACCCGAATGACTAGTGGCGGAGCAGGGAGCAATAACACAGACTATCGCACCAAATGTGCACAAGCAAATGGACCACGTAGGAACTTAAAAAGCAGGATAAGACAGATGAAAAAGACAGCACATCACGGTAAGGCGGTACACTTCATCAAGGTGGATAGACAACAACAGGGCAAATGCACATAAATGTACACTGATGCAAACCAATAAACTGACTATTTCCTTCCTCCACGCATCCACACTCCTCGTTCGCACCAACGATTACCCCTTTCTGCCTGCCGCGTCATGAACGCAGGAATCACGGCACCGCAGTCTGCATTCCTCCACCTCTTTCAGCAAACACTTGCCACCAAAACTGCTCTTCAGCAGCCGTGCGGTCGAGACGATATTCATGTCCACCATAGTCTCGGAGAGAATGTAGTCGGTACACCCATTTACGTATTCATTTGCCTTTTTTTGCAGTAGAGTTCGAAGATCCCACCCACCCACCTATCACCTTTGCCGAAAAACTCCAACACAAAACATCGCCGTACCTATCGAAACAAGGTGAGGTGTAGAGATGCAACCTCAAGCATGCTGAATCTCTAGCAGAGGGCAGCAACACAGAGTGGCGAGCTGGCAGTAATAAGTGTGGTTCCGCTGTTAGAGGAGAAAGCAGGGATTACCTGTGTGGGGAATGCAAGTCCGCGTTGCGTTTGATCATGAGAATTGTCTGCTCTTGAGGTTGACTACTGACGTCGTGTCAACGACAACACAGACAAATCATTCATCCAACTAGGTTGAAGCATCATCGGGTTCTCGTGCACCGCAATAACCTCCGAGCAAGAATGGGCGGATTAGATGACCCAATTATAAATTGTATGCCTTCTGCTGCAGTGGGATCCATGTGGGTTAGAGAGAGAGAAATGAAGACCGAAGGCGAATGTAGGCATGCACAATGGATGTGAGCTCTGCAACATGAAAGCATCGAGAGGTGTACAAAAGGAAGAATGCAGCTCTTAGAATGAGAGGCTGTTGCAGCTACCTTTGGGTTTTTACTTCGCCTACAAGCCAAACCAATTTATCAGCCAATTTTACCAGGAAACGCTTCCATTAACATTGCAACAACATGATCTATTCCTAGCTACCCAAATGTGCTTCACTCATGTTGGAGCAGTTTGTAAACACAAAGAAAGGCGCTGCCTGAATTCTGTGGAATAGGCGCAAGTTCTGGCGATTTGTCTAAACCAACGCAACACTTCTAGTTACCTCGTAAGGACTTGTGCTGTTTAGGCCTGTCAACGATTAGAAAGGCCAGAAGACTATTAAACGACATCAGTGGCATTTGTTTTGCATTGTAAAATGCACTAGGCAGGAGTGCGTGCAAGATGCATCGATTTGGCATTGATGGGGCGATTCATGGATGAACAGACCAAATATGGTTAAGTGGGTAAATACACTATAAGCGGAAGTGCTTCTAATGGAACAGGTTTCGAGTAAGTAAAAAGAGTTATGGGGAAATGGGTAAATAAGAAAGAAATTAGAGAGACAGTAGCTAATGAGACAAAACAGGCGACTGGGTGAACGTCAACGCCTATGGACAGGGGGTGGCACTTCTTGACGACGGTCTCGATCGCCATAGAACGATGAATGAAGAAATGCTCCTCACAGGCAAGGCTCAGAGCCACCTAACAAGGTGCACCAGACCATCCCGTCTCACTCTCTCTTGCTCAACTCCATCTAAAGGAGAGGAGCAGATGAAATGCAATCGGCCACAAAATCACTCGGTGGGTTGGGTGTCAGCATCGTGTGAATGTTGAGTGTAGATGGAAGTGCTTTTCGCACACGAATTCATGACGAAATGAGGAAGCAGAGAGCATTTAAAAAGTGTGACCTCATGGGATGCATGGTGCTGCACAAAGGTAGTCGGACACGAACCCGACCTTTGACCTCTGGAAACTTCGCATCTATGAGCACTCGGACAAGTTGTTTGAGAGACTTTAGTGCGTCTGCCTCCTTAGTTGATTAGATTGTTGAGATACGGGGTGTGCTGACAGTAAGAGAGGATAAGGCAAGTCGGCCACGGCGAGGGTTAAGAATGGCAGCCAGCGATGAAGTGCACTCGTGGAGTGCTCGATGAGAATCAAGATTTCCCAATTGCTGACATTTGGAATAACATGTTGCACTTGCCACCACTTGCTAATTTCCTAGCATACCTCTGCTCTCTCCTTTTCTTCGACCCTATCGCCCACGCTCTTGAATTCAAAGGCAAATTCTTCATTGCACAAACGCAGTGTAGCGTTTGGAGACTAGGTTTGAGATAAACAAAGGCACAATCCTGGGACAGAATGTACTCATTTAGTAAACGGAGGGATTAGGGCTACCGACCCTAGCCAACAAACAAAACAACAAAGAACTGCAGTCATGGCACTGCGGGATAGCAATGGGATAGACGCTGCGCGACTCTAAACCATGCTGACCGACTGTCTTACAAGAGTTAGAAGCATTATTATGGCATGCGCGGCCAGCTTGACGTTCATTGGGAGGACGACTTGGTACCCACATGCAGGTTGACCTCTCCGTTTGACATTTTACAGCAAGATTTACGATCTATAAGGCAACCTTATTGGTGGGTTTTCTTCGTTATTCAGGGAAGTCTGGAGGCGCAACAACTGATGATTTCTTGTATTTCGTTATTTTGAAATCAGTTTGTTAATGTCTTTTTCGACCACGGACAACTTATAATTATAATGCGCCTTGAAGAAAAACAGCAAAAGTAATTGTGATTAACACTCATTTTGCATGGAAACTCATCCAGCTAATCAAATATTCATTCGTCATTGAATCGGTCAAGTGCTCAACTTCAAAGCCATTGGGTGCATGTTCGTATGTTGTCTGTTCCTGTGCTGTCTCCCTTGCTGCTTCTAGGCACGATTGGATTCCGCTTGAGTAGACTCCAGATGCTAGAAGAAAAGAAGTACTATCAAACGACATATTTATTTTGGTGGACAGAAATGTACGTGTCTATGGTGTTGCACTTAGAGGTTCAAAGGATTAATGAGAACTACGAGACAACTACACTGACGTCCTTATGCATCGAGGACTGTTTTCCTGCCGTAGGCACTGGATAACGACCCCACCGACTGAGTAGAGTGTCTGTTGCCCATGATGCACCCCTTAATTGGGGGATTCTATTATCTGGGTTTGCGGGTCGGCTGTTTACGATCAATAAATGCAAGCAAAAGGATCGCGCGACCCGTCACCGGAAGATCTGTACATCGATCCATGCCTCTTCTCTGAGTCACGTATCTCCATGCTGAAGAATGGATATTAGCGGCATAAGCATTGCCTCAGTGTCACATGACTAATCAGTTTGGAGGAGGAGTTTCGGTGTGGTGTTGCCTACTGTGCCTACAAAAGGATGTCGGTAGCGTGGGCTCGCCATACCTCAGCCACCTCTCCACTGGCTGGAGGGAATCCAATTGGGCATGAGCGGGCAGCTCCGAAGTGCAAATAGAGTGGCAAGGTGGAAGCAGGGCCAGGGTGATTGGCTATGGCGTGTTAGTACGAGGGAAGGACTATCTAATGAGATTCCTTTGGATCTTCAGTGGCTTTAGTAGCTCTCTGCTGACTGCTGTTCCATCAGCTTTGTGCCTGCGATGCATCAAGTGCAATCAAAGGAACATCATCAGGTGCCCCAACCTCATACAATGCATATTTTTAGCGACATGATTGTCACGAGAATTGAGAGTAGTCGAGATGGAGACTGTGCCCAGCCACAAGACGATAGACAGGATTGGATCTCTCGATATCAGAAGGAACAAGGTGACTCCTCCCAACGCTTCTTATTTACGCGTGCTCAAGACCAAGACCACAGAACTACATACATTGCAGACTTGACTTGCATTCTAATGGACACCAGAGTTGTGGAGACACTGTTAGGTAGTGCACGATTTTCTCTTCTCCCCATTGAACATTGTCGCAACATGGTCTTGGTACTCATTCCCGCCCACCTCCGGCTCCGGACTGCTGAGTAAGTGAACCGGCTACCTCACGACAGACAACATGCCTTGCATCAAAATGTGGACATTGAGAATGGCCCAATTTTAGTTGGGGATTAGAGTTTACCTCCTCCCTCGTGTTCTCCTTGTTTGCGATCCCATGGCACACGGTGGTCCTCTGCTCAAAAGTCGGTCAAACTGATACTCTTAAGCATTCACTGTAACTCTCTCCCTCATTCATTGTTTGAGGCAATCGCCCAATCAGACTCAGATGCTCTTGCTGCTCCTTCAAACATGCAACTTTGGAGACGATTGCAAACAAGGCCATTGTTGTCGTGGTATTTAACCCCAACTGCGACGCAAACGTAAACGAATTTATTTGTTGTTAGCAGGTTCGCAAAGCAACGGGTTTAGGCAAAGAAAGGTGCGATATGCTTGTTTGTGTGCAATTCTCAAGCAAATTTCACGTCCGGTTCTTCAAGTGGGTGCAATTACAAAAGTGGTGTCATCTGCGGTAATGCCAAGAAGGCTGAAATGGGAGGAAAAAGAGATGACAGCGATTGCAGATTGATGCATTGGAGTGCCTCAAAATTATGCAAGGAATACATAAAGGAAAGAAGGAGTAGCAGCTATTCCATCGACACGAAGGAATGGAAATATGCGTGGTTCTAGAAGCAAGTAGCGTCTAAATGATCAATTGGTGAAGTGCTTTCAATCAAACACTCCCCATGTTTGACGTGTCCAACTGCAGAGAGCAGGCATTGCCGTGGGACATGTGGATTGGAAAGAGGCAACATGAGTAGCCCTTACAAGTTTGGTACTTGCGACCTAGCAACATAAACAGATCAAAATCGTCTTCTTCAGTCGTAATCTGATCTTTTCGCTATCTTACGAGTGTGATTGACGATTGTGTCACGAAATCACGTGGCAACATCAGGATGTTCTTCTTGGTGAACTCGCGCAAGCAAGTGGCGGTGCACTTAATAGCTGTGGTTGACAGTTGGGAGTTTCCTCACCCGAAAGCACTGTGAATAGGCCTTCCATTTGTCTTCACCTCGTTTAGAAGCCCCAGCCATCAATTTCAAGAGATCGCTTGAGAAATTGCTGCTCTGCAAATCATTTGTACACACCTTGTGATGTTTAAACCAGTATAAGCATTAATCTGATGGTCTCACCAACCCGGTGCTTCTGCAACTCACAAAGGCCATTCAAGTCCACGTAGACACACCCGTATGAGCGGATGAATAAATGAATGCTAACTAAAGGCGTTTGATCAGCAAACTGAAAGCGTGAATCAGCTTATGTCAGCATGATTAGAGGAGCAGGTTGTTTCTGCTCACACGCATGTGACTAAAGCAATTTCAAATTGGTGGTGGTGGTGGTGGTGGTGGTGGTGGTGGTGGTGGTGGTGGTGGTGGTGGTGGTGGTGGTGGTGGTGGTGGTGGTGGTGGTGGTGGTGGTGGTGGTGGTGGTGGTGGTGGTGGTGGTGGTGGTGGTGGTGGTGGAAAAGTAGAAATGAAATAGCGAGAACACCAAAGTCAATGTGGTGAGCATCGCAGCAAGTGTGTGCACACATCATCATGATGATCAGGCGTGTAGAGGCATTGCGGTCGAGTGCAAATCTGTATGACATGTCGTGGGTGGGTAGAATTCGAATAATTATTTGCCGCATGACAGACCCTAAATCAGGGGATGGAAAGGTTTGACACTTCGGAGTTCGCTTTATATGAATTCCACAATTACTTCTACCAGCTCGCCACTCTGTGTTGTTACCCTCTGCCGTCTCCTTTCACACCGGGGGAAAGCGGAGGAAGTCCTAGACACATTCAACACCACAACGCTCCCCAAAGTGGCCATGTTGTGTACGAATGGTAGACTCGGCCCGAATTGAGGCAGACATCCCACACTTCCCCATGGTGCACCGTGATGGATAAGCTAACGACGACAAAATGACGTGGGACAAATGAAGTGGACTTGACAACTTGCTTGTGTGCCAAGGGCCAAATTAATGTCACTTTGAAGAGTTCATTCAAAATGGACAACTAAATGTAAATGGTGCACCTGCGAAGGAGCACTGAGCGGCAGAAAACGCGCCGCACTCAACCCTCACAACTCGTGAAGTGCAGTGATTTTGGCCTCTTGCCAAAAAGAGAATGAATGAAGGATTGAATGATCTGCCTCGCATCCGAACACAGCTGCCTCCAATGTGGACGCAAAGCGCGTCAACTCCTCAATACACACTCGACAAAATATTGTAGATTCTGTTGTTGGTCATTGTCAGTTTTCCTTCCACACCACAATATGCGATGCAGTAATTAGTTAGAGCAGTGGACACTCACTCCACCCACATGAGTATGATTGCAGGCCTTCTAGAACGAAGGGCCAAACAGTTGCAATAAGTAAAATGGAATGAGGCTTGGTTGACGACAGGACTGCTGGAGCATCAATTGAAGCTCCCATCATCAACTCTGACAACACCAGACAACTATTTTGAAGACTGTTATCCTGACATCAAACATTGGAAGAACTGAGTTGAGGCTGGCAATGATTGAGTTGGAGGAACTCTTGAGGAATCAGGACTGTGAACGAGCTTACGGCAACCCTTACGGTGACTTGGACTTACAGCTTGAACTATCCAATAAGGCATCAGTGCTGCCTCGTTTGCAGGCAAGTGAGGTAGACACCGCATCAAGTGACTTCGAAAACACTAATGCTACCAAGTGGCGATCGCACTGACATCGCATTATCTCCTCCCACTACTGAACTTGCATGTACAAAGAGTCGGTGCCACCGCTTAAATTCAAGGCAGGCAATTCGAAACTGGCTTCCACAAGTGGAGGGCAACAATCGCAAATGCAGGCAATCCACCAGTGAACACCACAGCAATGTCCAAATGTTGTCTATCAATGCGCCATGTAGTACAGCCTGAGAACATGACCCTATTGACATGATCCGTGTGTGCGAGTACGCGTGTCCGGGTTGGGTCTGCTTGGGAGCGTGAATGACGTTTACTTGAGGCCTCATCTCTTCACACAACCCAACATCACCTCAACGGAACAGCGCGAAACGGTTGATGGAGTTAGATTTGCTATCAGCAAACAGTGTTTGCATTACAATTAAGCGCATTCGCATAAATGAAGAACGCAAATCGTGTAGCATGAAATGAAGTTGCTCTTCTAATCAATCTAAGCACGTGCAATACTTACTTTGATGGGCACACGATCTCAGTGATTCTGCAACTCACAGGGGTCATTCAAGTTCATATGGGCACACCCATTTGAAAGACTGAATGGATGAATGAGAGAAGGCATGACTAAAGGCGTCTGCCCAACCCACTGCAAGTGTACATCAGTGTATGTCAAAGTAATCAAAGGAGCATGGTATTTCTACTCACACACGTGTTTCAAAGTGGTGAGAAGTGCATCAGGAGAAATAGTAGTCAAGGCGCAACGAGAAGATCACCAAGGCTACTTTGGTTTGCACATGCATGCACATTGTGATCAGTGACTTAACCTGCCTCCGTCGGACATGCTGAGGCTTTGTGATACAATTTGGCGTCTATCGAGTTTTCCCTGTAAGATCTGAGAGGAGGAATTGTCAGTTATCGTAGTGTTGGAATCACTGCTCAGCGTCTCCATCCAACGATACAAGAGGCGTAGGAATTGTTGCAGTATGCACAGACTTAGTAGCAGTACACAAGGTGACCCACCCACCTGACTATTCACAGCAGGCTTCAATACATGAGGCAAAGGCGCAATTTGTGTGTTGAACAAATGCATTTGGACCGAGCACACTGTCTCCTTCTGTCTTCATCCATATCTCGAGATGCTAAAGTGGATGTATTTTGTGTTTCGGTATTAGAACTATTCCCTCCCTACTTTGACATCAATTTGAAATCATTTTTGGCAATAAATAACTTAGCTTCTGACATGCATTATGCGAAAAATGATTGCAGCTCTCATTCAAAACGTACTGAAAACTCATCAAGTTAAATAAATATTCGCTCGTCAATGATTCGCTGCATTAGTCCAGTCAAAGATGATTGGCTGTAAGTTAGTAAATTGTCTGTGCCTGTGCTTGTCCCTTGCCAATTCTAGCAGCGGTTGAATTATCGGTTAAACAGGCTTAAGATGCTAAACTGAAGGTGAATGTCATGCTATTTGAACGAACACAAGCCGATGTGGTGAAGAATCTGCTGCGTCACTGTCGAAGTCAATGTTGATTTACCAATCCGACTGGTAAGATTATCATGGAACTTCAGCATGATTGAGGTTGTATCTCTACATCTCACCTTGTATCAATAGATACGGCGATGCCTTTGTGTCGGAGCTTTTTGGCAGAGGTGATAGGTGGGTAGATGGGATCTTCGAGCTCTACTGCAAAAGGAGGCAAATGAATTCGTGAATGGGTGTGTCGGCTACATTGTCTCCGAGACTGTGGTGGAGATGAATATCGTCTCGACCGCACGGCTGCTGACGAGCAGTTTTGGTGGCAAGAGTTTGCTGAAAGAGGTGGAAGACTGTAAAGTGTGGCGCCGTGATTCCTGCGATGAGGACGTGGGAGGCAGAAAGAAGGGAGTGATCGTCGGTGTGAATGAGGAGTGTGGATACGTAGAGAAAGGGACTTGTCAATTTATTGTTTTGCATGAGTGTACATTTATGCGCATTTCCCTTGATGAAGTGCACCGCCTTGCTATAATGTGCTGTCTTTTTCATCGGTCTTTGTGACCGACAATGTCATTTGTTTTCGTTTTTCTGTGCAAAGAACAAGTGGTGTGAGTTTGTTTCTTGTCTCTGCCATTGTGTTTGGCCGGTTCTGTGGTGTTAATGAATGTATATTTTGCGAATCCTGCTTAGGGCAAGTTGCCAGTGTTTAATTTAGAGTGGCATGGAGCTGTTGTTATCGGTTTGGGCATAATGGATGTTGATAGGGTGTGGCACAGCAGCCTACCTTATAATCTGCATAGAGACCTGCTGCAGCTGCTTCACCCTGCCCTGTGGTTTTGCGGACTTGGAGAAAGCCTTCTTAAAATCTCATCACCATATTTTCGTTTAATTTAGACTTTGCGCATTGTCAAGCAATTTTGTCGGTTGCTTTGTTAGTGTTGTGTTGTTTGCAGTGGAGCGGATGGACATGGGAAAAGACACGACTTTGAGTGGATAAGTCTCTGTTTGGTGCTCTTCGTCCAAACCAACCACTAAACTTTGTCGCCTGATTATTGTGGAAAGAGGCTTGATTGTTTTTTGCCGTACGACTGGTTGTTGATTGGCGGCTCGTGGAGGCATGGACAAAGGTGTGGGTTTGACATGCAAACAAGTCAGTGAATAAACTTAACGGATCAGTAGTTGAGATTTATTCGTTAATTTACTCACTTTTCGAATGTCTGCTTAATGGGTTACTTGGGTGGTAGAGGCTTGGACAAACGGGCAGGTAGTGGTGGGAGGATCTGTCCATTTCTCTGTCCCTGGATCTACACACGCGCATGGCTAGCTACATACCCACTTACCTACCTCTTCTCCCATCCGATCCGCTTCAACGACGGCAGAACATGCGGCGTCGAGGTGTTTGTACCTTGCGGTCTAGTGTGAGCGAGCTTGTCAAAACTACCGCATCCTTGTCAGGACCGCCTGGATGTGGAGGCGCTGTTGTTTGTGATGGGGGAGAATTGAATGCTTCACCTAGTCCAGCTGAATTGCTTACGTGCAAGTGACTTATGAGCTTGACCGGTTGTGTGCTTCCGGCTTTCTGGAATTTGTAATTCTTCTCTCTCGACCTTTCGAAATATCTATGGCGAAACGAGAGCATCCGTGCGCCTTCGCCCTCGTCATGAGAGCTTGTCATGTTCTGCAACGCTCTTTGGAAGTGGAAGATTTTGGCTTTCTTTAGGCGTCCTTAAAGCAAGCACGCATAGTGGTTACTTGTTGAGATCCTGCGCGAGTGTATGGGAGCAAAATAGGTGAGGTGATCAACATGGCTAATAGCTATGGGGCTCATGGATGCTGCAGAGCGAGGGCAAGTGGGTCGGATCGGCCTCAGCTTGTGGTCGTCAGGCAGGGCAATTGTATTTCTCCACCCTCCTCATGAATATGGCATGACACTCGCAGTGTCATAACTGCTACACAAAGGCGAAAGAGCGCCGCGGTAGCAGCCGGCGTGACATTTTCTGACTCATCAAAGACCCTCCGTCCCCAATGCCACCCACTCCTCAACATGCGTCGATGATGCCACTGGTCTTGGTTGTTATAGCTGGAAACGGAATAACACTCTAATGGTCTCCATCCGGATGACAACTTTGCATTTACGATAAGAATTACGAGAGTCTAACACAAATACGCGATGCAGCTTTCACCATGAACAGAAGCCGTGCCTGATTTAGCGACACTGAAACAAGCTTGTGAGGCACAGCAGGCAAAGAGGACGGGTAGGCAAGGTGGGACACTCGTGATTATCCTTAGTAGCAATAACGCTATCAAGATTAAGCCATGACCACCAGAACCACTATCATGGACGCGGTGAAGCGAGGAGAAGGTGTCGATTTCTGCACCTCCAACAGTTCGATGGTTCTCACGATGATGCGCCGACTTCAACAAGCAGATGGAAGAAGGGGTGGGAGGATAGATAGGTGAGCAGTCATACACGCGGGTATGTCCATAGACAGAGAAACGAACAGATTCTCCCATCTACACTAAAAAACCTGCCAGGCACATCTGGTTTGTGTTTAGGCTGAGAGAATGACGGAGACGAATGCCACTCATTCTTTGCATCAAAAAAGGAAACAAATGCCACTGCCTGTCACAAACTTGTGCAAATTCAGTAGCACCATTTAGTATCAACAAGTACAAATATCTGCCTTGTGAGCATCCAACACGTAGCAGAATCCGTGTTTGTACTGCAAGTTTACTTCCCCACCTCTCATTGTTGGTTGGAAGTGGATTGCAGGTGGCTCGATGAATGTAAGTTAGGGCGTCTTTGTGTGCTCTTCGTCGCCTTCGTCTGCTATTTGCGCAGTGGTGGGAGGAGTCTGTGGCAGGATATTGCTCTTTGGCAACCTGCAGGGCCTTTCTGTCGTGTGTTTGCTGAGCATCCAAGCAGGTCATTTTGCGTGATCATGAAGTAAGCCAGTGTTCTAATTATCCATTCATCCGCTCATTCAAGGCAGGACATCCGATCTAAGAACAATTTTGTTAGAGCTTCACACGAAACGATGAGCTTAATTATGCCACAGTTGAATGGTGTGCGATGGTAAAAGCCTTGTTGTTACCTTTGGTTTGGAGCGAGGAGGTTGGTGAGCATGTGGACTGATTAAGTCGAACTCCCGGATTAAGACATATTTCCACTGTGTCATGGCATCGGGTTGACTACTCCTTATTGTCCAATTTTTTTTGCTTTAATGAACTTAAAAGCATTCTTTGAAAAACTGGGAACCACTCCTCTAATGCCGTGAATTCGAATGCACACTTTTGTAACTTCGAAGCAGCATTGAGATTCACCACGAACCTAACACCGCATCCCCCAATTTAAGATGATTCATCCAAACCAAAGCAATGCTTTTCGTTGCCCTGTAAGTACTTGTGCTGCTTAAGTCTGCTAACGTAATCCTGAATCACCTCTCCGTGAACCATTGCAACAAAGATGTTTCCTGACAAAGAGAGCAAAGTAGTATGACACTGTCAGTGCAGAAGCTTACTCGTCTTGCTTCCTACCAACGGTAAAAACAAGGCTGTTTCGCCCCACACTCTGTTAAAATGTGGTACAACAAGGCGCACCACATCGTGTGAGGTCCAAAGCAACTACTTCCAGATCGAATGTGTCATCTTTCGACAAATTGCCTTGACTGAGCAGAGGAATGCTTAATTAGCACAGCAGCTTGCTTCCTGGGAGAGGTGAAATAACCCGATTGAATGCTCAACAAACTCACTGCGGAAAGACGTTGCAGGTTCTTGAGGGGTAATACGCCACCATGGGCATTTAATAAAGTCGTTCATTTTAAGATTATTCTACATTTTGAGGAGAAATAAGGCACATTAGGTCTATTACAAAACTGTGGGAAATGCATCCCTTTCCCATCAATACTCCGTCTAGCTTCAGCCTGTGTGCCTCTTTGCGCGTCTGTAAAGCTCCGCATGAGTGGACATTGGAAAGGTTACTAAGGAGCTGAGCTAAATGCCCAGTCAGTTGCCTATCTAACTGATAAAAAGTCCCTTGATGTCTGCAGGTGTTGGAATCACTTTAGTGTAACTACCAATGTCGACGAATGCTTCCACTTGGTCACTTTGGATTGTTCGGCAGGCCTCCTCTATTCAAACTGAACCACTGACAATTAGCCATTGGTTACCTGACTAGCCACAACCGACCGTCTTCTTGACCAAAACACGCTCTTTATAACACATCACATGTGGACAAGTCTGCAGTGCTTTGAACTTGCATCATGCAGCCCTTGAGACCGATGCAACGCACATCAGAAAGGGAAATTGACCTCGTCACAGCTTTGTCGATCGCGTAGTCGGTCGCTCAGTCAGTATCATAGGATGAATGAGACACATTAGCGGAATCGGCACTAAGCTTGGCCATGCACTGCAGACTCTATTGGACCAAGTGACCCAATGTGTGCATCTTGTTTCCAACTCGATGCGAGACTAAATGGAGAATTCTCATTTGGCTATCGATGCCTTTCTCGTGAAGTGGATTGACAAACGAGGTGGTGGAGTAGTCTGCAGAAGTCTGGCCTACTCCAGTCTGGCCACGCATTGCATTGCAACAGTGCATTTCAAATAGGCCAGCAACACTTGGCAACTAGCACTAATGCAATATGCCCGCTGACGTTTGTGGGCTTGCGAAAGTACTATTTAGTGGCGCAAATGTGACTAAGATGCAAATAGAAATAGAAATTGGCGACTCACTTCTAAGTTCTTAACGAAATGAGCAAACGCGAGTTCTTGGTTAATTTTCTCGGTTCTTTGCCTGTGCACACTGTTAAGCCCCATCAAAGAGGAGGGTGTGGATGCCTCGAAGGCGCCGGCGAAAACGAAGAACAGTGCGCGTTCACTTGTCACTCGATGTGGAGTTGGAGGTTGAGGAGGAAAGAGAAGGAAGACACAAATTGAAAGCAAGGAGGTTCAAGTCCAAATTCAGCTCATTCTGATTTGGAGAATGCAGGCGTCGGAACGAGCCTTACAAATGCATTGAAGTTCGCCACCTGAGCACTCTTGTTGCAGGGCATGTTGAGCAGGTTTAGCGACTGTGTGGACGCAATTCGTGAATGCACATTCAATGGTGAGGCCGACTATACGTGCACCACGAGTGATTCGTCAACGGAGACGAGAATTCCCATCCATTTGAGTTGCTTCCACCCACCGCCTCGCCTGTCGATGAACTGCTGCAAACTGAGGTTGTGTGTGTCAGTGTCCTGCCGTGTATCGATCGCTTCACCGCTTGACCAATACGCGACTACTTTGAGACTAACGCTCCCATCGATCGATCAACTGATCGACTGATCGATTAGTGCGCGTGAGTCAGCGGTGGGATGCACGTGGAAATCACTGGTTCACACTCACGTAATTCGCCTGCTGAATTTTCACCTGAAGCAACTACGAGTTTACCAATCTTTCTTTACGATTTCCGACTTTTGATTTGTGCATCTACAATGAAGAGCTGTTGAACGGTCCTTCCCAATGCGACACATTTTCATCCTCGAACCTGTAAAGTCAAATAAGTTGTGGCCACGACCATGTGATAAACGTGGTCAAAATGTCTTTATTTCTATTCAGACGCAAGCGGCGGGGCAGTAGTTTGTCGTTTTTGACTTACAATTGGAACGAATTAACCCGACAGGTAGTGCCTGAGGTTCAGTTGGCGAGTTGTCTGTTGCTCAACAATTATGACTGATCCGAAGACGACACGTAGAGTGGGGCAGACTTAACTGGATGACAACGTGCTGAGATTCCTCTCGATGAGTGCTCATTGCTTCCTCCATGCGCATCAATTGGTGCCTGCATTTAATGTCTGAATGGGCAAGTCTTGTGGGTCTCTCACTCCACCAAAGCTGTTCAGCCTGCACATTGCCCTCTGAGCATGACAATTAGTAGCCCTTAAATTAACTCATGGCAAATTTGGTGAGCCAAATGAACTTGCTTAACTTATTGTGATTTTATTTAGCAATACAGCCTGCGCTAAAGTGTCAGTGGTGACCACAAGCGAACCAGACCCACACAGGAGGATTCAAAGCTTCTGCTGATGAGTCTGACACATTCATGAGGTTATTAGTCATTCAACATATGGATAAACCTCACGTCTCGCAACACATTTACATCTTCCGCATCCAATTTTCGCGATTGTACTACGTTTTCCAATTTGTGATGAATTTGTCCTGAGCTCTGACATTACGAATGGATGGTATTGCATGCATAATTATGTAGAGTGTCGTGCTAATTCTCATCATAATCCCTCTGAATGATAGAAAGAGGGCAAACCGACAGCCAAGTCCCAACTAGCTTCTGTGCGTCTTGATGGTTGCTTCTATCTATATCATCTGCATCTGACTCTCAACTTCGAGTCGACTCCATATCTCTACGCTAGCAACCATTTAGCAACTAGTAGCCACAAAGTGAGCGTCAAGGGATGATACGAACAGCAGTGTCTGGGCAAGTGTTGTGCATTGCAAAGGACAATTAGAGTAAATATAAGTAGGGGACACTGCATTATCAGACCTCATTTGGAAATGGCGTAGAAGTTTTATGTTTCATGTTCGCTAGAGTTTGTTGAGAATCTTGGCGGTTAAATAGTCGCCTCAAATGAATGCTAAGCAGAGTGCAATTCCCACAACTGACCAATCATTTATCAATTAAAGTAAATTATGTTGAATCAGGTGAGTGTCTTCCTGAGCTGAACACTTATTTTGAACACAGGACTGCCTACAACACCAATGCAACGATATTCAGCGGCCCAAAGCGCAGGCTCGGTCAGCAAACAACGAATGACGATGTGTAATTCAGCATAGCAGGCAAGAGGTGGCATTACTCAACATCCTATTGGCACTGGATTGACCTGCAGCCGTAGTCAGGAGATGGAAATGCGCCTATTCGATGCTTCCGTCAGGTGAGGACATTGTTGCTACTTACAACTTTAAGCAGGCCAAATTTGTCCAATTCTTGACGCCAGAAGCCTTCACTTTCTCCATGCAATGAAACGATTTGGGCGAGCCAAGTTGATTGCACCTTCGGTGCTTCGCAAATTCTGCCGAACAACGTGCCACACGACACTGCAGGTCATCGCCGAATTGTGCAGGTGCGTTCCTGATCATGGCTCCTCTGACATACAAACTTGGCCATCTAACTATCAAGTCAACTATTTCTCTGCTATTTTTGGTCATTTAAAAGCTGTTGATCAATGTGGAAAGTGGACTTAGGATCAAGAACCAGCCAAAGTGGCATGAGAATACGATGATGTGGAGCACTTTTTCACTTGTGGGCAACAAACGTTAACGCGACTCCACCAAATCCGTGAGAGTGATAGAACCACATCATTGATGTGTCATGATGGGGATGGGAGTCTTGTGGCTCGCGTCCTCTTCACAGCTCAACAGCGTCAGTCGCAATGGCAACCCACGTCACCAACCAGTGCTCAGATCTCCACCGAATTGGGCTGTCGCATGCCAACAAATCAGAGTCCTTTGGAAAGTTGTTGGAGATTGTGAGTTAGGTGACTGGACGATTTACGTCTTATATTACACCAAATGTGATGGTGGTTGCACAGACTTTGTCCAAATTAAGACCATGAAATGACAGTCATCACCACCAAAGTCATTTCTGAGTCACCGATTTGAGCCTTCTCTAGACCTGTAATGAGATGGCGCACCGTACAAATGTATCTTTCCACGTACTCAGTCAAAGGAACAAGAAATTGGCCAAGTCTGCTGCGCACGAAGGGCTGCGGCACAAGGTGATGTTACTACCTTAGTTTGGATGCTTTAGCTAGTCTCTGTCAGAAAGGATCTACCCACTTTATCAGCCCCAACAAGGGTGTAACATTACAATCACACTGGCATCGCTGCTGCACAAGGAAGTAGGAGTAACAGTGGCAAATAGAACGACTCTTGATTTACGAAAGATGCTTCGCTTTGGGCTAAACTGGCATTTCGATGCACACTCATGGCATTGCCAGTTTCACTGACAGAACAAATTCTTCAAATTGGAGAATTTGACGTCGCTCCAACACCGAGCATGTCTTCACTTTCCTTGTGCAAACAATGCTACTCGTCGCTGTTGCTGTTGTTGTTGTTGTTGTTGTTCGGAAGCGAGAATCCATCCAGACGAAGTCCATCCAATTGGCATGGCTTTGAGACAAAATCGTTCTTTTGGTGTGCTGAAAGCAACCATGTAGGGGTGAGCATCATCGATGGAGGGATGCGAAGCCGGTGAATGCGTTAGAACCACACCAACGACAAGCCGTGCCACAGAATGCGTTGGGTCTGTGATGTATTTCCAACTACCTTTATCCCAACCTGGTCTCTTCTACACCTCCATCAACACCCATTGTGGCTGCATCACCGCGGTCGCATAACAACATCTAATGTCTCATGATGCACACCAATGACTGCACTGACATTGACAACCGCTACCTTCTTCGTTAGATGTCATCTTCCAGTCGAAAATGTTCTAAAGACAATCTTTATTCCAAGAGCATGGACACGTGCATAATGTGCTTGGTGGACGGATTACTGCACTGATAAACTTCACGGGACCAAAGCGGTGAAAACCCTGTGATCACTGACCCGCAAACACATGGTTCGAGCACCCATTTAAGGTCAGAAGCGGTCAGTGCACACGCATCTCTTGACGCAACGGACGTCATCAACCACCGTGGAGTGAGTGAATGAGCACAGTCCTGACCAATGTGCCTCCTTTACCACATCACAAACGAAGCATGTACCCACTCAGTTCATCCACGCACCAAGACACTGAAAGTACAACTGTCCTTTCACTACCGAGGTAAGACGTCGACTATGCTTGCAAACAAATGCTCGCCAGTGGACTGAGTTGCAGGAGAGAACAAACTCGCACACTTGTCTGTCTTGAGGGGACGTCAATCGGTTGTTAACCAAGCATTTTCACTAGCATGTCTAACTCGAGAGCAGTATTAAGCCTTTGCCTTTGTCTGTGTCTCCGAAACCTACCAATCAACTACCAGTCACACAACAAAAAGTAGAGCCAAGGCTATTTATTGCTGTGACTAAAGCGATGGCGGAGACCACTCCAGGGCTACTACATTACCACAGTAGGAGGAAGGGGGTAAACAGACAGCAAAGTCATCATCACGGCACCACACTCCCAATGAACACCTCATTCATCACCATTCAAAGGCAACTATCACAAGAAGCTGCCTCTGACACTAAACAAAGTCCGATTCACTCAAAGTCGCGTCCCTATCCCACGTCTGTCTCCTCACTCATAAACAAAATTACATCAGCAAAGGAACCGACAAAACTGCTTGACATTTATTCATTCATTCGGGAAGGCAATCTTCAAGTGTGCAAAACAATGAGGAGAGAAAAGGCAGCAACAAACTTTCTAATCACAAGTAGACCATGCCTACATGGACCCAGGGAGAAAAGTAAGAAGGGGAATGCCTAACTGGGGATGAACATTGTGACTCGTTGTAAATATCCGCGCGGATCACCACGCAGACTGCCGTATCACTCTACACCAACACCCAGCATCCTCGACTCGACAACAGCACCTCCGTAACACTGGAAATCAAACACCAAAGAATTGTCTCAATCACAAATCTTAAAAGGCATACCCATACACACTAAACCTGCTAATCACAACCTTTCTCGCTTAGGCTAGGAAAACACTGCAAACAATTGACAAATGTCTGCCACAAAATCAGACAAATTAAGTCAATGCCATGATCTGATGTCAATGAGCACAAACACCCAACACGACAGCGCTGCGTCAAGGCATCTAAACAACTAGCAGCAGCAATGGGAGCAGCAGCGTGGACAGTTGCTCAAGGTCTGCACAAGCATGCGCACCACGTAGGGAACGGGGAAGCAAGAAACGGTAGATGCAAAAGGCCACACCTCACTGTGGGAAAGCATATCCTATTAGAGTAGGTAAACAACAAATGCATGAATGCAAGTAGAAATACACTTACGCAAACCAGCAAGTTAAGAAGTTCCTCCTTTCACGTACATTCATCCTCTTCATTTGCACTGAAGACTAGGCCTTCCTGTCTACCACGTCATCAACATGGTGTTCATGGCACCGCACTTGACAAATTTACAACTGCTCCAGCAAACACTGACCACTGCAATGCCCACCAGCAGTGGCACAGTCTCGACATTATGCATGTCCTTCGCAGACTCCGAGAGAATGTAGCTCATATACCACTTCACGAATGATGGTATTCGAGGATCCTATCCACCCATCCATTGCCTGTGCCAACAAACTCCAACCCAACTAACACGCCCGCACCTATCGAAACAAAATGAGACATGGCGACACTATCTCAGTCGTGGCGAAGTTCTGTGGTAATCGTAGCCGTAGTGTAGATTGTACGTCGGCTCGTAGTTGTCCAAATGGCATCTGCTGAAGGTGCACAATAAGCGATTCCGGCTCAACGATGGGACTTTAAGTACATTCAAGCACTGCTTCGAAGGGCACTGCAACCTCAATCACGTTCACTAAGCACAACAGAATTTGCAACCACTGATAGCACAACACCATGCAATTGTAAAAAGCCCCTAGAAGAAGACCAACGGAGCACTCTTGCATAAACATGGATGTAAAGTCCAAAGAGACATCAAATTCATTAAAAAACCTGCGAAGTTGAGAAGCATACGTACGTGAGCAAAGCACGGAGTAATAGCGAAGTCCGACCTCAAATTTTGTTGCACATTAATAAACAGGCAAACCTCTTCAAACGCAGCACACACGTTCCTGTTCACCTCAGTGCCTGGATCGTCACTGACAGCAAGAAAGGACATCCTTCGACAGTATCCCCTTGCCCAACCAGAAAGTAGTCGTCATTGGAACCCATAAAGGAGGCGACACAGAGACAGACAATATACTAACACGCAGCCAATGACCTTAAAATCGACATATCAAACGAATCATTGACAAAAGAACATTTGTTTTGCTTGACAATTTTTAGCACAAAACGAATGTAACCTGGAGTCGATATTTTCCATTTTTTCACTAGACACACGCAAAACGATGTGTTTCGATTGTTGAAAGGACATTTTGACAAACTGACATCTAGTTAAGAAAATAATAATTCGAATCAAAAAATAGAAAAGTAATTCATTGAAATGTCTCGAGACTTCTCCGGCTGCAAAAGAACGCACTTCAATGCATTTGTAAGGCTCGTTTGGACGACTGCAATCTCCAAAGCAGACTGAGCTGAATTAAGACTTGTATTTTCTCATATTTTCTTCGACTCTTCCTTCTCTTTCCTCCTCAACCCCCAACTCCATGCCGACTGACAAGTAAGTGCGCACTGTTCTTCGCTTTCGTCGACGTATTCGACGGTTCGTGTAGTAGATGTGAATCTGAGCCCTTCGTTTGCTTGAGTGGTGATAAAGACAGGGCCAAGAGGCATAATCACCAAATGCTTTCCACAGAGGTGAAATCCACTTGAAGACGTCGCTCCCACTTCCCCAAGTTATGAAGGGCAGTCACACGCGGAGGTCAATTTCGCTGTTGGAGGCACCAGCAGTCAAGCCCCGTTTTTGTGTTGCTTGTGGAAATGTCCCATCAACACTTGCGTGATTCTGTTCATCATTTGCCCAGGATTCTATGCTGTGTTAGTCCTGTGCCTTATTTCTCCTCAAAATGTAGGATGATCTTGAAATAAACGAAGTCAGTTAATGCCCATGGTGACGTATTACTCCTNCCTCGAAGGCACAAGAAGGCAAAATACTGGGTTAAAATATATATATATATATTCAACGGGCCCAGCGGCCAGCCTACGCAGCTAGAGCAATATGGTCACCTCTATGACCCTGACCGAAACAGGTAGTTCAAACAAAGAAAAATACTACATAAGAAGTATGAATTATGATTCTCCTGCCTCTAATGAGACAGTCTTGTAGTATGCAAGTAAGGTCGCTAGTCGATCGTTGTGGGACCTCTAATCAAATGCGAACCATTCATGTCAGGATATTTGTTTGATGACAGTTTCCACTTTCAACCTAAGAGCGTGAGCGATGAGGTAAAAGGGAACTACTGACAAAAAGTCTGCGATGAATACAGAGAGCTTGCACAGTGTGTCACGAGGAGTACAAACAAAGACGGGGATTCGTTGGTCCTCAAGTGAGCGACCGCGCATGTTGTAGCCATTGTCATGCAATAAACGACGTTGGTCATTTCAAGGTGCTAAACGTTGTAGCATTTGCGACACCTCTGAAACCACCATCGACGCCGTCAGTAATGTGACTTGGGTATAGGATTTCATTGTCGCATGAAATTGTGAAGGCAAAGACAAGGCTGCCACAAGTAATTCACACTGTTCATGAGACGTTGTCATGAGCATCAGCGTCTCCTAGTTGGGCTTGGGGTTGTCAACATCCACGCACTTTAGCAATCACACAGCCGCGGTGTCTTTTATTACTCGCAAAATGCCTCAAAGCGATAGTTTCGATTGCTTCAGTATCGTAACACTAAGTTCGAATGGTCAGCGCCGTAATCATTTTTGTTAATGTACCTGCTATTTCGCTGATGCCTAGTGAGCTCAGTTGTTGGCATTGAAGCTGGTGTGATTCCTGTGAGAAGCACTAGTTGAGGCTGCTGTGCGAGAGAATCAATCCACTGAGTAAGTGGAAGAGGAGCGTGATGATTACCGCATTGCCATTTGGCGCACTTTTGGTGATTTTTCCCTTCTTAAGCCAACAACTGCAACTCCTCCACCCACGCATTGTGCAAACCTGTGAGCTACTTCTAGTGACATCCTTGATGGACACCATCTGCATTTGGAAAACAACAACACAATGGGGAATAGAGAAACTACACCCATGCAAGAAATTATGCAAACTCCTCGGTGTCGTACATATATAAGCGTGAATGATTAAACTGGCATTTTCAGTTTCAAAATAGATTCCCACGTAGAAATATTACATCATATAGGTCGGAGTGGTATGAGCCATTGCGTATCCCACCCATTGGGCAAACGGTCCCATCTATTGATGCCATTTACTGGTCTCCGCACTACTTTGAACATTGTCGCACCGTTAACTGGACTCAATTTGGTGAAAGCTTTAAGTGATGCGCCAATAGTCCTAAAATTATGTGACTCGTTGCATTGAAATGCTTTATCAAATGAACTAATAAGTCGCTACATACGGTGAGTCTTGTATTACCTTGTTGGCGGCTTTTCCCATTACCACGGCACATAAAGTGAAGAATAAAGCTACAACCCGTTTTACCAGTCTAAACGCGGATATTACACCACAATCACATTGTCGTACCTGACTCACAGGGGCGCAGCGGTATCACGGTAGTGCCGAAAAGGAATCCAAATTGGAAAATTGATGATCCGCTTTACGCTATCAGTTTCGTTGACACAACGACTCCTTCATCACTTCAGACACGATTCATTGAGTTGGAAAAACAAACTACGCATTGTTGTTTGGAAGTTAGAATCTATGCGAATGAGGTTGACCCAAATGAAACGCGTTTGCAATCAAATCTTTCAAAAATGCACCGGAACCAGTCATCTGTGGGAGTCAGCGTCATCAATGGGGCGATGGTAACCCGGTGGGGGTGTTAGAACCACGTCGATGACAAGCCATGCTGAAGAATGGTCTAAATCAACGAAACCTCCTCCCGTCAGCCGCGGAGACGGAGGGAGTTATCGAGTCTGGTCCGCGTGTGTTTGTGTGTTGGAGAATTTGGAATGAGTCATTGGATCTCGGTGACCGTATCCAAACACGAAATAAAAAGACTATTTGTAGTGAAATGAAATTGATCTTGAATGTGTGGAAGGAGGAGTGGAGTAGAATTATTCCAATTTTCAGTTCGAGTGAACCATATTAAAGTGACTAGCCATGCTTGGGGGCAGTGGACATTAATTAAGGCCGCCACTTCTGCACTATCCAATTTCCTAGGCTTACTACTTAAGTGAGTGTGCTGTTCCCACACACCCCACCGGCCACCAGCAGAAGCTCTGCTCCAGCTACTAAATATCGAGCAAAGGACATGGAATCAATTCAACGATCTTGATCTCAGCGTGGTCGCTTCTACATCCACTTCAATGCGTGTTTTGGCTGCATTTGAGACCTCTAAACACCTACAAATGCAGCCAGCAGCTGCAACTGCTCCCAGGCATTGTGCTAAAGCGTAAGTAAATCCTAATGGCATCCTCGCTAGACAGCTTTCGTGCATTGCCATGCAAAGCCTGTGTCGCCACAGGTCCTGTGAACAGCGAATGGATGGGAAAGCAGGAGCACCATTATTTGACTTTGAGGTGTGTAAATCAGGCATAATCTGGTGGTTTGAAGAGTCTACAAGGGAAACAGCACCTTCCTTTCTCCACCACATTGCGCTGACGCGTGTAGTTGTGAAGAGGTGTTGTGCATAATGAGGAAAAAAGCATCCTCTCCGGGATCGATTAACCTTGTAGGTGTTGGTAAAGGGCTTTGCTTGAGACAGGTGTGACTGACTTCTACTTGGTGATTATGATTCAGAGAAACCGGTAGAGGTGTGGAAAGCCTCACTTCGAACACAAAATGAATAAGATGCGATTGCCGATGGAGTGGAATGGCGACGAGTTGAGTAGAGTATTGGGGTTAAGCATATCAGGCACTTTACTCTTACTTCTTCTTCTTCCGCTTAAATAAAAATAAGTTAAGATCATGGGGAAACGGACAAACGTTAAACCGATTTGCATTGAACCACATAGCCTCACTATGTCATCATAGTGTGTAGACATGTTTGCCACGACACTCATCAAGTGATCCCTTCACTACTTTATGGCTACTTTCCCACTACCACTAGCTTTTCGACTTCTTCTGGTGCACATCTCACCGCTTTGAAGTTCTCTTACTGGAGTCAGTTTGAGCAGAAGTAACCTGCTCTTTTAATTACTCTGGCATACACTGAAACCCACTTGCAGTTGGTTGCGCAGACGCCTTCAGTCACCACCCACTCATTGACTTGGGTGTGTCTGCGTAAACTTGGCTGAACTGAGTGGACTGCAGAAGCACTGAGTTGGTGAGCCCATCAAAATAAAGTGAGGAGTATGTCTAGACTGGGTGGAATACCATAAATTGCGTGCATATTCTTTGCGGCGTGGAAATTTTCCAAGCATTCAATATACTTCTGCTGCAACTGATGCCTGCTGCTTGTAAATACACTGACACTTGTAAGTGCGAGTTCACCAAGAACACCTCAATTTTCCCGTGTGAATTCATGGCACGGTCGTTAGTCGTATCCATAAGAAAGCCAACATTTCTTCGCTGTGAAAAGGCCAGATAACAACTGACGAAGAACATTTTTGACCTGTTCGACTTACTTCACTGCGAGCAATAAACTCGTAGTGACTTACTGCAAGCACAAAACCGACCACCACGAAATACTGGTGCAAACACGTGAGATGGTAGTGTGCTGTTGGAGGCCTTCTATTTGTTTTTGCAACTGCTGTCTCACCCATCCGGTCAAGCGTGGGGAGGAGGTCAGGGTGAGAAGCATATAAATGCACACAAGACAGTAGGCTGGATACTGAACGTGCGCCATGTTTAGAGTCGCCATCTTTCTCATCGGTGTCATCAGCTGCTCAGGTGCGTATTCACCTCTCCATTATGACTTCATTTATTGTTTAACACATCGCAGTGTGCTATTCTTCAATGCATGCGCTAACAGTAGGTTAGAGTGCGACGGTTTTTGTGATGTAAGGCAAGTCTATACATAGGACTCATCCTGATACACCTGCCATGCGCAGTTGAGGTCAAGAAAGCTCATGTGCAGGGGCGGTGGCTCGGTGGCCCGGACTTGGATCGAGTGAGCGAACACCCCAATCCCTGCCTGAAAGCGTGGAGTTTGTAGGTGTTATCGATGTCGTGGTAAGATAAAGTACAAAATGATGAGGTAGGGGAAGAGGGTCACAAGTTTTAGTGTCGGAATTCCAACCAGATAAGTTGTGCACTGCTAGCCTCGTGGTTCATTTGTTCAAGCGGCATAGTGGCATTTTGAGCATTTATTGAGACATCTCATTGCCACAAGTTTCTCTTAAAAGCAAAGCTGCATTGTAATTTGTAATGTAGTTATCTTTGCTCCCCTAGCTGATTGTCCTTTGCATGAATGCCTGAGACAAAAGTTTAGTGCTTTTTTATACTTCTGCGAAAAAGGAGCGGAGCCAGTGGTTTGGGGCTCTCGCGTTGTTGGAACACCCGAGGGGCCATCACCACCCATGTATTTCCGTCTACCCAAAAAAGCCGTACGTATAAAACTATCGTATAAACAGACATATCTTGCCAACATGATAGCACACTCATTCTTGTGTGTTCCTTTAAGATCCGAACTCGCGTCATGCATTCCTTTCCCACTTGAATTAGCGTAGGCATTGCAAGGCAAATGGTGAGGCTTTTACAAACCAGAGGTTACAGCGGAATTTTTAACTGATTTTAGTATCTAATGGCGTTGTTGAAAGATGGCTATTGGTCCCGAATCAACATTGAAGATGGCGAGTGCTATGTCGAAAAAGAAGTCTTCGGTAGCCCCTGCCAAATGAACGAAGGTGGGTAGAATGTCGAGAACTCTTCACTTCATTTGTCTGCCATAGTAAAAGAGCTTCTGAGTACAACCAGAAGTAGTTCATCAGAACTTTATTTGTGCATCAACAAGTTGAATTGTTTCTGCTTGATTTTGTGCTTAAGCGATGGTTGGAATTGCACGATGTTCCTGTGTACACTGCAAGATGAAAAGACCGACTCTGGCTGCTACTGTGGGAGAGCACTGTTGTTTGTACTTTTAGAAAGCGCCAACATTACTATCAGCGACGTGTCCAAAGTGAAGGTGCTAGCTATATCTGGTGAAGAAGGACCATTTTCATCGGTATTCTTTGTGCCGAATTGTACCTTCCAGCAGCCAAAGGCAGGTGAGTGGAGGGAGTTGGGGAAGAATATGCAAGAATTTTGCAAGAGGGACGCCCGTTTGACATAAACTAGCTTTCCAAGCACTTGCCCTAAAAAAACAGGTGGCGGATGTACCATCGGAGCCATTCATTTGCCTTAGGATTGGGGGAAGACGATTCAGGAATCATAATCACTAAATATTTCCTCTACACAGGTGAAGTCGACGTGAATACGTCGTTTCCACTTTCCCGATTTATGAAGGGGAAATTGCAAATCGAAATCCCCTTCGCTGTTGGAGGCGCCTACAGTGAATCATGGGTTTGTGCATTGTTCATTGGAATGCCTTATTAGCATTTGCGTAGTTCAGTTTATCATTTGCTGAGGATTTTGCGTTGTGTCTATTTCTCCTTTCTTACGCTCGAAAATGCAGGTTCGGCTTAAAGTAGACGGCGTCTTTAAGTGCTCATGGCAAGGCACTACACTTCAAGTATCTCACTCGGCTTTATGTCGTGAGTTTGTTGAGCACTCAATCAGGTCATTTCTCGTGTTCATGAAGCAAACTGTTATGCTAATTGCGCTTTCCTCTGTTCATTCAAGGCAATTTGTTGAGGGACAACACATTGGATCTGAGAACATTTACTTTGAGATACACACGAGAGAATATGATTAGGTATGCCACACTTGAATGGTATACACCACTGAAAAGCCTTATTGTTAGCGTTGATTGGGAACAAGAAGGTGAGTGATCGTCCGGACTGATAAAGCCGGCCTATTTTCTTTCTTTGTAACATAAACCCCTAATTATTATTAAGTTAAGCTGAGGTGGTTGGGGGTTAAGCAGGGTCCTGACGACTCCAACTGTTGGCAGACCCAAGCTGTGCAGGTCCTTACGAGGTAACTGAAAGTGTTACGTTGATTTAGGTGACTCGCCAGAAATCGCGATGTGCAATGGTAAGTATGAACGCATGCCTACTCCACAGCAGTCAGATATAGCGCCACGTTCTTTACAGTGAAAGCCTTTCTTTGTGTTCGCAAACTGCTCCAACATGCGTGAAGCACATTAGATTAGTTAGGAATAATTCATGTTGGTGCAACGTCAATGGAAGCTTTTCATGCTAGCTAACAACCGTTTGCTCGGCATGTCTTTTAGCTTACCACGGTAGAACCGGTAAGTAAAGTCGAACGCTCAATAACCGAATTTGTGATGCAAGGTTAGTTGCAGCAGTACCTCATTCCAACAAACAGCATTCATCATTCTTTTCTTTGCACACTTCTCAATGCCTCCGAGTTACACCATACACACGCTTGATTCATACTTTGCACTGATTTCCACGGATGGCATGAAATGTGGAACTTGGACCACAAATCCACCCATGTTTGCAGCTCATGAGAACCAGATGATGTGCCAATCTAGCTAAGTGAACACTTTGTCGGTTTCACACCTTCTGCCACATTGCAAGGAAACTGGTGAGCAAGGTAGGTGGCACGACAATCCAAACAACTCCACAATCCTCCTCCTTGGTTTTGACTAGCAGCAGCACCAGTGTTTCTTTTGGGCCAGACCATGTACCTCAGCATGTACTGACAATGGAGAGCTAAGTACTCTTGACATCTGCTGGAACAACTCGTTATCCAATGACACACCTCAGACCCACGCACATCAGCCACCACCAGGCTGTCGTCAGACCTTGCTTTGTCCCTACCTCATTGAGAGTAGCAGTGTCCAACCATGGCAGATTAGAGTTAAACTGATTTGGCTTTCGATGATTCCATTCATTCACCACCTCTTCCAGAAAGCTAATCATGCGACTATCTTTGGCCGATTTCACTGTTCATACTGGTGAAGTGTGTTTCTCCCTTATGATGCAACCCCTTAACTAATATTTACTGCGCGTTTGCATGTTGCAGGACCTAAAGTGATCCACATTTGCGAACCCTTAACTAATTTTTACTGCATGGTTGCATGACGTGGGACCTAAAGTGATCCACATGCGTAAGATAAAGTTGTTTTTCTTGTTTTTGTTAATTCTTTTGCATCTAGATATGCCGACGTCAGAGGCGAGCACAACTAGACGTAAGTCTCTCTTCTCACTCTCCTGCACAATGTAACGCAAGTCCACTTATCACTCACTCACTAATCAACTCAAATTTGCATGGCCGTTGCCTACTTGGACTGCGACTCGGTTTTCCGCTTGATGCAATCAAACGGTAACGAAGTCGAAGCGTTCATCGTCTTCTATCAATCCCAATGCACTGATCCATTAGCTTAAGTATTACGTGACTGAACCACCTTTTCTGCATATTTGCATCCCACAGGTTCCGTGGCGATACTCGCTCTCAACGGTAAGGCGCCCCTATGCATTGTTGAGACACGTCGGACATGTCATTGGCATAACTGCTCCTTACTTCCCCTTCACATATACTACGCGTAGGTTTTGAATCACTCTAGTGCAGACCATTCGAAACCACATTTCTATAAATCCTAAGAAGTCAAACCCTCTTCAATTCGCAATCGTAGTCCTCGACAATTGCTTCTTCCTCTCCTTTTAGCCGTCTTGGCATCGCTGCTGTTACCAGCACTTTTGTGAATGCAGCCACTTGAAGAACCGGACGCGAAATGCGCTTGTGAGCCGCATGATAACAAGCGTGTCACAACTCTCTTTGCCTAAATTCGTTGCTTTCAATGTTCTGACTACAAACAAATTCTTTTATCATTTGTGACGAATTTGAGGTTGAATGTTACGACAACGATGGTCTTGTTTGTAATCATTTGAAGAACCACATGCTGAAGGGGCGACAGGTGCATCTAGGACTGGTGTAAGAGTTCCTTCGAACAATGCGGGAGGAAGGGAGGAAGTTGCAGTGAATGCTCAAGAATCGCAGTTGAATCGGTTTTGTGAACAGAAGGCCACCGTGTTTTCACCAGAACGAGGAAGAGGAGGGGGAGGGGGAGGGGGAGGGGAAAGAGAAAAACTTGTCTGCTCTGAGAGACAGAGCGCATGTGAAGAATCCTTAGTCGACGCATCTAAAGCATTCACCCGACAGATGCGCAAGCCGTGTTGGTTGTGAGGGAGAGAGACGATGTGACGTAGCGGTGCACTTGAACGGCTTGAAGAGGAAAAGACTTTGGATGAGGCGAGTGAGACTGGCTTCCTTGTGGTCAACATCTTTAAGGAAAACTAGTGGTGGTGTGAATCGCCTTTTACTTCAACAGCCCCCCTTTCCAACTCGAAGTGAGTAGGATGCGTTTGCTGACAGGAAGTAACGGCGACGAGTGTAGGAGAGTTAACTGTGTTGTGTATATGAGAAGCAAAACGTTTTGGTAACGTACTGCTTCACTTCACTCTTCCCAATTCTCGGATGTTGGCAGCGCTTTCCACTGCCATATTCATGCAGCAGCTATAGCTCGAGGGTCAGTTATTATTTTGTGAAATGTGCACTGTCAATGAAGGACCTCGAGTCAGGTTTAAAAGTGAATCTGCATGTGCAGCGAGGGTGCAAATATGACCACTTACATCCCACAATGTTTGACGATTAGCATTGTGTGAAGCAAGCGACTGTAACCTTCTTCTCACCTCCCAATCCCTCTTCTCTGTCACATGACTATGCGTCTTTCTATGCACCACTTCCTACATCAGCGGTAGACTGCTGCTGCGTATCTAAGTCCAGAGTTGGATGAACATTCCATTTTCCTAGGTCACTGAACCACTAGTAGTGAGCAGCTTCTCGACTTCCCACTGTGCTACGCTTTGATGACATCCGCGATCCGTTGGGTTCTTTTATAACATAACTGGAGTAAAAGAGTGCTTGCAGCAGACTACAACCATTTGAATGGTCAGATGAGGCAGGTCATTTCTTTGTGTCTGCCCATCATGTGAGGCCAAATTACTCCAGTTAGTGTATGAGGACTTCAACGCACACGATGGGTGCATCCAAGTTTGCTTTACAGAAATGTTCCCCCTCTCGTAGAAGGCTCTATTCCCCTCCGAAATCGTTGCCTCGATGTCCGTTGCACTCAAATAAAATGGCACTGAATGCGTAGTTATAAGGTTGGTGCTTACAATGAGCCCCTACGCGTTTATTATCCCACACCTACAATGAAGTAATATGGAAAGCTCCAAATGTCCGTCTCCACTCCCCAGCTAACGCATTCGGCACAGGCAAGCTGAAATGCTTACAAGATCGCTCTTTAAAATTATGTGCTTTCTACGGCTGAATGGTTAGTCATGGACCCTTAATTTACCTTCTCTGTGTTTTAGAATGCGGAGGCGTTGAGGTCAAGTGAATTGGACCATGTGCGTCATGAGACCTGTGCACAGTGCTTGTGAAATTATAACCAGCTCGGTCAAGCATACCACTACATGTCTCCAAGTTCATTCTAGTTCACACAGGTATACCAATGCAGATGAAGGCATTCACACGGCGAGGTAAGGCTTTACCTTAGCGCATGCTGTGGCAACGTAAATGGCGAATTATGTCTGCTCATGCGGCACCAGCACCATTTCGAACAGGGCGTGAAGTGGGCGTCGGAAGAAGTTGCAACCCTAGTTGACATGGAGAAGTAGACATAAAGTGACAAGAAGCTTACCGGAAACCTTGCTGTTGCCACTTGCCCTAGCCTCCCTTCCTGTCACACTTTCCTTATCTCAAGCTCCTAACCTAACTAAGGTAGAAACACTGGGGTCTCTTAAACAATTCGCCTGAGTAAGCGTTCCCCAAAGCCTCAAGAGGTCAAATGTTGAAGTCATGTTCCACAATCTTTGTACAGCACCATTTCGTCCACATGAAGGGATTGAATGTAAGCTAATACTTCCATTCCCTTTCATCTTCGATGGCTAGCAGTCATCAAAGTTTGTTGCACCAGAAAGTCTCCCAAACTGGATGGAGTTATTGGTAACCCCAAATGGTTGCTTTAGCTCCACTGCACCGTCACTCAATTCCACTTGTTACAATTTGCATAGATCAGTTGACACCCATGGATGCACGAATAACAAATTTCTTCACGTTAGCTATAAACTGAATCTGACATTCCATCTGAGTTCCTAATGTTATAGCCATCTGTGTCCAGACGATGGTTAGGAGGCCAAACGATCATGAAACAAGAATGACAACAATCATTGTAATTTCCCAGCCTTCGACGTACCTTGACAGAGCAGGAATGGGAAAATTTGAGGTCTTCTGTAGGGTCACGGAGTCAGGACATCACGTCAAATGCTGGCGAACACACCATTCAACACACTGTCCTACGAAATTTCGACAACACCCAAGTGACATTGCAACATCACCCACCCGGACCTTCGAGTAACACGTGGAGCCTCATCTTAAGAGGTCACTGTAGGCTGTGAAATGAGCACAAGCTACCCCCAGACTAGAAATTGTCAGCAGAGAATCATATTCTTCAAGGTCTTTCAAAAGAGAGAACTCAGCCTCGTATTGGCCCATTTAAAGCAAGCACGCAGATTGTGGTGGTCTTAGGAATGGTAATTGAGCGAAGGCCTTAGTGACCAAAAGGCTGCAACGCAAGTTGAACGACAAACTTGGCTTATGCCTGTGGGATTCCTGGGTGGAAGGAAACTTCAGCTTCTCTTCGTCAAGAAGAGCTCGTCCGTTTCGCCACCCTGAACACGCATATGACATGACATTCTGTCTGTCCCCACCACCCTGCATAGGTGCATCAAATGAGTGCATTCTAATTAGTCTGCTTTTGATTGCGAAATTTGCTACTGCTGCTGCTGCTTTACCTCTCCTCATTGTGTTGCGAACCACGAAGAAAGTCTTCTTGCAGTTAGAGTTTACGAGATGTGGAGCACTTTCCTCGGTTCCTTTGCTAATGATGTTATTTTGTTTAGGAGCGAGCGAAGAGGCATGGAAAGATGACGCGACACTGAGTGGGTTGGGCTCTCTTTGGTGCTCCTCGTCTAAACCACAGAACTTGGCTCCTTGATTACTGTCAAGAAGCGCCTCTTTTGGATGCTTGCCTTCGAAAAGAGAATGGATAAATGAATGAATGGAGTGTTCATTCTGGGGGTATGTTGTGGTAATAACTGGGACGGTTTTGGTCTGCTTGCCTCCCCTGCTGTGGTGGTGGTGGTTGTTGTTCTGGTGGTGGTTGTTGTGATGATGATGAAGCTCCGGTGTGGTCTCTGCCCTTCCTTTAGTCGCGGTTGTAATTACCCTTCACTCTATTATTTTTTGTCGTATGATTGGCGGGTCGCGGAGACATGAACAGAGGTGTGGGTTTGACGTTGTCCTCCAGTTGGCCATGTTAGTGAATATACTTGACGGCCCGCAATCGATTGACGTGCCCTCGAGACCTAATCAAATGCGCTGATTTGTTCCTCCTCTGCCCGCAACTCAGTACACTGCTCAGTTTCATCTATTTTTACTTTCCTTCCCTTTCAATTACCTGGTTAATGGGTTACTTGGGTGGCAGGACCTTGACCACATGGACAGGCAAAGGTGGGAGGATCCGTCCATTTCTCTCTTTGTTGACTTATCTACGTGCATGGCTGCCAATTTACCTACATCCGCCCCTCCACCTCTTTTTCCGTCTGTTGCACATTTGCACGTTGCAGTGTAGTGTGAACGAGCTTGTTGAAGTTGCCGCATCTTTGCAGAATCATCGCACTGTCGAAGGTGCTGGAATCGGCATCAGCCTAGCTCAATGCATCCGCCACAGCATTATCGCTACTGACACTATTTAAGCAGGCAGTTGTCGTTAATGATGGGATAGGATTGAATGCCTCACCTCGTCCAGCTGGCTTGCTGGCGCGCAGTGTCGTATGAGCTTGACTGAGCATTGCTAAAACAGGTACAACTTTAGTTCGGGGTCAAACCTGCATCGCAGATTGATTTTGTGCTGTCGATTTCCTAGAAGTTACAACGCTTCTTCTCTTGGTCCATTTCTGCAGTTCTTACTTGCCAGTGTACCGAGGGCACAAGAATTCCATCCAGGTGGCACATGCAATCAGTGTGGATCGCATAAGACTGGAGCAAGTGGTCGCTGGACTTTACATTACTTTTTGGAGGGTGAAGGAGGCTGTCTTTTCTCTCTGTCCATTTATGGCAATCCATCTTGCCGATATGCTGACTTTATGTCCAGGGTAGAGAACCAGCCTCACTTGTTTAGGTAGTCTACCGAATCAGTTATGTGCGGCAACGAAAGCTCATTCTTCCCCGTTACTGCGTTCAGCCTTCTGTGTTGGAAACACGGGTGTTGACTCCCGTTTCTCCTTTTTTTAGAGCATTTGGTGGGACCTGTGATGACTTCAATGGATTTGCGATCTCACCTCCAATCAATGCTTCCACGGAAGGGTACAAGTCCTGCAGGCGCGTGTATGGCATGCTGCATCGGTCTAGCCTCGCTAGTGTGTGCCGTATTTCGAACGATGCTTATTGCTTTCTGCTCAACTGTGGCAAGGCGAATATATTGGCATGCTTAAATGGTGGTCCTTGAAGTCCTTTCGTTTTGTTGTCGGTGAGGTGGGTGAGCCGTGCTCCGAAGTTAGAGTGTTAGAGTGGTGCATTGCAAACATAGTCGATGCCTTACCTCGGCAGTGAAAGGACAGTTGTACTTCCAGTGTCTTGGTGGGTGGAGACGGTAACTTGCGCAGAATTGAGGATGAGAAATCGGCGCCAAGTCTTGCACTCCAATCCATGGGCTATGGGAATCTGATCGTCGTAACTAAGAAGGACGCATTTCCTCTGCCCACATAAACAAATTACTAGATTTGTCAATGGGGTTTAAATAGTTCTCCACCCTTCATCCAGCTCCAAGACAATAGAATGTTGAAGTGGCGGGGAAAGTATCCAAACAACTAGTGGCAGCAAACAAATGGAAAGCATGGAAAATACAAAAGCAGGAAGAGACGCAGTTACTCCCGAAGCAGCGTTGGACTCCCACAGAACACGCGGCGACTGTAGCCGGTGCAAGACGACTACACCTCGCAGTCAGATATCACACCTCATCAAAGTACGTAAACAGCAAGTAGTTCGCATAATAAATAGGAACTCTTCCAAATATAAATGAATGTGCATTTAGACGCACCCATTAATCTGCCTACCACGCCACAACGCAAGATTCACGGTAGGACACCGCTCGCACCCTGCCTCGCTGATTGCCAAAAGCACCTTCAGTGGCTGCACAGCCTCAACGAAATACCTGCCTTTTGCAGACCCGCAGGGCACATAGCTGATATGTTCGACGTAAATTCCATGTACGTGTCTCACTCTTCAGTACTACTCTTTCCACATTTCCAACACATTGCCACATTACCACACCCACATTAACCCATTTCCTTGATTAACCTAACAAAACAGATAGGCAACTGCGGTTGCATCAACTCAACTCCCTTCATCGCATTTTAGTGAGGGCAAATATCATAGTAATCCCACGCCTCGATGCGGGCTTCGCTTTGACGCCCTATTAAACAAGTTATTTCAATTACTTCCTTTCTTGACTGCCTTTCTCACTACCCAATTAAACAAAGAGATCAAAAGGCGCATCTACCGTATAATTAACATGGATGACTCGAAATGCCGTGCTGCCTGAGGCAAGTGTTTTTGGAAAAATTAATTGATGTCAAGCAGGCGTCCACCTTGCAATGTTCCTGCTCAGTCTTGCCCAAACCCATGCACTCACCTTCCTCTGGCCTCTGAAAAGCGCAATTCGGCACGAAGATTGCTGTCGAAAACACTGAAAATCCACCCCATATGTGCACTGCCTCCCGTTTGGCTGCGTCGTTTACAGTGAGGTTAGCGCTTTCTAAAATTACACACATCGGTACCCTATAGTGACGAAATCATTTGCTCTCTCCATCTTCCCTTGCATGCAAGGATGTTGTGCTCTTCCCAATACCGCTTACACACAAAATCAACTTAAAACTCTTTATGTTGCTAATGTGCGATACAAAATTCTGATCCACCACTCCTGGTTGCATTCAAAAGTTTTCTCACAAGGGCAGACAAATGAGCACAAGAGTTCTCCAACTTCCACCTACCCCCATCCATTTGGCATGGGCTACCCAAGACCTCTTTGCCATCATAGCACAGTCCATTTGCAACGTTGACTCGAGACCAAAGGTGACCCTTCGAAAGGGCTTCTATGGCCTAAAAATAGTAAATAGGGTCAGTAAAAATCTCCACTGGGTAAACACTCTAACTTCTTACAGGAATGCAGGAACAAGTCTGCCTTGCAAGGCCTGTGCCATTCCAGGTGAAAAGGAATGCATGCATCTGCTATCATGCTAGCAAGTAGTGTGTGTTTATACAAAGTATAATACGTACGGCATTTTTGGGTAAACGAAAGTACATCAGTGGTGATGACCCCTGCGGTGTTCCAACAATGCGAGAGCCCCACAGCACTGGCTCCGCTCCTGTTTCACAGAGTTAGAAATAAATTAATCTTTTATCTGTTAAATCTAAATGAATGTCAGTCATTTCTGATGGAAAACACAACTGCATTACTTATTATGTCACGTTTTCTCATTGCTAATGCACCAAATCCCACTATGACACTTGAACGAATGAATTACTCGGCTTGCAGCTTGTATTCTTTAGCTGTCTGGGACATAGATCCGAACATGTGTGACTTCCTTCTCCTGCCTCGCCATCGTGCGCCCTGTGTTGGCACGATAGCTACAACGCACACAACCTCAACGCTTTCAGCAGTGAAGGAATGAGGTGTGTGCTCACTCGATTGGAGCACAGGCCACCGAACCACCATTCCAACGCATGGACTCGGCTAACCTCACGATGGCTCCTGTTTGCACAATTGCCTTACGTCTCAAAAGCCATGCCACGCACTTCGATGCGTTCAACATGGATTCACGGTAGCCTGACATCACGCCCTAATCATGGCAAACTACACCACCAACTCCACTTCCATTTCCAATTTTGCCTGTTTACTACAACCCAACCTATAACCAACACATGCATCGGGGTATGGCACATGGTGACTTCTCCAACAATAAATGAATTCATGAAGGGGAAATGAACACATACCTGAGGAGGAGTAGGTGACAGCAATGAGGAAGACGACAACACTCAACATGACACGAGTTCATTGTCTAGCCATCTGCCTTTTGTGCATTTACACGCGCTTGAAATTGACCTCATCGCGCTGTTGGCTGGTTGGTTGATTGGGTGAGAGCGCAGTTGCAGCAGTAAGCAGAAGGCCCCTAATGAAACACTGCCATTCAACCTATTTGCACCAACATTGCGTGGGCGCCAGTTCAGTGCTTAGAAGTATGGCACTTGGGATGAAGTAACGTGTGCAGATGCAAATGTTCTTGGTCAGTCGCAATTCGACTCTTTCACCACGAACAAATGCTGGCGTTCCTGTGATTGCGATTGACGACTGTGCCATGAAATCACGAGGGAGCATCAATATGTTCTTCCTGGCGAACTCGTACAAACCATTGTTGGTGCATTTAACAATTATGATTGACGAGTGGGGATTATCTCACCAAAAGGTATTGTTAAAATGCCTTCCGTCTGTTGTCATCTCTTTTGGAGGCGAAGGGCGTTAGATGCGGCAGAATCGTATAGAATGCTTGGGCCAGTGCTGTGCCATGAAGCATTTGTACACACCTTGTGATACTCCGACCAATCTAGACACGCACATTGTCTTATTTTGATAGTCTGTGCATCCCAGCGCCTCTACAACTCACAAAGGTCATTCAAGTTCACGTAGGCGCACCCGTGTGAATGAATGAATGAATGAATGCATGATTGAAAGCGCCTACCCAGTCACCTGCTAGTGTGCATCAGTACATGCCGAAGTAACCAAAGGAGCAGGCTACTTCTTCTCACACACATATGTGACTAAAACAATTCCCAATTGGTGAATGTAGTGAGAAATTTGACATGAAATAACGAGAAGAATACCAAAGTCAATGTGCTTGGAATCGCGGCAAGTGTATGTGCATATCATGCTGACGATGATCAGACGTGTAGAGGCTTAGCGGTTCAATGCAAACCGGCATGACATGTGGTACATCGGCAAACTTCGAGTAATTATTCACCAAATGACACATTCCAAGGTAGAGGAGGTAAAGGTTAGGCTCTTCGGAGTTTGCTTTGTATGCATTCCGTAAGCATTGATGCCAGCTCGCCATTCTCTGTTGGTGCCCTCTGCCGTCTCCTTCTCAATCCAGGCGAATGCAGAGAGATTCGTCAATGCATTCAACACCACAACACTCTCTTCAGTGCCTATTTTGTGCACGAATGGTAGACTCAGCCAGAATTGAGGCAGACATCCAACACTTCTCTATGGTGCACCACAACGGATAAGCAAATGACGACAAAATGGCTTGGGCAATGTAGAGTGAACCTGACAACTCACTTCTGTGCCATGGGCAAAATTAATGTCACTTCGGAGAGCTCATTCGAACTGGATAACTGAATGCAAATGCTGTGCCCGCGAAGGAGTACAGCATGGCAGAATATTTGCTGAAGTCAACCCCTACAAATGGTTGAAGCCAATAGGGAATGGATGAATGAATTTTCTGACTTGCACCCGAACACAGCCACTTGCAATGTGTTTTCAAAGGGTACCAGCTTCTCAGCATGTATTTGGCCAAATATTGTGGATGCTACTGTTGGTCATTTTCAGTTTGCCTTCTGCAACAAGAAGTGCGATGGAGTGCTTAGTTGAGGCAATAAATATTTACCGCACCCACACCTGCGTGCACCCTGGTTTTCCGGAAAGACGAGCCCTAAACTGGCTGGTACTTAAGCGAGGTAGTAACAACGAGTCAAATGAAATGAGAAGTACTGGCGCATCGACTGAAGCTCTCACCATCAACTCCGACAGCATAATTGAGCCCAATTGACGTGAAGACTGCATCAGGCAATTCCTCGGAATGTGGTTATCCTGGCATCAAGCCTTGAAAGAACTGATGGTGAACTGGCGATGGCTGCCTTAAAGTTGCCGTTGGACGAGCTCTTGAGGAAGTGAGGCTGTGGACAGGCTTGATACATCTCTTGCGGTGACTTGAGTTTGCAACTTCAACTATCCAGTGATGCAAATCATCAAGTGGCAGCCGTGCCGTCATTGCATCATTTCCTCTCGCCACTAACCTCGCGTGTACAAGGAGTCAGTGCCAACGCTTCAGTTCACTATATGCCAATTGAAACCGGTTTTTACAACTGGTGTACAATGATCACAAGTGCAGTCAATCGTTCAGCAAGTACCACAGCAATGTCCAAGTGTTGTCTATCAACGCGTCACGTCATACAGCCCGAGAACGCTACCTCATTGCCATGACTCGTGTGTGCGGGTGCGCCTGCCCGGATGAGAGCTTGGGAGCAGGAATAACGCTTTCTTGAGGCCTCATCTCTTCACACAACCCAACATCACCTCAACAGAACTACACGAAAATGTTGGTGGAGTTGGAGTTGCCGTCAGCAAACAGTGTTGCATTAGAAGTAAGTGCATTCGCATCAGTGAAAACCACAAATAGTGTGGCGTGGAATAAAGTCGCTGGTACGTGACTTGTGATATTCTAACCAATCTAGACATGCACATCACTTCGTTTTGATGGTCAGACCATCTCAGTGCTGCTGCAACTCACGAAGGTCAACCAGGTTCACGTAGGCTCACTCGCGTGAATGAATGAATGGGTGGATGAATGATTGAAGGCGTCTGCCCAGTAATCAAAGCAGCAGGTTGTTTCTGCTCACGCGCATGTGATTGAGACAGTTTCAAAGTGATGAGGTGTACATTGAAAGAAATAGCAGCCGAGAAGCAGCAAGAAGACCATCTAAGCTGCGTGTTTTATAAGAGACAGAAGAAATGTTGCAACAGACAAGGCGTTACCACCAGCACACATGCTGATCCCTCACGCAGCATTTCACAGCAGGTTCTAAAACATGAAGCGAAAACCCACTTTGTGCGCTGAACATATGCATTCCGCCTAAGTATTGTGTCATCTCCCCTCTTCAGCCACATCTCGAGACGCCAAATTGAACACGTTTTCATTCCTTATTCCAACTATTTCTCCCTTATTTGGACACCATTTTGTTACTCATCTCCCTCGACAACAAACGACTGAGGTTTCAACTGTGCTCTATACAAAAGTCGAATGTGGTTCTCCCTCACTTTGTACCGAAAATGAATCTTCACCCGTCAATGATTCGTTCAATTTGTCGACTTTATGGTCAGTGGCTGCATGTTGGTATGTTGCCTGTTGGTGTGCTGGCTCCATTGCTGAGCAGAATATGGGTTGGGTTTTGGATGAACAGACTCTGGCTGCTAAAAGGAGGGAGAATGCAAGGCGTCAAACAGCATGCTTTTCTGCTATCACTGGCTGTCTGCACATTCAAGTTGACAGGAATGTACGTGTTGCAATCGAAACGCTTCGAAAGATTAATGGGGAACACAAAGTTTGGATCTGGACCGCTGTCGTTCCGCACCTTGCTCAGGTGCGTATGAGTTCCACCTCAGGAGTCATTACTGCTGGATTTGTGTCTCACTGGACTTTACGTGCATGTTTTGTGCAAGGACGTTAAATTGTCATCGTTCAAATGTGTTTTCACAATTACATGGCGTTGTGGTAGCAACGGTTGCGGGATTTATCGTGCCTGGTGGACGTGGATAGAGTTGCAGCACACTTTGAAGGAGTGCTTGAGTGTTCTCAATCACCACCGAACTTTGTTCCTTGGTTATTGTCGGATGAGGCTTTTTAAGATGGTCACCTTCAAAAGGCGGATGGATGAAAGCGGTGTTCACAGGGGATGTAATGCCATGTTGATGACTTTAAAGCCATCACACTGATTGCCTCGGCCTGTCTACCTCCCTACTGTGGTCTCTGTCCTTGCTTTTGTCGTACGGCTAGTAGTTGATTGGCAGGTTGTGGAGACATGCGCAAATGTGTGAGTTTGACCATGCCCTCAAGCTGGCCACGTTAGTGAATGTACTCCACGTCGAATGGTTGGTTGACGTCCTCTCCGGACAGGCAAATGGGCGAGGCGGGGCACATTGGCGAGCGTTACAATTCTTTTGTTTATTCACACTAGACAATGTGGAGTTCATTGTGAGGACGCATCAGTAGACGCCGACTGATCTGTCCGAAAAAGACGAAGGAGGCAGCCTGTGAAGTTGCATGCTGGTGCGAAGAGCTGCGGTATTGGGATGGTGAAGCTGGCAAATCCTTTTGCGGACCAATCTTAACAGAAGCAGGTGGCGTTTTAGTGGCATCATAACCGTGGACTGACCAACTAAACGTTACTGAAGAAACGCACAAAATGCCAAACTCGACAAGTCTGATGGGCAACCCAGATGGATGGTAATTTCCCTCTCTGTTGACGAAGCATACATTCTTGCCTGTGGTGAATGCATAGTCGGCCTTAGCATAAAATGGGCAGGCACGAATTTCGCCCACACAGCCGTTCAAATTACTCAACATGCTTTGTAGTAGGAGTGCATTAACCAAGAGCTTACTTTTGTTTATTTCGTTAAAGACTTAGAAGTAAGTCGCCGATTTCTTTTCCTACTTATATCTTAATCCCATTTACGCCACTCCTTGGTACCCTCACAAGCACAAAACTGTCAGCATGCACATTGCACTAGAGTTAGTTGCCAAGTGTTGTTGGCCTATTTGAAATGCACTGTAGCAATCCAATGCGTGGCCAGACTGGAGTAGGTCAGACTACGCCACCACTTCGTCTGCCAATCCATTTGTCTTGAAAGGCATTGGTAGCCAAATAAGAATTTCCCATCTAGTCCCGCATTTATTTCGAAACAGGATGCACTCCTTAGGCCACTTGACACATTAGCGCCTGTAGCAGAGGTGAAGACTTACTTCCTCCTCCGTTTCCATGGTCTAGCTTAGTGTCACTTCCACAAATGCCCCATTCTTCCAGTGTTACTGACTTAGCGACTGACCACGCGGTCGACAAAGCTGCGATGAGGTCAATTTCCTTTTCTGATGTGCGTTGCATCGGTCTCAAGGGCTGCACGATGCAAGCTCAAAGCACTGCACACTTGTCCACGCGTGATGCGTTATAGAGAGCATGTTTTGGTCAAGAAGACGGTCGTGACGATGGTGACTAGACAGGGAACCAAGGGCCAACTTTCAGTGATTTAATTTAAGTAGAAGTGGCCCGCCGAACAAACCAAAGTAACCGAGTGGGAGCATTGGTCGACATCGTTAATTGCACTAAAGTAATTCCAGCGATCCACAGACAGTAAGGGATTTTCTCACCAGTCGGACAGACAACTGACTGAGCATTTGGCTCAGCTCCTTATAACCTTTACAATGTCAATTCATGCAGAGCCTTGCAGACGCGCAAAGACGCACACAGTGGGAAAGGTACGCGTCCTTGCCAGCCTTTGTGATGGACTGCACATACAGGCCGTGTGAAAGGCATAAGACTGGACGTAATCAATAGAGTAAGTTAAAGGTTGGATTTAATATATATGCTGACCATCATTCTTATGAGTCTCCAACGAGCCATAACAGTAGGAGGAGATAGAAAACATGGAAACAGGCACGAAATGAGGCAAGAACCAGTAAAAGGTATGTTGCGTTCACTTGTAAAGTGTAGTGTAGTCTATTATGTGTCTTGTCTTGTCTGCGACAGGTGGATGATGGAAGGAGACGAGGAAAATAAAGGATGAGTAGAATTTGCTAAAAAGGCATTGGTGAAGAATGCCGTAAAGGAGGGAATGGAGAAGCAACAGAAATAACTTTTCTTTAACAGGGCGTCAAAGTGAAGCCCACAACGAGGCGTGGGGTTAGTATGATATTTGCCTTCACTAAAATGCGATGAAGGGAGTTGAGTTTATGCAACCGCAGCTGCCTATCTGATTTGTTAGGTTGATTAAGGAAATGGGTTATCGTGGGTGTGATAATGTTGCAATGTATTAGAAATGTGGAAAGAGTAGTACTGCAAGAGTGAAGCCCGTATGAGGAAATTACGCCGAACTAGGCCTTGCGAAGGGAGGACAGGGCCGAATTTATCAACTCCGCTGCGGGCCACGATGTGCCGAGTGGCCTCAATGGCCTCTTAATCACTTGCGACTGGCAAATGAAGGAGCACCTGAATGATAGTTTATGGAGGCGGCTTCGGATCATCATGCGTGGTGGGTTAAAGAGACTAGCCAAGTCTGACCCACTCGAGCATGGCTTTGTTTTGGCCTCTCACAGTGCTTGTAACGCAGGCTAACGACAATTAGCAAGCAACGCAACTGTGATTGTGGTGTGAGTATGAAAACAACTCGGTGACTCACCTCCACAGATTTTAATGGAGCAGGCAAATGTAAGTGCCTGATAAATTGCCTCAATCCTGTGCCCGAGCAAACCGCTGGCCCTCATTAAGACTGGGGAAGAATGGTTGTTTAGCTGGAACGAAAGAAGGAGCTGAAGGTTGAGGAGAAGGAGAAGGACGAACAGGCATGAAAGAGAAGATACCAGACAGCGTAATACCCACTCTGACGTGGAGACTTGCAAGCACCGAAGTGAGATTTACGTAAGTGAGTGTGAGAGCACCATGCAAGAGTGGCTATGCAGTCAACAAAATACTCAGCCGTAGCAAATGCATTGGAGCTCGACACCTAGAAAGCCTTGCTGCAGAGCACGTTGAGTGAATGCAACAGCAGTGTGGGCGAGATGCGCGAGAGCCTATTTCTTGGTGAGGCCGACCTCGCCTGTGCTGCAGGTGGGGATCAGTGAGCCGTCAAGGAGGATGGGAAGTTGGGCTGCTCTCACCTGCCGCCTCACCTGACGATGGACTGCTGCAAACTGAGGTCGCGTGTGCCAGTGTCCTGCCGTGTATCGATCGTTTCACCAGTTGACCAATACGCAGCTGCTTTGAGACTAACGCTCCCATCGATCGATCGGTCGATCGATCAATTAGTGCGCTTGGGTCGGCAGTGAGATGCACGCAGAAGTCACCGGCCCACATTTATGCCACTGACTATCACAAAACTGCTTGAAGCAAATGAGAGATGGCTGCTCTGGTTTGACTAATTTTTGTGTGCTGAACACACGACAACAGATGACGGATCAGAATTCTGCCAATTGAATGAGCTTCCAAAATGTACCACACAAGTCAGTCTAGGCTATAAACGGGCTTGAAGGGTGTGTTGATGAGGGAAGTCGGATGTCCGACCGTAGAATAAGTGCGGTTGTAAATATGCTTATTTTGTTTTAGATGCATGCAGGTGGGTAGCAACTCGTTGATGCCTACTTCGAAATAGGAAGTCAATCTCACAGGAATCAGGAGGTTCCTTTGCTTGCTTTGTGTTATTCGGATGCATGAAAAGAGAAGTGCCTGTATGCGCGTGCCTGTCGGGTGCCAAGGGGGCAACTACGAAATTGATGTGTTCTTTAGTAGCTGTAAGATGAACTGCAGTGTTTTTAAACGCCTCAGACATTTGAGATGAGGCTGCAAAATCAAAGCAAAGTCTAGTGTTTCCTTCAAAATAGGTTGCGTTGGCTTTGTGCGGAAAGGTTTTCAGGACTCCAAACTGTCTCCGAATGAGCCAGTAACTTTCCCGGCGTAAATCACTGTTCGGGAAATTTACTACTGATAGTTGAACGAGTAGAATGTTTGGTGAGCTGAATGCGTGGCATATTGAAGAAGAAGCTGCGTGCAGAGGGAGCATTTAAAATGTGCTGCCGTTGCCTCTGCTAGCAGTGGTGGCGTTGACTTGTGATGATTTAAACAGTCCTACTCAAGGGCGCGCACAATTGGGTTGGGGTAGAGGGTGGTGTTGGCCAAATTGCATTCGTAATCCGGTCGCGTTAGGAGAGACAGCAAATTGAAGACTAGCAATGAAGACTGAAGCTGGACAAAACGGATTGGAGGGGAGCACAGTGACATACGGATGCTAACCAAGGTTCGCTTTAAAACTGCCTTCCTACATGTCCACCCGAACACAGTTGTTACCATTTCTCTCGAAAAGGAGAGAGAAATTGAGGTGAGACAACAAATTGCAGAGTAGCAACCGTAATCAAAGCAGGATGAATAGGATTGGGAAGAACAAAGCTGCATGCATGGAACCGTTGAAGCCGCCTTGCCAAACCAAATTAATTGGCATTGTGTCTTGGAAACAATGGCAAAAGAAATCATAAGTGAGAACAAGCGGGCAAGAATGAACCGCAGCAATGCATCTGTGGTCTCTCGGTTTAGATTGCCAAAACAGGATACAATCGCGCCAGAAGAAACACTCAAAGGCAAACTTTGACTCGAAAATGCCATAAGCAATTGCGGAAGGAGACACCGAGCTGTGTCTCTATCCCGACAAATTCTTGACCGAACCTGGCAAAAGCGGCCACAATTTATCATTATTTTGTCCTGAGTTTTAGCATTGTCGGCATATTTTTGTACAGGGCCATGCTGAGTCCCATCATATCCCCTTGAATGATATGAAAGAGGGCGACCAGCCGGAAACCAGGTTTCAAATAGCTTCTGTGCGTCTAGCTTCTTGCTGATTGCTTTAATCGATATCATCTGCATCTTTCGTTTGCTGCGCATGAAGGGCTGCAGCACAAGGTGATGTTACTATCTTGACTACCTTAGTTTGGATGCTTTGGCTAGTCTCTGTCAGAAAGGATATACCCACTTTATCAGCCCCAACAAGGGTGTAACATCACAATCACACTGGCATCACTGCTGCACAAGGAAGTAGGGGTAACACAGTGGCAAATAGAACGACTCCTGATTTGCAAAACATATTTCGCTTTGGTTTAAACTGACATTTCGATGCACACTCATAGCATTGCCAGTTTCATTGACAGAACAACTTCTTTATAACCCCATACACGATTCAGTAAATTAGAAAACGTGACATCACTCTAGCACCGAGCAAACAATGCTACTCGTCGCTGTTGTTGTTCTTGTTGTTGTTCGAAGGCGAGAATCTATCCAGACGAAGTCCATCCAATTGGCATGGTTTTGAGGCAAAATCGTTCTTTTGGTCTGCTAAAAGCAAACACGTAGGGGTCAGCATCATTGATGGAGGGATGCGAATCCGGTGGATGCGTTAGAACCACACCAACGACAAGCCATGCCACAGAATGCGTTGGGTCTGTGATGCATTTTCAACTACCTTTATCCCAACCTGGTCCCAATTGTGGCTGCATCACCGCGGTCGCATAACAACAGCTAAAGTCTCATAATGCACACCAATGACTGCACTGACATTGACAACCACTACCTTCTTGGTTAGATGTCATCTTCCAGTCGAAAATGCTTTAGAGACAATCTTCATTCCAAGAGCATGGACACATGCATAATGTGCTCGGTGGACTGATTACTCCACTGATAAATTACACGGGACCAAAGCGGTGGAAACCCTGTGATCAATGGCCCGCAAACACATGGTTCGAGCACCCGTTTAAGGTCAGAAGCGGTCAGTGCACACGCATCTCTTGACGCAACGGACGCCATCAACCACCGTGGAGTGAGTGAATGAGCACGGTCCTGACCACTGGCGACACAGGCTTTGCATAGCAATGCACGAAAGCTGTCTAGCGAGGATGCCATTAGGATTTACTCACATATTAGCACAACGCATGGGCGCAGCTGCAATTGCTGGCTTAGCAGCAAGGAAATTACCAAAACAAGTTCTCTACCCTCGTTTTAGTCGCAGTAGCAATTAGCCTTGGCTCTACTAGTTTTTGTCGCACGACTAGTAGTTGATTGACGAGTCGCAGAGACATGGACAGAGGTGTGAGATTGGCGTTGCCCTCAAGTTAGATGTGCTAGTGAATAAACTTGGCGGCTAGTAATCGATTGACGCGCCCTCGCGACCTAGTCAAATGCGCTGGTTTGTTCCTCCTCTTCCCGCAACTCAGTACACTGGTCAGTTTCATTTTTTTTACTTTCCTTACTTTTCATCACCTGTTTAGTGAGTTACTTGGGGACAGGACCTTGACCAAATAGACAGGCAAAGGTGGGAGGATCTGTCCATTTCTCTGTTTGTTGACCTATCAACGTGCATTGCTATGAATTTGCCTACACCCACCCCTCTACCTCTTTTTCTATCTGCTTCACGTTTGCACGTTGCGGCGTAGTGTGAGCGAGCTTGTTGAAGTCGCCGCATCTTTGTCAGAATCATCGCACTGTCGAAGCATCTACCCGTCCAAATGCGTCCGTAACAGCATTATCACTACTAACGCTATTTAGGCAGGCGGATTGAATGCCTTACCTCGTCCAGTTGGGTTGCTGGCGTGCAGTGTCGTATGAGCTTGACTGAGTGTTGATGAAACAGGTGCAACTTTGGTTCAGGGTCGGGCCTGCATCGCAGATTGGTTTTGTGCTCCCGAATTACTGGAATTTACAACGCCTCTTCTCTTTGTCCATTTCTGCGATTCTTACCTGCTAGTGTGCCGAGGGCACAAGAATTCCATCCAGGTGGCACGCGTAATCAGTGTGGTTTGCATAAGACTGTAAAAATTGGCCGCCGCATTGCAAATTCCGAGGGGCATCGTCTGGAATTTACATTACTTTTTGGAAGGTAATGGAGGCTGTCTTTTCTCTCTGTCCATTTATGGCATTCCAACTTGCCGATATGCTGACTTTATGTCCAGGGTAGAGAACAAGCCTCACTTGTGTAGGTTGTCCAACGGAACAGTTATGTACGGCAACGACAGCTCATTCTTCCCCGTTACTGCGTTCAGCCTTCTGTGTTGGAAACACGGGTGTTGACTTCCGTCTATCCCTTTTTTAGAGCATTTGGTGGGACCTGTGATGACTTCGATGGATTTGTGATCTCACCTCCAATCAATGCTTCCACGGAAGGGTGCAAGTCCTGCAGGAGCGTGTACGGTATGCTGAATCGGTCCAGCCTTGCTGGTGTGTATCGTAATTCTAACGATGCTTATTCCTTTCTGCTCATCTGTGGCAAGGCGAATATATTGGCATGCTTAAATGATGGCCCCTGAGGTTCTTTCGTTTTGTTGTCGGTGGAGGGAGTAGGCTATGCTCAGATGTAGTCGAGGATGTTCGAATGGGACATTACAAACATTGTCGACGCCTTACTTTGGTAGTGAAAGGGCAGCTGTGCTTTCAGTGGACATAATAACTTGCGCGAAATCGGGGGCGAGAAATCGGAGCCAAGTATCGCACTCCAATTCATATATCTCTTGTACAGTCGTCGCTTTTCCTTTTGATGAACGCAGTGTGTTGGATGGTGGAATCGTGTCAACCTTGTAAGGAAGGGTCGAGATGTTGGTCAACCTGACCGTGTCAATGACGGAGTGCTATGCACGACCTTCCAGCCGAAATGTGATGAAAGTGGAGTTGCTTGGTGGTAGACGGGATGGACGAAATGAAGGCTTCTCTAGTTACGGGCTAAAGCACGGAGGACCTTGGTATGAGACTGCTGGGATGGTGGCCAATTGCGGTTGTTGTGTCTCAGAACCATGTACGAGTGCAGACGCTTCATTGTTGAGATCACAACCGACTTACGATGGAAGTTGATAACCGTGTTACCGAGCCTTACGACCACATTGAATAGGCGGAATGGGTATCTTGACTGCACGTTTATCCACCCACCTCTCAATTCCGGTTGGAAGTGGACCGTGGAGGGTTTGTTTTGCTGGAAGTTGGAGGTTCTTCGATTTAATGATCTTGTCGTCCTGGTCCTCCATTTTGGCAGTGATGGAAGAACTCTGTGGCGCGTGTTTCTTTTTCTTGATCGATGACGGGTTGGGGTAAGGTGGTGCATCGGCCACCAACTGGACGTGTGACGTTGGTCGGCGAATCGTAGGTCCTGGTGGAGGGCTTGTGAGAATTGAAGCGTCGTCTGACATTAGGGGCAGAAGGAGTTGCATCAAGCCTGCACCCAGCGCAATAGATTCGCATGGATTTGATGGAGTCGCTTTAACGTTTATTACCCACAAGTGAAAAAGTGCTCCACATCATCGGACTCATGTTTAGCAATCGTGGAGGTGGCGAACAATTCATGTTGTGCTGTCCACTTCTGCCTCCTACTTTCGTTAAATTTGCTACATCAACAACACGTAGGCGATGGGGTGTTCCCTTCTGCTTTTGACTTTAGCCTCATTTGTCCCGCTGATGTTGGTATGAAGTACGAGTGGTGGAGTGCCAGGTTCAAAGTAAGGTCATGCCAGAGGCGGTACGGAGTCGAACATCCGCCTCAGTTCTTCAGTAACTTCATCATGTCCACTTACCAGTTTAACTAACTCCTTCGCCTACTTGTCCACCATTTCATGCAGTGGACTGACGATTTTAGCAGAACCCTTGATGCAACGGCTGTGATGGCCTGTCAAGTCTTGGAGACTGCGGAGTCGTGCCTGATTGCTTTGCACTGATGTGTGCATCAGAGATTGCGCACATTCGGATGCCACATCAGTAGCATCTTGATTGACGCGCCGCTATCTACTTAGCCTGCGACGTGAGAGAATTTCTCAAAATGGATAATTTGACAGTTGGGTTTGGCGAGAAATCGCAGGCATTGCAAGAAGCGCATTGTACCTTGATCACACAGGGTTAATCGCTCAAGTGGATAGAGTGGGCACCATTGAAGCAGGGCGAAGCGGCAAACCCAACCAGCTTCAAAGACGTAGGCGTTCTTTTCAAGGGCTTTCATGCTGTTGAAAAGCACACCCATTGGACAAGCGGGTAAGCTGAAGAACTTGGATCAAGAAGAAGTTTGTGGCTAGAATAGCCTCTGCTGCAGGTACTCACAACTATTCCTACTCCACACGGTTCTATCGAACATGAGGCATGAAATAACCGCACTTTATTCTGCCAACTCTTCATCCATTGTCGACTGAAGCTCCATCCAAAATCATTTCACATGACGCCTCTGTTTTTTCATGTTCTGGCACAATTAGCGAGGCTCCTTGACGCATCCACACACAGACACAGCTCGGACGTGATTGGCCGGATGGGAAAAGCAAAGCCTATCATGGACAGGAATGGAAACCAACCTCTCGAGAGTTACTAAACCGACACATGAGGGGCACGCGATGCTGACAGAGTTGTCGGCGTGACAACAAAGAGAGGCAGCATGGTGATGCCGCATAAGGTGGCCTTGACCACTAACCATAATGCACCTCAAAACGCCTTTTGCCAAAAATTCGGTGCGGAACTTATGTGATGCAGTATTCGCAATCGCGTGGTGCGACTAGCGCGGGGGTAGGAGTACGCTTCTTTCTTCACTTTCTGTTAAAATGTAGTGCGGTACCACTTATCAGAATAGAGTTGGTTTAACATGAACTCTGAGACTACTTAGCGATTGACTCAACATTAATTGGCCTTTATTTGCTTTGAATTTGGCTCAATGCTCCGCTTGATACAACTAAGCAGCGACAACTTCTCCTATAAAGTTGATCGAAATGCGCTTATTATAACTTGTGAAATGTTTCTCAAATGTCGGCAGAAATGGAACCATGTTGGCTGGAAGCATTGGAATCAGTTGTTGGTCGTGTGTAAAGGACTTGCTTGCACACACACACACACACACACGCATCACTAGAAAAACTGCTTTTGAGTGTCTCTTCTTTCACAGCATTGCGTGGATGCGCAATCGCAAAATAGGAATCCTTGGGACTATTGGATCCGCCATCTGTCTTGCATGTTTTATGCAAAAAATCCTCTGTTGAAGGTGAAGGATGCCATCAGCGATTAATGCATGGCAGTTAAGAGGAACCCTGCAAGCACTTATGCTGTTCAATTCAAATTTCAATGATTCTGCTATGAATGACGTCATTCTGTGTGGCAACCATCGTTTCGTCCGCATGCCTTTTCCCACTTCACCGTCTTGCGCATGAGACTTCATTGTCATAATTTAGCAGTGCATAGACAAGGGTTGTTTGCTTGGTGGAATGCACCCTAATGAAGTCCGACACTGAGCATCCACTTTGTTCAAAGTTTTGTGACATTGGCCAAATGCCCGTCAATGCGTCGGCTCCATAACTGCTCCTTCTCCAGCCTCAGCTGAACCGGTTTTTCCTATCACTCGCGAAAGCCTCTCATTCTGTGCTCAAATATCCTCACTGCACAATTTCTCTCAGACTTCCACCTGTTTCAGCAAACACTGGCTACTACTGTGCTTTTCGGCAGCCGTAGTCCCGACGATATGCATGTCCTTCGCAGACGAATGCCTTTGTTTGTCACAAAGTAGAGTCAAATCAGTCCGAGTGATGAGCTAACGTCAATGAACACTAACACCTGACTCGCGAACATCCAACACATGCCAGCACTGCGCGAAAGAACCTGAATAACTGATAGCAGCAGTGTAAGCAATAGCATAGACTGTCGCTCCAAGTATGCACAAACAAGTGAATCTCATAGCAAAAGAAAAAACAAGAAGGGGCAGATGCGAAAGGCTACGCATCACGGTGGGGAAGTACACCTCATCAAGGAAGACAGCAGAGACAAATGCACATAAATGTACACTTATGCAGACCAATAAATTGACAAGTTCCTTCCTCCACGTATCCACACTCCTCATTTGCACTGGCGATTAGTCCCTCCTGCCTACCACGTTATGAATAAAGGGACCACGACACCGCACTTCACAGACTTCCACCTGTTTCAGCAAACACTGGCTACTACTGTGCTTTTCGGCAGCCGTAGTCTCGATGATATGGATGTCCTTCGCAGACTCGGAGAGAATGTAGCTGACACAACAGTTTACGAACTCGTTTGCCTCCTTTTTCGTGGTAGAATTCGATTATCCTGTCTGCCAACCCATCGCCTGTGCCAACAACCTCCCACCCGATTAACCTCCCCGTACCTATCGAAACAAAGTAAGATGTAGGCATGCAATCTCAATCATGCTGAAGTTCTTCTATAATCTTACCAATCAAATTGGCATGTCGATATTGAACCCAACTCTGATGTATGCTGTACGTCAGCGTCCTGTCTGTAGCAGATTCTTTGTTACCTCGGCCTGTGTTTTTTCGATTGACATCTAATGGAGTTATAGGAAACACGATTTAATTCAGCGATGGATATCTAAGCAGACTCAAACACTCTTTCAAAGGGTGTTACAACTCTATCCGAGTCCACCGGACAAGACAAATCTCGCAAACATTGATAGTAAAAAGCAATGTAATTATATCAAGGCGTTTGGAAGATTAGTAGGAAATACTAGCATTAAACATGCATGGAAATTCCTGTAGGACAAAAACCAACAACAGTAACTCCTAAGTTGAAACTCATGCGTACCTGAGCAAGGTACGGAACAATAGAACATCTCCCCTTTTACCTTCATCTTTCTCCCTTCTGCTGAGAGAAGTTTTGCAGAGGGAGGGCCAGTGCAAAACTTGATGCGGAGATCTGGGAAAGCTTAGGGATTCACTAACGACTTGGCTGCGTCTGAGTCAAGGAGGAGACTGCAGGCACGTCCCTCTAGCTTGCTAGAGACTCGCATAAATGGGAGGGAACCATGGGAGGGTAAGCAGGATAAGGAATAGTGCGAATCACCTGCTTTTGAGATACGGCGCGACGGAGTCCAACGTGGACGTGTAGAATTCGGTCGATGGTTGGGCATATGGAACGGCGAAGTCAGGAGACACTCCTGACGCTTCCTGGTCGCTGCCCCGACCAAATGGCTGAGATCGTTGGTCTTCATGGCGTAAAGCTTTGCTGCGATGGACGGTGGTCGGACTCCGACTTTGAATTGAACAGCCACCCATCCTTTCACCTTGTTAGGTGGGCAGCCTCTGAAGGCAAGTTCGGCTAGGATTTGCAGGACCCCTGCGTACTCCTCGTCGTTTCCGCCTGGTTTTTGATCGCGGAGAAAGAACTTCCTAGCTAGCGACTCCTTTCGCTGGTGGATAACGAGTTGAGCCAGTATCTCACAGCACTGGTCAAGATCGGAGTCAGGTGAGACTCCGACATCAATCGCTGCTGAGAAAAGCTCTTGCGGAAGGGCGTGCAGAATCAGCGGAATGCTCAGCCGCTGAGAGCATAATTGGATGTTGAACCTCACGGTTTTCATCCACCACCCTGCATAGGTGCATCAAATGAGTGCATTCTAATTAGTCTGTTTTGATTGCGAAATTTGCTGTTACTGCTTTACCTCTCCTCATTGTGTTGCGAACTATGAAGAAAGTCTTCTTGAAGTTAAAGTTTACGAGATGTGGAGCACTTTCCTCGGTTCCTTTGCTAATGATGTTATTTTGTTTATGAGCGAGCGAAGAGGCATGGAAAGATGACGCGACACTGAGTGGGTTGGGCTCTCTTTGGTGCTCCTCGTCTAAACCACAGAACTTGGCTCCTTGATTACTGTCAAGAAGCGCCTCTTTTGGATGCTTGCCTTCGAAAAGAGAATGGATAAATGAATGAATGGAGTGTTCATTCTGGGGGTATGTTGTGGTAATAACTGGGACGGTTTTGGTCTGCTTGCCTCCCCTGCTGTGGTGGTGGTGGTTGTTGTTCAGGTGGTGGTTGTTGTGATGATGATGAAGCTCCGGTGTGGTCTCTGCCCTTCCTTTAGTCGCGGTTGTAATTACCCTTCACTCTATTATTTTTTGTCGTATGATTGGCGGGTCGCGGAGACATGAACAGAGGTGTGGGTTTGACGTTGTCCTCCAGTTGGCCATGTTAGTGAATATACTTGACGGCCCGCAATCGATTGACGTGCCCTCGAGACCTAATCAAATGCGCTGATTTGTTCCTCCTCTGCCCGCAACTCAGTACACTGCTCAGTTTCATCTATTTTTACTTTCCTTCCCTTTCAATTACCTGGTTAATGGGTTACTTGGGTGTCAGGACCTTGACCACATGGACAGGCAAAGGTGGGAGGATCCGTCCATTTGAAGGCTGTCTTTTCTCTGTCCATTTATAGCAATCCAACTTGCCAGTATGCTGATTTTATGTCCAGGGTGGAGACCAAGTCCCACTCGTGTGGGTAGCCTACCGAAACAGTTATGTACGGCAACGAGAGCTCATTCTTCCCCGTTGCTGCTTCCAGCCTTCTGTGTTGGACGCGCAGCTGTTGACTTCCGTCTCTCCCTTTTTAGAGCACTCGGCGGGATCTATGATGACGTCGATGGATTTGTGGCCTCACCTCCGACCAGTGCTTCCATGGGAGGGTACAAGTCCTGCAGGCGCGTGCACGGTATGCTGCTACCACTGTAAATTACTCAACAACCTTCCTAACCCGCCAGCATCCTTCACGTCGGTTATGATCAACCTTCAGGAGCGCACGTGTTGGAGCTGCAGGGAGTCTCATTTCGCTGAGCAGACGCCACATTCGTCCAGCTACTCCTCCTCCTCCTCCTCTACCCGTCCCTCCTTTCATGTGCCCCACTCCCCATCTGCACAATGAGCGACGCCACTTATAGGACGCTGTGAAGTTATGCAGCATAAAATGACACATTCTCCATTCTCATGCCTCAAATCATGCCACTTGCAGCAGCATCAACAAAAGTGTGGCAATTTCCTACCTCCAAGTAGTTTGGCGTACGGAAATGGGTACAAGTGAAGTTTTGCTTAGCTTAGCTTTGTTCTTTGACAACACAACACCTCAGCCTGTCGCAGCGATCGCATTTTGTTATCCAAATGAACTTGAACTCACCAAAGCTCAATCTAGAGCACTAAGCATAGTCTATGCGCTCACCCACTCACTCACTCACTCACTCTTAGTTAACAGCACAATGCAGCTGCCGCACTCCCACCACTGCCCTGAGACTTGACCGACACAGCACGGCCACAGGGCCAATGCCACAGAGCAGCAGCACGACCTGCATTCGATCCCACACACCAACAATCCTGCCTGCAAATTCATACGGCAGCTTTGGTTTGCTCCACAAGACGGTTCTCTGGCTCCAAATAAGCTACTTCTTTGCTCCTCCACCAAAGAGACACTCAAACGCCCGTGCCGCAAGCAATGATACCTCATCCCACACACCTCGTCCACGTCGATGAAAAACAAGCGAATTCATCATCACCTGCGCAAACCCATTCCATCCTCACATCCTTTTGTTTGCGAGGAAACACAAATAAAAGAGCAACATTTTTGAATTTACTAATGATGGAAAATTTACAGGAACATACAACACCGTCGAGACATCATCACAGCTCGGCGAGGGGGATGTAGACATCAGGAACAGTGGGGATTCAGAGTTTAGAGAGTTTCGTGCTGTCCCACATTAAAGTGGTGCCAGAGCATATAGGCAATCATTCCAGCGCTCCCTTTCCCTCTCGACGCATGGTCTCCTTCATGAGCCTCACCATGGTAGCCGTGTTTCCACACCAACCAATTGCACTTACAATACGCCTTGAATAGTCGACCTCTCGTCTGCATTCCATCCACACACCATCGACACTTGAACCTGCGACACGAAAGCAGCAAGCACGGCTCGGGTAAGACCTCGATCAGTACGAGGGAAATAAGGTCCACGGAGATGCTAGTTTAACATCTGCATGAGCAATTATGATGCAACGGTATCACGTGAAGTAGTAGGCGCTAGCTCATGGCATCCACGAATTCGACATCATTTATCCAGAATGACACAGACCAATACCAGTGCCTGTGCACAAGGAAGTGCGGTATTGAAGAAAGCTTCTTGTGAAAGAAGGCGCCCACAATCGTGGATACCCGTACCAGCCAAAGACGTCAACCCAGTCCCACACACAGTGGTAATTCCTGAGACCCTTCATTTGTTAAGCAAACTTCATATTCCCCAGTGTCTGCATGACATGCAGTCCAGCTTGACGTAGGACTGCGCAGGAGACCGGTGCATTCGTGCCAATGGTTCCAGCAAGTTAAGCCGATAATTCCCCCTCAATTCTGAGGGCAATGCAGGATAGAGATGGAGAGGAAGGACAACCACCTTTGTGACTAACCTCTCTTGCACGTCAGGATCACTCTCTGAGTAACACGCGAAGAGCTCATTCAGCACTCGTCTTACTGCCCCACATGAAGACAAACTCTCGCGACCGTGCGACGAATACACAGGTTGTGAAAAGTAATCGACTCACTAAATCTGCCTACAGAAAAAGAGACCATCCCCTCTTGAAACCAAGCTGTACGTGGAAGTGAAAGTCGTAGGACTCATCCAGAGAATAGGACAAGGAACAACTATTACAAATAAAGCGTATAAAATCCACTTATCAACCATAGCGAAACTTACAACTTGAGACAAGAAATCAACCTACTTTCCACGTAATAGTTGAATCCGAAACTCAAAAGCCCCAAACGAGGAATTCTACTACTTCGCAAGGAAATCCTCTCAAAACGACACCCATAATAGGTATGACGATGGCAAAGGCACCATGAGTAGAGTGAAAGGCGCAAATAAGACACTACTTGCGAAGACTTGCGTGTCCAGGTTCTCATTACTGCCATACGTATAACCCGAGGAGGGCGGCTCGCCGCAAAAAAACATTCGTGCGACATACACAAAGCGAATCAATGTCACAGAAATAGAGCGAAAGCTGTCTCCGAACGGTTCGCCGGCTCAACATCAGAGGCAGCATTAAAACAGGACTACGACAAACACTCCATATCGTCAAGTCCTCGATTTGGGGGCTCGCATGCACCAAGTCAAATTACAACTACGACTAGGACAAGGGTAGAGATCACACCGGAACTACTACAGTGCTGCTACTGCAGGAGGAGCAAGCAAGCCAAGGCAATTAGTGGGTTGCCTTCCAAGCCACCAACGCGACAATACACCTCCAATAAACACTTCATTCATAAGTATTTCCGAGACACGCATCCTAGAATGCTTCTTTTGTCAAGTAGTAAATGTGCACAGTTCGGTGGTTTACACAAGGAACACCAAACAGTCAGATTCACTCAAAGTCGCATTGTCTTCCCTGCTTTTTGGTCGCTTTTCAAATAACATCAGCGGAATGAGCCTACCGAATCGCTTAACATCCAGCAAAATCTGAGTGCGCCCAAAAATGTGAACCAAATTACCAGACAGTCCTCCTCAAATTCGCAAAACAATGAGAAGAATCAAGACAGCAGTAAGTTTTCTAACCACAAGTAGATGAATTAGAGCTTACTCACTCGATACACCTGGGTGTAGTGGGAAAAAAGAGCACTTATTTGGAGGGAACAATTACAGCCTATGGAAGGTGTCCACACTGACTGGCTGACTGACAATTCGACGTACTTTGCAATAAACACAAACAACTTGCCATAACCAAAATTCCCAAATAGCAAATACACATTCATTGAGGCCCGCTAAACACAACCTTCCTCGGCCAGGTTCGAATGACAATACGAGTAATCGACCAACCCACGCCATCTGCCCCTCCAAACGGAGAGCGACAACAAGGTGCGCAAAATGGACAAAGCCTACCGATGGTACGACCAAATGCCAATGATGACAAAAGTTAGAACTACCAAAATTTAAAATATACCAGTGCTGGGGAAAGCAACCAAACAACTGGTGGCGGCAAACAAATGGGAAGCGTGAAAAATAAGGTGAGAAGAGACAGTTACTCCCAAACCAGCGTTGGGCTCCCACAGAACACGCAGCGACTGCAGCCGGTGCAAGGCTACACCTTGCAGTCAGATGCCACACCTCATCAAAGTACGTAAACAGCAAATAGTTCGCATAATAAATAGGCGCTCTTCCAAATATAAATGAATGTGCATTTAGACGCATCTATTAATCTGCCTACCACGTCACAACGCGGGATTCACGGTTAAACACCGCTCGCACCCTGCCTCGCTGATTGCCAAAAGCACCTCCAGCGGCGGCACAGCCTCGACGAAATACCTGCCCTTTGCAGACTCGTAGGGAACATAGCTGATATGCTGTCTCATTCGTTCAGTCGTCCCGATTCGCCGCGGCAGAGTTCGAGATGTTTACATCCATCCATCACCTGCGTCAACAAATATTCCAGCTGAAAAAACATCCTCGTATCTGCAGGAACAACCCGGCATTTAAAAAGCAATGCCAACCAAAGCGATGGATTGACACTTTGTGTGGCAACGGTGCAGACTGCACACTGACGTCTCGATGGTTGCAGAACCTTTACGACCTTGCCTTAGGCTTGTTCAGATTGCATCTGTTGAAGTTGCAGGAGACGACATTCAGTTCACCAATGGAGGAGAAAGTACTCAAACACCCTTTCGGAGAGTACAACAGCTGCAGTCGTGTCTAATGGGTACAACAAATCCCACTGACATGATTACTCCAATAATTCCGATAACATGGCTTTCACATCGCATCTGTGAGAAGACTTCTGTGAGAGAAGGACACATTACTAGCTTGCCAAAGCACAACATACATCACGTCAACTTCCAGACTGAAACCGGTTTGCACCACCGCGAAGCAGAGAGCAATAGAGAAGTTAAACTTCAGATTTGGCATTTCCTTAGTAATCCCTCAGAGCTTGTTAGATACGCCCCCACAGACGGATACGCTCTTACCATTTCCAAGATCCTGAACATCATTGATGCCACGCAAAGCCTAGGATGTAGTAGTTCATTCCCATTCTTGCACCAACAGAGCTTATCCAGCCAAAGTACTGCCGCGTTCAAAACATCCAACGTGCCTACCGTGAGGACAGACAATCTACCAAATACCGCCGATGACCTTGAAACTGTCGAACTAGAAAAACCACTGTTGAGAAAACACCTTCTTAATCTTTAAAAACCTGTGACGATGTGCAGAAAAGTACAAGTGCGTTTAGTATATTCGGTATGAATAATCTTTGGTGGCACTTAAAAATCAAATTCATTGTATCTTTGAAAATAGACTAATTGAAAATCGACACACAACAAAAGTAAACTTGCATATATTTATGGGAAGAGTCATGCATTATGCAAACTTGGCAATGATAATCTTAAAATAAGGTATCTTTGAACACTTTGCCCCACGCATGCGATTTGTGGCGCTATCCTCGAGCATGATGTTTCGGTTGCTGCAAATTTACTAACTCAGATGATAGGAGATCGGTACAGTCCTCCTGGAAATTAAAAGACTAGCTTTTGTTAGCATAATTATTGCCCACTATAAAAAGACGCGGCGTCTTTTCCGTTGACCTCCATGTCTTTCGACCTAAAATTTCCTGAACGAATATGTCAGACCTGACGGAGTCCCACCATAAAATTGAGGTGGTCGAGACACTATTACCTCTCCCTTTTGAGAACGTCTGACGAAAGCAATATCACAAGGTATCCGACGACTGCCTCTTCGTCTCTCAAAGACCAATTTCAACAAGACAAGTATTGTACTAATCATTCGTCTTACTGGCCCCGTCTTGGGCACTGTCTCCATTGGATGTCTTTCTTCTAATCACTAGTGTGCAAACTTCATTTTCGCATCTTGTCAGTGGTGCTCCCTTGTAGAGTGGCAGATGTAGTGGCTATAAGGGGTGCAGTGCAATGTGGACAAAACTGTTGGTAGGTGATAGCCCATTTATCGCTCAAATCGTTTCCCCATCTCGGTAGACGTTATTCCAAAGTCGCTCGCAGCAGCACTTCTTCCGACCCATGTAGGACAGTCGTGGGTGTCTACCTGCGATGCTGCAAGTCTACTTGTGCCTCCTTCTGGACTCGATGTGAACTCCGGGGCATTGTTGGTTGCTACCTCCGTGCTTGATAAGAAGATAGCGGAAGACACTCTCATTTCACGCCTATGGGTCTCGTGTGCAGTGAAGTCTTAAGCGCTGCATGAATTGTAGCCATGCACGCGTAAACAGTCCTTTCTAGGCTTAAATCCCAGTCGTCAGATTGTGCACCCTTGGTGAAAGCCCTCAGCAGTTCGATCTGAGTGCAATTCGTTCTTTCCACTCAGCCAGAGCCTCGCGCATGTCTTTGAGCTTCGGAAGGACTTAAATAGTCCAGTAAGAGTTGGCTTTCCAAAAATGGAGTCCTACCATCTATGGGACTGAATCAGGCAATGCATGCATGCATTGCCACGAGCATACACTTTTCAGCTTTAGACTATACAATCATAGTGCTGCAGTTCCTCGTACCAACCTGCAGCTAAACGATCCATCACCTTCATTGCTTTTAACCGGGTGGGTGCTCGATCATCCGTTCTTACTCCAATCGTCCACTCTATCTGGCGTTGTTCCAAGCGTCTGACCATTGTGCATAACAAGAGATGAACTCTAGTAAACATTGATCGTAACTTGGTGTGAATGTCGTTTATGACCTTTGCCTCCGTCTTGCGTGTATTTGTCTCTCACCTGATGTTAGGTGTTTCAAGCCTTGTGCTTCCGTGAAGAAGTTAGGATAGTGCTAAACGCTGCATATCCCTTCCTTCCACGTCTTGCATTCCCTAGCATCTTACACCACGTTGCTGCTGAGGTTTGGGGTGGAATGGCAACACAAATGAACTCATGCTTGGTAGCCGTTGATACGCGAAGCAGGTAATCATGTAGACATTTCTACAGCTGTGTGGGTGATCGGATTTGGTGCTAAAGCAAACACAGCAGCCAAAGGCATTCAGTTGAGTGCAAGAATAAGGATTTGCTGAAGGGTGGATTTGTCAGTCGCTATTGGAAGTGATACGCGGTCGGAGTCTACTCACCTTCGGTCTACTTCACATCAACCACCTCACCATCTCTCTCTTTTGATCCCTCTTTAACTCTTCTAACCTCCAACTCTGCCATTCCGGAGACCTTAGAGAGCCAAAAGAAATGGAAGTCACATGTGCAGATCTAGCATTGTCACTTATTGCGGCAAAACAGCGGGTTGCATTCTCGAGTGTGTCGTTTGACAGAAAGCCATACTCCTTCCACAAAGTCAGTTGCTGCATGCACCACTCGAATACATGGCCAGGTAAAGGAATGAGTGAATGAACTGAGAAAAACATGGAAGGAAGAGGGAAGAGGAAACGGAACGCAGTGCAGCAGCACTGTGCAGAGGCATCCGATGATGATCATTCCCCATCCCCTCCTCTACTTCCCCTCTGTAAGCGTCCCGTCTTTGCCTTTCACCTAACTGTTCTTGCTTCCTTTTAGCTGCACAGTCATGTTGCTTCGCCTTCACTGAAGAGATATAATCACTGCCATTGTCCCCCCTGGCGCAAGGCAACAAGTGGCCTAAAATGCATCTCTGCAAGCTCCATAGCGATCGTCAGGTGTGAGTCGCCAATTTCTTTGCCCAATTCATACCTCTTATTGCTCCTACTCTCCCCAAATGTCCCAAAGGTGTCCTTCCAAAAGGCAACATCAGAGATAAAATGGCCGAGGACAAGCAGTCTCGTCGGGGCAGCGCACTTAACCCAAAGCACAGTCGTGTCGGTGATTCTCTTCATTCCCATCCGTCTACTTTGCATGCACTATAATGCACGACATTCGTTTAAGGTGAGAAGCACAAAGGCAAGTGATGTCTGCTACTACAAAAAACCACCAGCAAGAGATGCTGTCCAGAGCTTACACCAGACGACATTAGGAAACCGCGTGTCACGTGCTACAAATCGATTCACACGTGCCAGATTCGAAGAGGTCAATCACACGGCAAACCGTCAGAGATGCTCTTCTACGCCTTGTCTCGTCTTCTGTCGTTCATCCTGCTTCGTGCTGTGGTTCCTGCTATTCACTTATTTGTCGGTGCCTCCAACTCACTTTGTCTCCTCCTCGCCTCTGGTCTTCGTTTCATCCTATGCCTCCTTTGCCTCCTTCTCTATCTTGTCGTCACTCCCAACTTCCCACCTCGCCATTCCGGAGACATCAGAGGACCAAAGCTGGCGGGTGTGGTAGAACCCAGGGGTGAGTTGTGCTACCAACCTCCTCTTCCTCCTTCTCCTTCTTATCTCCTCTTCCTATACTATCTCTCCCTCCTTCTCCCTTATTTCATTTGCGTGCGTCTATTCACCAGGAGACCTCCTAATGTGATAACATTTCGCCCGACATTCATGTCCCACTTTGGAAGCACTGTAGCACGGTCCGCATGACTAGGCTTGACCAGATCTCACTAGATCGGACGTGATCACAACTGACGAGAATGGCTACCTAGGCTAGATTATGACGGACTTATAAAAGTAGGAAGGAAGAAGGTGGGTAGAGCCATCAGATCTATCGTAAATGCCTCATCCTCAGAGACGCCTTATGCACTACCATTCAAGTCGGCACCAACACCGACTTGGCCCATCCAATCGACTCGGCACAACTCCGTGCCATGTGAAATGAGGCTCTCTCTTTCCTTTCCGTAGATATTAGGCACCAAGGTACACACACAAGAGGTGGGTCTGATGACGTGCTTGAAATGGCTGGAGAGGAGCCCAATTGTCCACTCCTCCTTTCTCATGCTACACTCCAACGCATCTTTGGTGAGTTTCCCCTTCGTCTCCCACTACACTCAGTAGACCCTTAAGCGCTTGCCTTCTTAGTCCATCTGTGCCCTTTCCACTGTGTCTGTGCCCGGCTGTTTACCTGCCCACCTATCATGCTTTTGTGCAGTGTCTTATGAGTTTGAGTTAGTACTGCCGGAACAGGCACAACTTTGGTTTAGGGCTAGACGTGCACCACAGATTCGTTTTGTGCTTCCGAATTTGAGTATGACAGAGGCTGTCATTTCTCTTTGTCAATTTATGCCATTCCTACTTGCTAGTATCCTTATTTTATGTCTGGAGTAGGGAACCGCCTTTACTTGTGTAGGCAGTGTAACGAAACAGTTCGCTATTCTCTGTTACTGCGTTCAGCTTTCTGTAGTGGACACACATGCGTTGACTTCCATCCGTCCCTTTTCAGAGCAATTGGTGAGACCTATGACAACTTCAACAGGTTTATGACCGCACTTCTAATTAATACTTCTACCGGACGGTACACTTCCTCCTGCCACGTGTACGGTACGTCAGATCGTCTAGCCTCACCGGTTTGTGTAGCATTTTTAAGGACGCTTGTTATTCATAGCTTACCATTCCTGCATTTGAAGAAATCCCGTCAAAACATCTAGAGCACTCCACGTTGCTGTCTACTTCAGCCAAAGAGAAATCAACTGGCAGTCATGCCAATAGTTATTAGTGAGGTCCATGGCCATTAAGTTGGTCAGACAAAAAGGCTGATATCTACAGGTGCTTAGACTGAAACTGCGCTGTTGCAGGTCAGCAGTGCAGTGATGGGTGTCTTTGGTCTCCAGCCCAAAAAAATGGCTATAGGCACCTTAAAGGTTGCATTTGTCTCTGCCCAACGTTGAGTGAACACGCATGGAATGCGATGGAGTTGCAGTTTCAACAGGAAGTGGACGAACCCTCGACGCCAACTGCGCAACTCTCCACGCTGTATGAGCGATAACTGAAATAATGGGGGTTTGGTGTCGATGGTGATGTTCGGTAGGAATGTCCCACTCCATTCTGACTTAAAGTCGACGTGTTCAATGCAAGCGAGGGCCATTTATCTCACGAATATGAAGCAGCTGAATGAACATTGGGTTTTCATCACAGGCAAGCCTGCAAGCACAAAGTTAACTTGTTATGAATGCATGCGAGACCGACAAATCTCGGGGCATTTACGATGAAGGTGGTGCTAGACTGGCCATACAGAGGATGAGACTGGCTCCTCACATTAGCAAAGTTGTGCTTCATGAGAAAAAGTTGGCGATCAGTGCAGGCTGGATCAAAAGACTAGAGCGACTTTTGAATTCTTGCCTTTCGGGAATTCCGATAGGAGCACAAATCTAATCCACCATGAAAACAACCTTCAATCTAGTTAAGGGATGGACGATATGACACGTGGAGGAGCAAAATGTCATGACGTTGGACGATTGGTGAGAAACATGGAAGTCAGAGAAGTTAAATTACCATTTGTGGAAAATGCTGCCTGTTAAATCGAGACGCACCCATCTGCGTGCACGTCACTGCGACTTCATTAATTCCACAACACGAGGCGTTCCATCACTGCAATTCGTGCACTTCCCATTCCCGCTTCTTTGTCGCTAATTTTGTCTACTGAATGTTTTACCAGAAGCTGCCCACGCATTGGAACAATGCATTTGCACGCTCATCCACAGCAATGGGAAAGTCAACGAAACCATGACCATGGGTGGTGTGGTGAGCATCACGGTCTTCTCCTCACTTTTAATCGGCGGTATCTCACACATGATTGCTTGCAGCAGCCAGCTGAACATAATTTGAAGTGATGTTGGAGGAGAAGATTAATTGATGGAAGTGAAATAATGGGACGCTAATGCAAACGGCATTTTCTGAAGAGGCACTAGCGTCGTCTATTCGAATTCGGATGTTACAGCTTTGAAGCATCACCTAACCCAACGCTTCCAATTGCTCCTAAAGTCAAGGAAGCAGAAACCATCGCCATCGTCTTACGATGATGGCGTTGTCTGAGTCACGCAGATTGCCCATTACGAAACTGTCATTGTCTCAGCGATTTCGCGCTAGAGTGAAACTAACACCTGGTAATTTCACAATTCTTACAGCTGCAATTCGTATCTGCTGGTGATGCTCCATAATTGTGGAGTCATTCACAGCATCTATGGGTTGACACTGGCCAGAAGATCAGCCCTCGTTCAGGGCTTTCAGTGAATTTCCCTTGTGATGTCCACTCCTCATGCGTTATCATGCATGCTTTCCTAGTCAATGGAAGTCTTTGATGCCACAGACCCCTTCATCCCTATTGCCTATTCTGGTACACTCGGAATCGAACCCCACCTTTCACATTGGACATTGCATGTTCTAATACAATTGCGTCAAACCGTTAATGCTGTTTCACCGAAGCTCGGTGGCGGCAGAGTTTGCTAATGTGGAAAGTGACTTGGCAGAAGCTTTCTCAAATCGAAACACCACTTCGACTTGATTGTGACAGAAGATGGGCAGTCACAATGTGACAGATGAATCAAGGCCTGGTTGACAACAGGAACGTTGACAAGTCAAGCAAAGTTGTCGCTTACCATCAACATTGACGCCATGATTAGGTTCACGGTTTATGGTCTGTTGAAGTTCGCCACAGTGCACTTCCCACCAACACATGCTTCCAAAGGGCTGCCCATTGCCTGTTGAATCTGTCACCGTTTGCCATGTATCACGCATGATGGAGGCAGGTTAGCTTTTAGGGGTAGAACAGCTTTTTATTTTTTAGATTTTCTCTCAAATTCACGTCTGCCAAGTGTCGTTACCACGTAATTACGTCCGCATTGCAATCAAAGGCGGCAGTTTCGCGACCCAGTTTGCCTGACCGTCAACAGACCGCTTGTCGAATGGTCCCCGGCTCTTCCTAATTGTATGCACTATTCGCTTGACAAAAGTCGCAATGTCAGGTTGGTGAACTTCTGGTCAAGGTACCAAAGCGCTGCTACATCAAGCACTTGGATTGCAGTGACCACGGGGTGATTTGTTGCACATGTGCAGGCACTCATGAAACAAGGGAAGAAGCACATACACGTGAGCATATGCTGCACGTGTCTCGACAATGCAATCGAACGCCTTGTTGTCGGGGCTGAGCATCGCCGTGCGACCTCTGAGGCACGAATACACAGAAGTGTTGGCTCAGTCAAGTTATGCTCGAATGAGTGAATGATTAAATGAATGAATCGGTGCATTGGAACTGATAGAAAAGGAAAAGCGCTCCGACTTCGTTGCTGTTTAATCGCATGAAGTGGAAGGTATTGACGCTCTAATAGCAAGCAAGCAAAGTTCATGCAATACAGAATTAAGTGGAAAGTGGGCTTGAAGTTAATGATGACATGGCTCTATGCCATGAGGTGGAAGTGCAAAACGTTTCGCGAGAGAGCGTGAAGTGAGACGACTTACATCTAGTCTCACTTCCGTTGAAGTTGACGTGTCAAAATGCGAAAGGACTAGTCGAAGCAACAAAACGACTTTATACTGCAGACGTGAATCAATGCATGATGCACTAGAAATAGGAAGGAATGCCATCTCAAACTGCTTGGTGAGCTGTGGCTTGTTGAACATCCACTCATTTGCTCTCGTTGATGCAGACGCACTTGAACCCACATCTGTAATGAATAATGGAGTTATCCCAGTCTTCCTTTCCCCAATTAGTTAAAAGTGGATGTTGGAAGAAGCAGGATGCAGAGGATTGTTCCCCATCCTGTGAAGCGAATGTGTTTACTGGAGGATGAGGTCGAATGTTCGCATCTCTTCACATTACTCCATTGCAGGTGTGTGGACCTGCTGTAAGCACCGAACCTACAACCGCGCATTTGATGCCACTTTATTTGAGTACAACGGACACCAGCGCAGCGTTGTTGTGCCTTCGGAGGGAAACAGACCAATCTATGCGAGAGCCCATTTCTGTGGTGCGCCAACTGATCGCCGAGATTGGACCAAGAACCGACCAGCTGAACAAAGTCTCCATGCGTCAAACTTCTTTCCGTTGAGCTAGTCACCGTGGCCATTTATAGTGCAGTATATATGATGCACAAAGACTAATTCACTTATGCCTCCCATCTAGATATGCCCAAATTTTGATTTTTGGATGTTTCAGTCGACTGGTTGACATGCCTCTGTTAGATTACTTGCCTAATTCGCAGCCACTTTGATTGGTTTCCGTAAAAGCCGAATAGGCACAAAACTAAAGTTGCTCAAAATCGAACGGCCATCTCATGAAAACTGTGCATCCGCTAGCTCCCAGTCTGCTTCATTTGTGCCCATCAAGCATTTACAAAGAGGTACGCAATGCCAACCACGTCATTGCTGTTGCTGTTGCACTCAATTTGAACCACTCATTAGCAATTGGGGTGCGGCGATTGCAAACTGCCTTCTCAACCCTAGACTACGCTCGCAATTCCAGTCTTTTCATCAGGTGAGGAGAACGTCAGGCTGAAGAGGTGAGTGCTCATGCATCAGTGTTCAGAAGTCGGAAGTGATGAAATTTCAGTGGCTTGGCGCAACTAATGCCGCAGGACCAAGGGATGAAGAAGCAGCTCACATGCGTTTAAATAAGTGTTGGAGTCGCGGAGACACTGCCAAGCAGTGCACGATTTTGCTTCCTCCTCGACTAATGGAAAATCATTGAACATTGTCGCAGCATAGTCTTGTTACTGGTTCCTATCAACCTCTGGTTCCGAACTGCTGAATGAAGTGCAATGGCTACCTAACAGCGGACAACATGCCTTACAGCAAAGTGTGGACATTAAGAACGGTCCAATTTCAGCGAGGGATTAAAGTTTATCTCCTCCCTTGTCTTCTCCTCGACCACGATCTCATGACACACGATAGTCTTCTGTTCACAACATCGGTTAAGCTGATACTCTTAAACATTCACTGTAACTCTCTCCCTCCCTCATTGTTTGACGGAAATCTAATATCGGACCCAGATGCTCTTGCTGCTCCTTCAAACATGTGGCTTTAGACACAACTGCGAATGGAGCCATTGTTGCCGTGGTATTGAACCCCGACTTCGGCTCAAATGTAAGAGGAATTTATTTGTTGTCAGCGGGTTCGCAATGCGGCAAGTTTAGGCAGAGAAAGTAGCGACATGCTTGTTGGTGTGCAGTCCTCAAGCACGTTTCGCTCCTGGTTCTTCGAGTGGCTACATCCATAAGAACGCTGGTGGCAGCAGTGATGTCAGGACGGCTGAAAGACGAGGAAGAAGAGATTGCTGATGACTACGATCGCAGATTGATGCAGAATTGGCTTTTTAGGAATTACAGAAGTGTGCATTCCAATGTACTGCCTTGGAGTGCTTCAAAACTATGCAAAGAATGCATAATGAAAAATAAGTGCTAACAGGCAATTCCATCGCCATGAAGGGATGGATACCCGCAATGCCCTAGAAGCAAGCAGCGTCAAACGAATGCTCGTCATGTTCGACGTGTCTCGACAATGCAAATGAGCGTCTCACCGTAGGGAGCAAGCATCGCCGTGGGACCTGTTGGATGCAAAGAGGCAGAGTGGATGCCTTAGTCAAGTGACACTCGATTGACTGGATGGGTGCATTTGGTTTGGTTAAAAAGGAATCGGTGCATCGACTTACCAGAGGAGGTCGTTGCTGTTTAATTGCATCAAGAGGAAAGCAAAGTTTATGCATCTCTTCATTAATTAGTAAGTAGTATTTAAGTTCATGGCAAAGCGACTTTATCCTGACAGGTGAAATTATGTTGCATTTTGCAAGAGAATGTGTGGAAACACTCACTGTTATCGGCACTGCCCATTGAAGCTGACGTGTCTAGGTGCAAAAAATTGTACGCCAATGCAAATTTCAGGTACCAATTGAGTCGACAAAACCGGAAACAGCAGCGAAAAGCAGCAATACGTGGATAAGTGAAACCAAAACTGGGTAGGCGTGCAGCCAGAATGGCGGCTTACCGGTTTCACTCTGGTAATCTAAAAGTTGTGTCAAGAAAACGATAAAAAACATTTGCCAAGAACTGCTTCTTAGGTACTCGAATGTGCCAGGAAATGCTTGCAGTAGCGTTGCACCAATAGGAATTATTCCTAGACACTCAAATGTGCTCCACTCATGTGAGAGCTCCTTGCAAACACAAAGAAAGCCCTTCACTGCAAAGCATGTGGCCCTATCTCACTGCTGTGGAAAGGGCATGCGTTCGCACTTACCATTGCACGCCGCGATCTCCGGCGATTCACCTAAACCAACGCAACACTTTCAGTCACCTCGAAGAGACTTGTGCTGTCTAGATCTGCCAATGTTTGGGGTGCTCGGGACAATACTTAATCCCTAATCATTCGAAATATTCCACCACAAAGAAAGCAAAATATGCCGACCTTATCAACACGGACGCTCACTCACCTCCTTGCTTCCAATCAACGGTGACAACCAGTTTCGTTTTGTCCCCTTCCCATTCAAATGTGGTATGATCAAACGTATCATTTCGCGTAAAGTTCAAAACAAATGTTCTCAGGTCGGATTTGGTATCTCTTGATAAATTACCTTGGATGAGCAAGGGAAAGCGCAAGTAGTCGACTTCATGAACACAAAAAGCGACCTGCTCGAATGTTCAACAAACTCACGGCAGAAAGGCGCTGAAGATTCTCGAAGAGTAATGCCCTGCCATGCGCACTCAAGTATTCCGTTCACCATAAAGTAAACCTACATTGTGGAGAGTAGAAAAGGACAGAATAGAGACTGCGCGAAATCATGAGCAAATGATGAGTGGGTCTACGCGAACGTGGAAAGAACATTTCTGCCATCAACAGTGTACAAACCCAAGATTCACTGTTCGCGCCTCCAACAGCGAATGTGACCTCCACATGCGTTTGTCCCTTCCGAAATCGGGAAAGTGGAAACGACGTATTGAAGTCGACTTCACCTGTGAGGAAGGAATATTTAGGGATCAAGCTTCCTGGTTCCACTTTCCCCCACAACCCAATCAAGTGAAGAAGTCAGATTGCACATCTACCATTCGAAATGTTGTTTGGAAGATTGGTTTATGTCGAGAAGGCATCCACTTGGCAATATCACTGCCTATAATACTGCTCCAAATGCATCCACTCACCTTCCGCTGGCTTCTCAAAGGCACATTTCGGTACGAAGATTGCTGTCGAAAACAATGATTGTCCATCCCATACTTGAATTGCCTCAAGTTGGGATATGTCGTCGACAGTGATCTTGGCACTACCTAAAATTGCACGCAATGTTGTTTGCCTATAGTCACGGCAAGGGTTAGTCTTTTCACCTCTCCGTGCACGTGCGGACATTGTGCAATTCCAACTACTCTCACCTCCGCACAAAGTGAACCTGAACCAATTCTCCTTGTTGTTACACCAATCAAACTTCTAATGCACTACTCCTGGTTGCACTCAGCGGTTTTCTTATTATAGCAGACAAATGAAAAGAAGACTTCTCGATCTTCTACCTACCATCTCCATCCATTCGGCAAGGGCTACCCAAGAATTTGCCATCAATATAGCACGTGTCATCTGTCACGTTGATTGGAGACAAATGGTAGCCTTTCGACAGCGCTGCTACAACCTACAATGAATTACAAAAGGCCACTTAAACCTCCATTGTGCAGACACCTCGCCCTTGTGACAGGACTACATCATGCTTTCCGCCCAGCAGTGGCGACGTTAATTCAAGTGGTAATGGAAAACACGATGTGAGTCTGGATCGTGAGGGAGCACAAGGGAATGCATCTACTATCGTGTTGGCACGAAGTGTCAGCTAGTACAAAAGTTCTATGCTTACAGCTTCGTTGGGCAGATAAAAGTGCATCAGTGGTGATGGTCCTCTGGGTGTTCCCTCAATGCGAGAGCCCCACAGCAATGGCTCCGCTTCTGCTGTACAGAAGTAAAAAATGTATTAAGCGCTTCTTCTGACACATTTGTGCAAGTGTTGGTCATTGGTGAGAGCAAAGACAGCCATGGCAGTTGTGTTGCCACTTCACCTCCACCCAATTGCTACATCGTCTCGCCTCGCATCACAGAAGCCATGCCACGCACACCAATGCGTTGAACATGGAGTTACACTAGTCTGACATCACGACCTAACCGTGACAAAGTGCACTGCTAACTCCTCTCTTGTTGCAAGACTTGCCCATTCCCACAAAGTCTAACCAATTGTCAACGCGTGCATAGGGTTATGCTACACGGTGGCTTGTTCAACAAGAATTGGAGTCGTAATGGAGAGATGAATACGTACCGGAGAAGTAGAAGAAAGTAACGAGAAAGAAGGCGAATCTCAGCATGGCACACTCTCCTTGTCTAGGCAATTGCCTTGTGTGCATTTATGTGCTGCTCACACTGACCTCTTCCACACGGTTGGCTGCCTGGTTGGTTGGTTGGTTGATTGGGTGAGACTGCTGTCGCAGGAGCAAATAGAAGATCATCCCACGTGTCTGTACCAGCATTGCGTGGGTGTCGGTTTGAGATCTGCACTAAGGCCTTACAAGTTTGGTACTTGCGACCAGGCAACGTAATCAGACCAAAATCGTCTTCTTCAGTCGTAATCTGATCTTTTTGCTTTCTTATGATTGTGATTGACGATTGTGTCACGAATTCACGTGGAAACACCAAGATGTTCTTCTTGGTGAACTCGCACAAACAAGTGTCAGTGCAGTTAATAGCTGTGATTGACAGTTGGGAGTTTCCTTGCCGGAAAGCACTGCGAATAGGCCTTCCATTTGTCTTCACCTCGTTTGGAAGCCGCAGCCATCAATTCAAACGACTGCTTGAGAAATTGCTGCTCTGCAAAGCATTTGTACACACCTTGTGATATTTAAACCAGTGTAAGGATTATTCTGATGGTTTCACCAACCCAGTGCTTCTGCAACTCACAAAGGCTACTCAAGTTCACGTAGGCGCACGCATATGTGAATGAATGAATGAGTCGTAAACAAAGGCGTCTGACCAGCCAACTGAAAGTGTGAATCAGCTTATGTCAGCATGAGTAAAAGAGCAGGTTGTTTCTGCTCACACGCATGTGACTAAAACAAGTCCACTTTGGTGGTAGTGTTGGGAAAGTAGAAATGAAATAACGAGAACACCAAAGTCAATGTGCTGAGCATCGTGGCAGGTGTATGAGCACATCACGATGACGATCAGACGTGTAGAGGCTTTGCGGTTCAATGCAAATTGGTATAACATGTCGTGGTTGGGCAGAATTCGAATAATTATTTGCCGCATGACAGATCCTAAAGTGGGGGAGGAAAAGGTTTGGTACGTCAGAGTTCGCTTTGTATGAATTCCACAATTACTACTACCAGCTCGTCACTATGTGTTGTTGCTGGCTGCCGTCTCCGTTCACACCAGGGGAAAGCGAAGAAATTCCTAGACACATTCAGCACCACAGCACTCTAAAGTGGCCATCTGGTGCATGAATGGTAGACTCAGGCACTCAACCCTCACAGCTTGTGAAGTCCCGTAATTTCAGCCTCCTGCCTAAAAGAGCATGAATGAGTGATTGAATAATTCTGCCTCGCATCCGAACACAGCTGCTCCACTGTGGACGCAAAGCGCGTCAACTCCTCAATATACACTTGACAAAATATTGTAGATGTTGTTGGTCACTGTCAGTTTTCCTTCCTCACCACAATATGCGATGCAGTAATTAGTCACTCTCTTTAACCAACCTAAGCACGTGCATTATTTATTCTGATGGTCAGACCATCACAGTCCTTCTGCAACTCACAGAGGTCATTCAAGTTCACGTAAGCACACCCATGTGAAAGACTGAATAAATGAATGAATGAGTGAGAGAAGGCATGATTGAAGGCGTCTGCCCAACCAACTGCACATGTGCATCAGTGTATGTCAAAGTAATCAAAGGAGCACGGTATTTCTACTCACACACGTGTTTTTAAAGTAGTGAGAAGTGCATCAGGAGAAAGGGTAGTCAAAACGCAACGAGGAGATCACCAAGGCTACTTTGGTTTGCACATGCATGCACATTGTGATCAGTGTCTTAACCTGCCTCCGTCGGACGTGCTGAGGCTTTGTGATTCAATTTAGCGTTTGTCGCGTTCTTATCGTAACATCCAAAGGAATGTAATTACCAGCCATCGTAGTGTTGGGATCACTGCTTAGCGTCTCCATCCAACGATAAATGAGGCGGAGGAATTGTTGCAATATGCACAGACTTAGTAGCAGTACACAAGGTGACCCACCCACCTGACAGCTCACAGCAGGCTTCAATACATGAGGCAAAAGCGCATTTTATGTGTTGAACAAATGCAATTAGACTGAGCACAACGCCTTCTTCCGTCTTCATTCATATCTCGAGGCGCTAAAATGAATGTATTTTGTGTTTCGGCATTGGGACTATTCCCCCCTTACTTTGACATCAGCTTGTTAATCATTTTTTGACAACAAACAGCTTGACTTTTGATATACATTATACGAAAAATGATTACAGCTCTCATTCATATTGTACTGAAAACTCATCAATGATTCGCTAAATTAGTCAAATCGAAGATGATTGGCTGTGCGGTTGAACTTTGGTTAAACAGGCTTTCAATGCCCAACTGAAGGTGAACACCATGCAATTTGGACGAACACAATCCGATGTGGTAAGGAATCTGCTACATCACGGTCAAAGTCAAAGTCAATTTACCAATTCGACTGGTAAGATTATCATGGAAATTCAGCATGATTGAGGTGTATCTCTACATCTCACCTTGTTTCGATAGGTACGGCGATGCTTTTGTGTTGGGGTTTTTCGGCAAAGGTGACAGGTGGGTGGATAGGATCTTCGAGCTCCACTTCAAAAGGAGGCAAATGACTTCGTGAATGGGTGTGTCGGCTACATTGTCTCCGAGACTGTGGTGGACGTGAGTATCGTCTCGATCGCGCGGCTGCTGAAGAGCAGTTTTGGTGGCAAGTGTATGCTGAAAGAGGTGGAAGACTGTAAAGTGTGGCGCCGTGATTCCTGCGTTCATGACGTGGCAAGTAGAAGGGAGTAATCGTCGGTGCGAACGAGGAGTGTGGATGCGTGGAGGAAGGAGATAGTCGATTTATATGCATTTGTCCTTGATGAAGTGTACCGCCCTACTATGATGTGTTGTCTTTTTCATCTGTCTTATCTTGCCTTTTCAATTCCCACGTGGTCCACTTGTTTGTGCACATTTGGAGCGATAGTCTGTGCTTTAAGTGGACCAGGCCTTTGTGACCGAAGATGCCATTTGTTTTCGTTTTTCTGTGCAAAGGCCAAGTGGTGTGAATTTGTTTATTGCCTGCGCCATTGTGTACTTTTGCGAATTCTGCTTAGGACAATTTGTCAGTGTTTAATTTAGAGTGGCATGGAGCTGTTGTTATCGGTTTGAGCATAATGGATGTTGATGGGGTGTGGTACAGCAATCTACCTTGTAATCTGCATAGAGACCTGCTGCTGCTGCTGCTGCTTCAACCTGCCTTGTGGTTTTGCAGACTTGGAGAAAGAATTCTTGGAATTTGATCACCATTTTCTCGTCCAATTTGGATTTTATGCATTGTCAGGCAATGTTGTCGGTTACTCTGTTAGTGTTGTATTGTTTGTAATGGAGCGGTCGGACATGCGAAAAGATACGATTTTGAGTGGATTAGGCTCTGCTTAGTGCTCTTCGTCCAAACCACCAAACTTTGTTCCCTGATGATTGTGAAAGACGGCGTAGCGGTGGGAGAATCTGTTCATTTCTCTGTCCATGGGTCTACCCATCCGCATGGCTAGTTACGTACTCACCTACCCACCTCTTCTCCCATCAGCTCCACTTCAACGACGGTAGAACATGCGGCGTCGAGACATTTATACTTTGCGACCTATTGTGAGCGAGCTTGTCGAAGTTGCTGCATCTTTGTCAGAACCGCTCGAATGTGGAGGCGCTGAAATCGACACCTCCTCCTCGCTCCACTGTGTCCGTGATGCCATCATCTCTACCAATGTCATTTAAGCAGGCAGTTGTTGTTTGCGATGGGAGAGGATTGAATGCTTCACCTAGTCCAGCTGACTTGCTTGCGTGCAGTTACTTATAAGCTTGACTGAGTATCGCTGAAGCAGGCACAACTGTGGTTCAGGGTCAGACCTGCATTGCAGGTTAGTTGCGTGTGCTCCTGATTTTCTGGAATTTGTAATGCTTCTCTGCCAGCCTTTCCAAAGATCTGCGGTGCAACGGGAGCATCCATGCGCCTTCGTCTTCGTCATGAGAGCTTGTCATGTTCTCCAACGCTCTTTGGAAGTGGAAGATTTTGGCTTCCTTTATGCGCCCTTAAAGGAAGCACGCATAGTGGTTACTTGTTGAGATCCTCTGTGAGCGTATGGGAGCAACATAAGTGAGGTGATCAACATGGCTATTAGCTATGGGGCTCATGGATGGTGCAGAGCGAGGGCAAGTGGGTCGGATCGGCCTCAGCTTGTGGTTGTCAGGCAGGGCACTTGTATTTCTCCACCTTCTTCATGAACATTGCATGACACTTGCTGCGAAGGAGCTCCGCGGTAGCAGCTGGTGTGACATTTTCTGACTCACCAAAAATGCTCCGCCTCCAATGCCACCCACTCCCCAACATGCATCGATGATGCCACTGGTCTTGGTTGCTATAGCTGGAAACTGAATAACACTCTAATGGTTTCCATCCGGATGACATCTTTGCATTTACGATAAGAATTTCGGGAGTCTAACACAATTGCGTGATGCAGCTTTCACCATGAACAGAAGCTGTTGCCTGATTCAGCGACACTCAATCAAGCTTATGAGGCACTGAAGGCAAAGAAGACAGCTAGACAAGTTGAGGCACTCGTGAATATCCTTATTAGCAATAACGGTATCAAGGTCAAGCCATGACAACCGGACGGACGCATTGAGGCAACGAGGTGTCGATTTCTGCACCTCCAACAGTTCGATGGTTCTCACAATGATGCGCCGACTTCAAGAAGCTCGCCCAAACTGGACCAGATCGTAAAAACATTCCGACGCCCCATTTTTGCCATCTTTAAAGTGAAGCAGATAGAACACGAGGTGGGAAGATAGGTAGGTGGGCAGTCATGCACGCGGGTAGGTCCATAGACAGAGAAACGAACAGATCCTTCCATCTACAATAAAAAACCTGCCAGGCACATCTGGTTTTTGCTTAGGCTGAGAGAATAACAGAGACAGATGCCACTCATTCTATGCATCATAAAAGGAAACAAATGCTACTGCCTGTCACAAAATTGTGCAAATTCAATGGTACCATTTAGTGTCAATAAGCACAATTATCTGCCTTGTGAGCATCCAACACGTAGCAGAATCCGTGTTTGTACTGCAAGTTTACTTCTCTACGTCTCATTGTTGGTTGGAAGTGAATTGCAGGTGGCTCGATGAATGTAAGTTAGGGCGTCTTTGTGTGCTCTTCGTCGCCTTCGTCTGCTATTTGGGCAGTGGTGGGAGGAGTCTGTGGCAGGATATTGCTCTTCGGCAACCTGCAGGGCCTTTCTGTCGTGAGTTTGCTGAGCATCCAAGCAGGTCATTTTGCGTGCTCATGAAGTAAGCCTGTGTGCTAATTACCCATTCATCCGCTCATTCTAGGCAGAACATCCGATCTAAGAACATCTTGTTTGAGCTCCACACGAAATGATGAGCTTAATTATGCCACAGTTGAATGGTATGCGACGGTAAAAGCCTTGTTGTTACCGTTGATTGTGAGCGAGGAGGTTAGTGAGTAGGTGGACTGATTAAGTCGAACTCCCGGATTAAGACATATTTCCACCGTTTCATGGCATCGGGTTGACTACTCCTTATTGACCATTTTTTTTGCTTCAATGAACCTAAAAGCATTCTTTGCACACCTGGAAGCCACTCCTCTAATGCCGTGAATTCGAATGCACACTTCTGTAACTTCGAAGAAGCATTGGGATTCACCACGAAAACAACAAGAAATGCGGATTTTGCAAACAAGCGTGCATTAAGAAGATGGTTGCAAAGCATTTCGATGCACCGGTTTTACCGTAGTGACCTGGGAGTTGTGCAAAGTAAAAGACTAGAAATAGCTACTGGAAATGCTTCCAGCAACAGCGCGCCAACATGAGGTTTACTGTGTTGCACTCATGTCAGAGCAATTTGCAAGCACAAGGCAGGTCTTTGACGTAAAGAACGCGGTGCTACCTGACCACTGTGGAATTGGCACGCATTCGAACCTAACACCGCATCCACCAATTTAAGATGATTCATCCAAACCAAAGCAACGCTTTTGGTTGCCTCGTGAGTACTTGTGCTGCTTAAGTCCGCTAACGTAATCTTGAATCACCTCACCGTGAACCATTGGCAGCAAAGATTTTTCCTGACAAAGAGAGCAAAGTAGTATGACACTGTCAGTGCAGATGCTAACTCACCTCGTTCCCTACCAACGGTAACAACAAGGCTCTTTCGCCCCACACTCCGTTGAAATGTGGTACAACTAGGCGCACCACATCGTGTGAGGTCCAAAGCAACTATTTCCAGATCGAATGTGTCATCTCTCGACAATTTGCCCTGACTGAGCAGAGGCTAGCTTAACTAGCATAGCAGTTTGCCTCATGGGAGAGGAGAAATTATCCGATTGAATGTTCAACAAACTCCCTGTGGAAAGACGTTGCAGGTTCTTGAGGAGTAATACGTCACCATGGGCATTAAATGACTTCGTTCATTTCAAGATCATCCTACATTTTGAGGAGAAATAAGGCACAGGACTAACACAGCACAGAATCCTGGGCAAATGATGAACAGAATCACGCAAGTGTTGATGGGACATTTCCACAAGCAACACAAAAACGGAGCTTGACTGCTCGTGCCTCCAACAGCGAAATTGACCTCCGCGTGTGACTGCCCTTCCTAAATTGGGGAAGTGGAAGCGACGTCTTCAAGTGGATTTCACCTTCGTGGAAAATATTTGCTGATTAGGACTCTTGGCCTTGTCTTCATCACCACTCAAGCATGCGAAGGGCTCAGATTCACATCTACTACACGAACCCTAAGGGTCATTAGAAATGCCTTATATCTCTACCAAATTGTATGCAAAATTGATTCGTTTTGAACAGGCGTCCACCCTACGCAAATTTTGTGAGCCAAATGATCTTGCTCAACTCATTGTGATTTTGTTTAGCAATACAGCCTGCGGTAACGTGTCAATGGTGACCACAAGCGAACCAGACCCACAAAGGAGGATTCAAAGCTTCTGCTGATGAGTCTGACACATTCACGAGGTTATTAGCCATTCAACATATGGATGAACCTCACGTCTCGCTGTGACGAGGTCAATTTCCTTTTCTGATGTTCGTTGCATCGGTCTCAAGGGCTGCATTATGCAAGTTCAAAGCACTGCAGACTTGTCCACATGTGATGTGTTATAAAGGGCGTGTTTTTGGTCAAGAAGACGGTCGGTTGTGACTAGTCAGGGAATCAGAGACTAACTTTCCAAAGTGACCAAGTAGAAGCATTCGTCAACATCGATAGTTACACTAAAGTGATTTTAACACCTGCAGACAACAAGGGACTTTTCAGCAGTCGGGTAGACAACTGACTGGGTATTTGGCTCAGCTCCTTAATAGCCTTTGCAATGTCCATTCATGTGGAGCTTTACAGACGCGCGAAGAGGCACACAGTGTGAAAGTAGACGGAGTATTGACGGGAAAGGGATGCATTTCCAACCGTTTTGTAATGGACCTAATATATGGACCACGAAAAGGCAAAAGATTGGACATAATCAATAGGGTAGGCTAAAGTTTAGATCAAATACACCTACTGACCGCCAATCTTGTATATACAATGAGCTAAAATAGTGGGATGAGGTAGGAAACCGAAGAACTGGCACGAAACAAGGCAAGGATCAGTTGAAGATATGATACATTCATTGGCAAAGTGTAGGAGAGTCCACCATGCCAAAATAGTCATTACGTGGACAAAAATCTGTCAATCGCAATTCATGCCTAACGCGTCACGTTAATGCGAAAGAGTGAGTATCGCCTTGACACCTGTGCGATGTGAATGTACGGAGTAATTTGCTCACTCGGGTGACACTTGAACAAATGGATCAGCGCATTGGGATTCACATAAAGGAAGCATTGCATCGACCTACCAGAGGAAGTTGTTGCTGATTAATTGAATCAAGCGAAAAATGGAGTGAAATTTACAGCTATTAATTGCCAAGTGGTCTCTGGGTTTATGCTAGAGCATTGCAGTTCGCCAGAGAGTAAGAAGTGAATCCTACTCCTAGCCTCGCTCCCCATCGAAGCTGACGTGACCAGGTGCGAGAGATGTTACGCCAATGCCGAAAACATGTGCAAAGTGGGTTGGCAAAAGCGGAAGCTGCACTTCGTGGAAGGCTTGGCCAATTAATGCGTACCTTCTAAATTCACACATCGGGACATGGAAACAACTGCGACTCACGGGAGGATGTCGTAGCTACGCAAATGCAGTGATTTGTGAGTGAAACAAATTCAAGTGGGAGGCGCACAATCAGGATGGCGGCCTGCAAGTGCGAATCGATTGTAGCGGATGCAGTCCTGGATCTGAAAACAAATCGTAGAATTACTGCTAAGGAGGTCAAGATGCTACTCTCGATGTGGAGCAAATGTTTTGTGAAATGCAGACAAAGCAAGGTCTGATGGCCATCTGGTCGATGGCTGATGCGTGTAGATGTTATGCAAGTCAATTGACACGCAGCTATCGCAGCATCTGTACATAAAGTTGTCACTTTCAGGTGTCAAGGAAAATTAGCTGCCTGCATTTCCCATAACGATGTGAGGTCAAGCCAAGATACTCGACCTACATCAAAAGGACCACTGGCACAAATCGAAAGCCTCAATCTGTCCCTCACACAAATTGACAAATGCAGCATTGAGGACCCTGGTGGAATAAACAATGTTGAGTTAACCATTCGCGCATTTGGATCTTTGCCAACGTCACTTCAAATTGTAGCAGTTCCGATTGACCGTGTGGTGTTACCTCCAGCCAAAATCAAAGAAAGGAGTTACCCCTGCAAGCTTTAGTAGTATGCGAGTGAATGGAACGTCTTTCTGCTTATGGATTCCTGACTGAAGGAGAAAGCAGGGGAGTGCCTGGGTGATGAGTACAAGTCCACGTTGCGATGATTAAATAGTCACTGTAAAGGAGATGCTGAAACCGACAACTTCTCCCTGCTTCACTGCGGCCCTGACAGTGTTTCTGGTTGTCGTGGCTTAACCCTGATAGTGTTATTGCTAATAAGGATATTCACGAGTGCCTCACCTTGTCTAGCTGTCTTCTTTGCCTTCAGTGCCTCATAAGCTTGATTGAGTGTCGCTGAAGCAGGCAACAGCTTCTGTTCACGGTGAAAGCTGTATCACGCATTAGTGTTAGACTCCCGAAATCCTTGTCGTAAATGCAAAATTGTCATCCGGATGGAAACCATTAGAGTGTTATTCAGTTTCCAGCTATAGCAACCAAGACCAGTGGCATCATCGATGCATGTTGGGGAGTGGGTGGCATTGGAGGCGGAGCATTTTTGGTGAGTCAGAAAATGTCACGCCGGCTGCTACCGCGGCGCTACTTCGCTTTCTTGTAGCAGTTATAACACTGCGAGTGTCATGCCATATTCATGAAGAGGGTGGAGAAATTCAAGTGCCCTGCCTGACAACCACAAGCTGAGGCCGATCCGACCCACTTGCCCTCGCTCTGCACCATCCATGAGCCCCATAGCTAATAGCCATGTTGATCACCTCACTTATGTTGCTCCCATACGCTCACAGAGGATCTCAACAAGTAACCACTATGCGTGCTTCCTTTAAGGGCGCATAAAGGAAGCCAAAATCTTCCACTTCCAAAGAGCGTTGGAGAACATGACAAGCTCTCATGACGAAGACGAAGGCGCATGGATGCTCCCGTTGCACCGCAGATCTTTGGAAAGGCTGGCAGAGAAGCATTACAAATTCCAGAAAATCAGGAGCACACGCAACTAACCTGCAATGCAGGTCTGACCCTGAACCACAGTTGTGCCTGCTTCAGCGATACTCAGTCAAGCTTATAAGTAACTGCACGCAAGCAAGTCAGCTGGACTAGGTGAAGCATTCAATCCTCTCCCATCGCAAACAACAACTGCCTGCTTAAATGACATTGGTAGAGATGATGGCATCACGGACACAGTGGAGCGAGGAGGAGGTGTCGATTTCAGCGCCTCCACATTCGAGCGGTTCTGACAAAGATGCAGCAACTTCGACAAGCTCGCTCACAATAGGTCGCAAAGTATAAATGTCTCGACGCCGCATGTTCTACCGTCGTTGAAGTGGAGCTGATGGGAGAAGAGGTGGGTAGGTGAGTACGTAACTAGCCATGCGGATGGGTAGATCCATGGACAGAGAAATGAGACGACCCTCCCACCACTACCTGTCTATTTGTCCAAGCCCCTATCACACAAATAACCCATTAAGCAGATATATGGAAAGTGGGTAAATTAACGAATAAATCCTGACTCTCGAACCACACCTTTGTTCATGCCTCCACGAGCCGCAGAAAACAAGCGGCAGAAAACGAGCCAAAGCTAATTACCACTACGACTAAAGCGAGGCCAGATATCTCTCCGAGGCTACTTCATCGCCACAGTAGAGGAGGTAAACAGGCCGAGATGATTGGTGTGCTGCCTTCACACTCATCACCACAGCATTGCATCTTCCGTAAATGCTTCATTCACTCACTCATTCATTCATTCACCCATTCATCCACATTTCGAAGGCAACCATCCAAAGAAAGCCTCTTCCCACAATAATCAGGCGACAAAGTTTGGTGGTTTGGACGAAGAGCACTAAACAGAGCCTTATCCACTCAAAGTCGTGTCTTTTCCCATGTCCATCCACTTCACTATACACAATACAACACTAACAAAGTAACCGACAAAATTACTTGACAATGCATAAAATCTAAGTCGGACGAGAATATGGTGATCAAATTTCAAGAAGGCTTTCTCCAAGTCAGCAAAACCACAAAGCACGGTGAAGCAGCAGCAGATCCCCATGCAGATTATGAGGTAGGCTGCTGTACCACACCCTATCAACATCCATTATGCCAAAACCGATAACAACAGCTCCATGCCACTCTAAATTAAACGCTGACCACTTGTCTTAATCAGAATTCGCAAAAGTACATTCACTTACACCACAGAAACGGCTATACACAATGGCGGAGACAGTAGGCAAGCGCAAACCACTTGGCCTTTTCACAGAAAAACTAAAGCAAGTGGCATTGTCGGCCACGAAATAGAATCAATTCAGTCAAAGTGATTGTCTAGCGCCAATGGACGCACACATCTGACTAGCAAACATTCAACTCACGCCAGCCCTGCGTGAAGAAACCCAAATGACTGGTGGCGGAGGAGGAAGCAATAGCACAGACGATCGCTCCAAATATGCACAAACAAGTGGACCACGTAGGAATTCAAAAAGCAGGAAAAAGTACATGAAAAAGACAGCACATCATAGCAGGGCGGTACACTTCTTCAAAGTGGATAGAGAACAAAAGGGCAAATGAACATAAGTGTACACTTATGCAAACCAATAAATCGACAATCTCCTTTCTCCGCCTATCCACACTCCTCATTCACACCGACGGTTACTCCCTTCTTTCTGCCTGCCACGTCATGAACGCAGGAATCACGGCACCGCACTGTGCAGTCTTCCACCTCTTTCAGCATACACTTGCCACCAAAACTGTTCTTCAGCAGCCGTACGGTCGAGACGATATTCATGTCCACCACAGTCTCGGAGACAATGTAGTCGGTACACCCATTCACGAATTCATTTGCCTCCTTTCGCAGTAGAGCTCAAAGACCCTACCCACCCACCTACCACCTATGCCAAAAAACTCAAACGCAAAAACATCGCTGTACCTATCGAAACAAGGTGAGATGTAGAGATAAAACCTTAATCATGCTGAAGTTCCGTGATAATCTTACCAGTCGAATTGGTAAATTAACATTGGCTTTCACCGTGATGTGGCAGATCCTTTACCACATCGACTTATGTTCGTTCAAATGGCCTGTTATTCGCCTTCGGTTTAGCATCTAAAGCCTGTTTAACCAAAATTCAACCGCTGCTAGAATTGGCGAGGGACAAGCACAGGCACAGACAATTTACTAACTTACAGCCAATCATCTTTGAGTGGACTAATTCAGCGAATCATTGACCAGCGAATATTTAATTAACTTGATGAGTTTTCAGTGCATTTTGAATGAGAACTGTAATCGAGTTTTTCATAAAGTACATCAGATGCTAGGTTATTCATTGTCAGAATCTGATTGATGAACTGATGGCAAAGTAGGGAAGGAATAGTTGGGATAACAAAACACAAAATACATCCATTTTAGCACCTCGAGATGTGAATGAAGATGGAAGAAGGCATTATGCTCAGTCTAAATGCACGCATGAGAGCTTCGATTGATGCTGTAGTACTCCTGCTGTCAAAGAATCCTCATTCCATTTGACTTATTGCAACTGTTTTGCCATTCGTTCTAGAAGACCTGCAATCATACCGATGTGGGTGGAGTGAATGTCCACTGCCCCAACTTATTGCACCATTGCATACTGTGATCCAGAAGGGAAAATAAAATGACCAACAACAACATCAAAATGTTTGGTCGAATAAATGTTGAGAAGTTGACGCCTAAAGCGTCCACATTGGAAGTAGCTGTGTTCGGATGCGAGTCGGATCATTCAATCATTCATTCGCTCATTCATTCTCTCTTAGGTAGGAGGCTAAAATCACTGCACTTCACGAGTTGTGAGGGTCGAGTGCTGCCGATGTTCTGGCACTTAGTGCGCCTTCGCAGGTGCAACATTTCCATTTAGTTGTCCATTTTGAGTGAGGATCTCGGAGTAGCATTGAATTTGGCCCTTGGCACACAAGCGAGTTGTCAAGTTCACTCTATTTTCCTCAAGTCGCTTTTCATCGTTAGCTTATCTATTATGGTTCACCATGGAGAAGTGTTGAATGATTGCCTCGATGCTGGCTGAATCTACCATTGAATGTGTCTACGAATCTCTCCACTTTTCTCTGGATTGGGAAGGAGACGGCAGGGGGCAGCAACACAGAATGGCGAGCTGGCAGCAATAATTGTGCAATCCATACAAAGCGAACTACAAATAACCTAACCTCTCCATCCCCTGCTTTGCGGTCTGTCATCCGACAAATAACTAGTCGAATTCTGCCCATCCACGACATGTCGTGCCGATTTGCATTGAATCGCAAAGTCTCTACACGTCTGATCATCATCGTGAGGTGCACACACACCTGCCACGATGCTCAGCACATTGACTTCGGTGTACTTCTCGTTATCTCATGTCTGCATTCCCACTACTACCACCACTTTGAACATTTTCCGTCACACACGTGTGCTAAAAGAGACAACTTGCGTCTTTGATCAATTTGGCATACATCGATACACAATTGCGGTTGGCTGGTCAGACGCCTTCAGTTACCATTCATTCATTCATTTGTTCACATGGATGTGTCTACGTGAACTCGGATGACCCTTGTGAGTTGCAGGAGCACTGAGATGGTGAGACCATCAGAATAATGCTTACACTGGTTTAAACATCACAAGTTGAGTACAAATGCTTTACGGCGCAGCAGTTTCTCAAGTGATCGTTTGAAATTGATGGTTGGGACTTCTGAACGTGGTGAAGGCAAATGAAAGGCCTATTCACAGTGCTTTTGGGGTGAGGAAACTCTCAACTGTCAACTACAACTATTAACTGCACCGCCACTTGCTTGTGCGAATTCACCAAGAAGAACATCCTGATGTTGCCACGTGAATTCGTGACACAATCGCCAATCACAATCATAGGAGTGCTGACATTTGTTTGCAGTGAAAAGATCAGATTACGTCTGTAAAAGACGATTTTAGTCTTTTACGTTACCTGGTCGCAGGTACCAAACTTGTAAGGCCTTAGTGTGGGCCCCAAACCGACACCTACGCAATGCTTGCGGCTGCAGTCTCACCCAACCAACCAACCAGCCAATCGTAGTGAAGGGGTCAGTGAGCAGCACATAAATGCACACAGAGCAATTGGCTAGACAAGGAGAGTGTGCCATGCTGAGATTCGCCTTCTTTCTAGTTACTTTCTTCTACTTCTCGGGTACGTATTCATCTCTCCATGTTGACTTCCATTCGTGTTGCACAATTCATCGTGTGCTATAATCAAACACGCGCTGATATTAAGTTTATTCTTTGGTAATGGGCCATTCTTTGCAGTGACAGTAGCGTAGTTAACGATGGATACACGCACATTTCAAAATGTACCTGATTGTGCTCTCATTAATGCATCAAGCAAAGATCAAATGCTTTTTACTTCTGTGCAGCAGAAGCGGAGCCAGTTCTGTGGGGCTCTCGCATTGTTGGAACACCGCAGGGACCATCATCACTGATGTACTTTCGTTTGCCCAAAAGTGCCGTATGTATCAAACATTTGTTTGAATCAATGTATTTTGCCAACACGACGATAGACGCTTTCTCTCTGTGCTTCTTCAAGATCCTAATTCACACCACACATTCCTTTCCCACTTCGATTAGCATAGGCACTGGAAGGCAGAATGCATGATGCCATCCTGCCACATGGCTGATACACCCAAATCTCATGTTAGAGGCTACAGCGAGCTTTTCTTGATTCATTGTAGATTTTTAAAACAGTATCAAAGAATTCCCATTGGACTGACGTCAGTGTTGAAAGTGGCACGTGCTATGCTAATGAAAAAGTCTTCGGTAGGCCCTGCCAAATGAATGGAGGTAGGTGGAAGAGCGAGAACACTTTACACTATTCGTCTGCTTTAATACCGAAAGCCTTGAGTACGACCAGGGCTAGTGCATCAGAGCTTTGTTTGGTGCATCAACAAAGCAAACGACTTCAAGTCGACTTTGTGCAGCAGCAATAGTTGGAATTGCACAATGTCCGTGTGTGCACGGAAAGATAAAAGATTGAATTCTGTAGTTGCTGTAAGAAGACATCTTTGTGTGCAATTTTAGAAAGTGCCAACATCACTGCAAACGACGTGTCCAAAGTGGAGGTATTGGAGATATGGGATGGAGGAAAATCATTTGCGACAGCATTCTTTGTGCCGAATTGTACTTTCCAGAAGCCAAAGCAAGGTGAGCGGATGGAGGGGGAGAAGAATTTGCAGAAATACTTCAAGATGGATGCCTTTTCGAAATAAACTAATGACACAAACACTTGACTTGGAAAGTGGGTCATTTGCAACGGCTCATATGGTTGATGTGCCATCTGAGCCCTTCAACTGCCCGAGTGTTGTGAAGAGGACGAGTCAGGAAGCATAATCACTACAAATTTTTCCTCACAGGCGATGTCGACTTGAACACATCGTTTCCACTTTCCCGATTCCGGAAGGGGTATTCGCATGTCGAGGTCCAATTCGCTGTTGGGGGTGCGAACAGTGAATCCTCGGTCTGTGCATTTTCTATGGAAAGCTCCTTACGACGCTCGCGTAGTCCTCTTCATCACTTGCCCATACCTTTTGTGCTGCGTCTATTCTGTCCTTTTTCCTCTCCAAAATACAGGTCTTCCTTACGGTGAACGGAGTCCCTAAGTGTCAGTGGAGGGGCAGTGTCCTTTCACATTATCCAGTGTCTTTCTGCCGTGAGTTTGTTGAACATTCAACCAGGTCATTTCTCGCCTTCATGAAGCCAACTAATTGAGCTTCCCTCTGCTTATTCAAGGCAATATGTCGAGAGATGACGCATCTGACCTGAGAATATTTGCCCTGAACTTCACACGAAATGATGAGCTTAATTCTACCACATTTGAATGGAATGTGGGGCGAAAAATCCTTGTTGTTACCGTTGATTGGGAGCAAGAAGGTGAGTGAGTGAGTGAGTGAGCGTCCGGGCTGATAAGGTGGGCCTATTTCCTTCCTTTTCAATGGTTCATGTTGACTGATTAGAAGTTATGCATGGTCCTGAGCACTCCAACCATTGACAGACCTAAACTGCACAAGTCCTTACGGGGTAATTGACAGTGTTGCGTTGGTTTAGGTGAATCGCCAGAAATCGCGGCGTGCAGTGGTAAGTGCGAACGCATGCCTATTCCACAGTGGTCAGACAGCGCCACGTTCTTTACACTGAAGACCTTCTTTGTGTTTGCATACTGCTCCAACAAGAGTGAAGCGCATTCGAGTAACTAGAACTGCTTTGTCATGGTTCAATATAGCAGGAAGCATTTATGGCATATTAGAGTACCTTGGATGCTGAGGTGTTGGTTCAACAAACACCGATGTCATCACTAGTGTTTGGTACCTTTTGTCACACTGTAAGGATGTGGATAAGCAGAGTAGATGTCAGGACATCCCAAACATCTCCACAATCCTCTTCCTCGGTTTTGACTGGCGACAACACCACACGGTCAGTTCAAGCCGCGTCTATTTGAAGCGTGGTAAGCAAAAGTCCCAACGCTCGGGCAGTCAATCCAAAGCCACTTCCTCCTCCTCGTGGAAACCAGGGCCTTTGAATGATGCATTTAGTAAGCTGCACGAGGGACAGTTTAAGGTGTTTGATTTGTGCCAGCGTTTTCTCTGAGCCAGACTGGACTTGCTTCGCAATGGCAATACACGGAGAGCTGGATGCTCTTGACCTATCAAAGGAGCAGCTTAGTTTACAATTGTGTGAATAGCTCGTTGCCAAATGACATGCATCAAACCACGTACATCAACCATCATGATGGTTGACACTAGACCTCGCTCCACATGCATTTCTTGAACTATCTGCTTCACACCCGAGTTTATCATCTTAACCCATTTTACTGGTGACTAACTGCGGCAATTCTACGATTTGTTTGCAGAACTAAGACTTCATTCGCTACAATCAACCCGTACACGTAAGCCGCCATTCTGGCTGCTCGCCTACCCATTTTTGGTTTCCTTTATCCAACCATTTCTGCTTTTCGTAGCTAAAACATCCTATCGTGAGTTACGGTTGCTTCCAACACTAGCTGAAAGTTTCGTTCTATTTTCTTCAGTTAGCGCAAGACGTTCTCTCCCACGTCACAATAAACCTGCTTCATCCATCTTACTTTAAAAAGAATCAACAAAAGTGTTGCCTCAATGTGTGAATGCGGGAAGTACAAAGTAATTAGCCAAGCCCTTCATGCAGTGCTGTTTCTGATTTTGTCGACCCACTTTGCACTTGAATTCTGCATTGCCGTACCACATTGCGCACCTAGACACGTCAACTTCAATGGCAAGCGAGGCTAGCACTGAGTCTTTCCCCACATTCTCTTGCAAAACGCAACACGCTGTCACCTGTTAGGATAAAGCCGCTTTGTCATGAACTTAAATGCTACTTACTAATTAATGAAGGGATGCATAAACTTTGCTTTCCTCTTGATGCAATTAAACAGCAGCGACCTCCTCTGGTAAGTCGGTGCACCGATTCCTTTTTAACCAAGCCAAATGCACCCATCCAGTGAATCGAGTGCCACTTGACTAAGGCACCTACTCTGCCTCTTTGCTTCCCACAGGTCCCGCGGCAATGCTCGCTATCTACGGTGAGACGCTCATTTGCATTGTCGAGACACGTCGAACATGACGAGCGTTCGTTTGACGCTGCTTGCTTCTAGGGCATTGCGGGTTTCCATCCCTTCATGGCGATGGAGTGCCTGCTACTACTTACTTTCCATTATGTATTATTTGCATAGTTTTGAAGCACTCCAAGGCAGTACATTGGAATACACACTTCTGTAAATCCTAAAAAGCCAAGTCTGTATCAATTTGCGATCGTAGTCATCGACAATCTCTTCTTCCTCGCCTTTCAGCCGTCCTGACATCACTGCTGGCACCAACGCTCTTATGAATGTAGCCGTTCGAAGAACCAGGAGCGAAATGTGCTTGAGAACTGCACACCAACAGGCATGTCACGACTTTCTTTGCCTAAACTTGTCGCATTGCGAATCCGCTGACAACAAATAAATTCCTCTTACATTTGAGCCGAAGTTGGAGTTCAATACCACGGCAGCAATGGCTCCATTCGCAGTCGTATCTAAAGCCACATGTTTAAAGGAGCAGCAAGAGCAGCTGGGTCTGATGTAAGGGTTCTCTCAAGCAATGAGGGAGGAAGAGGGTTACAGTGAATGTTTAAGAGCATCATTTGGACCGATGTTGTGAACAGAAGACCATCGTGTGTCATGAGATCGTGAACAAGGAGAAGACAAGGGAGGAGATAAACCTTAATTTCTCACTGAAATTGGACCATTCGCAGTGTCCACATCTTGCTGCAAGGCATGTTGTCTGCTGTTTTAGGTAGCCGTTGCACTTCATTCAGCAGTCCGGAACCAAAGGTGGACAGGAATTAGTAACAAGACTATGCTGCGACAATGTTCAATGATTTTACATCAGTTGAGGAGGAAGCAAAATCGTGCACTGCTTGGCAGTGTCTCCGCAACTCCAACGCTTATTTAAACGCATGTTAACTACTTCTTCATCCCTTGGCCCTGCGGCATTAGTTACGCTAAGCCGCTGAAATCTCATCACTTTCAACTTCTAATCACTGATGCATGAGCACTCACCTCTTCAGCCTGACGTTCTCCTCACCTGATGCAGAGACTGGAATTGCGAGCGTAGTCGGGGGTTGAGAAGGCAGTTTGCAATCGCTGCACCCCACTTGCTAATGAGTGGTTCAAATTGAGTGCAACAGCGACAGCAATGACGTGGTTAGCATTGCGTACCTCTTTGTAAATGCTTGATGTAGCTGGCGGATGCACAGTAATCACGAGATGGCCGTTCGATTTTGGGCAGCTTTAGTAAGTTGCCCATTTGGCTTTTGCAAAAAACAATCAAAGTGGCTGCGAACTAGGCAAGTAATCTAGCAGAGGCATGTCAACCAGTCGACTGAAACATCATAAAACCAAAATTTGGGCATATCTAGGTGGGAGGCATAAGTGACTTAGTCTTTGTGCATCATACTGCATTATAAAAGGCTATGGTGACTATCTCAACGGAGGGAAGTTTGACGCATGGAAACTTTGTTCATCTGGTCGGCTCCTGGTCCAATCTAGGTGATCAGTTGTCGCACCACAGAAATGGGCTCTCGCATAGATTGGTCTGTTTCCCTCCGAAGGCACAACAACGCTGCGTTGATGTCAGTTGCACTCAAATAAAGTGACATCAAATGCGCGGTTGTAGGTTCGGTGCTTACAGTAGGTTCACACACCTGCAATGAAGTAATGTGAAGAGATGCGAATATTTGACCTCACCCTCCAGTAAACGCTTTCGCTTCACAGGCTAGGGTACAATCCTCCGTATTCTGCTTCTTCCAGCATCCACTTTTAACTAATTGGGCTCCTCTCCAGCCAATTCAAGCACGTCATCAGGCCCACTTCTTGTGTGTGTACCTTGGTGTCTAACATCGACGAAAAGGAAAGAGAGAGCCTCATTTCACATGGCACGGAGTTGTGCCGAGTGGATTGGATGGGCCAAGTTGGTGTTGGTGCTGACTTGAATGGCAGTGCATAAGGCGTCTCTGAGGATGAGGCGTGTACGCTAGATCAGATGGCTCCACGCACCCTCTTCTTTCCTATTTCATATAGGTCTGTCATAATCTAGCCTAGGTAGCCATTCTCGTCAGTTGTGATCACGTCCAATCTAGTGAGATCTGGTCAAGCCTAGTCATGCGAACCGTGCTGCAGTGCTTCCATAGTGGGACATGAATGTCGGGCAAATTGTTATTACATTAGGAGGTCTCCTGGTGAATTGACGCACGCAAATGAAGTAAGGAAGAAGGAGAGACAGATAGTACAGGAAGAGGAGAAAAGAAGGAGAGGGAGAAGGAGGAGGAGGAGGAGGTTGGTAGCACAACTCACCTCTAGGTTCTACCACACCCGTCTGCTTTGGTTCTCTGACGTCTCTGGAATGGCGAGGTGGGAAGTTGGGAGTGACGACAAGATAGAGAGAGGGGGCAAAGGAGACAGAGGATGAAACGAAGACCAGAGGCGAGGAGGAGACAAAGTGAGTTGGGGGCACCGACAAATAAGTGAATAGCAGGAACCACAGCACGAAGCAGGATGAATGACAGAAGACGGTACAGGGTGTAGAAGAGCATCTCTGATGGTTTACTGTTTGATTGACCTCTTTGAAGCTGGCACGTGTGAATCGATTTGTAGCACGTGCCGCGCGGTTTCCTAATGTCGTCTGGTGTGAGCTCTGAACAGCATCCCTCGTGGGTGGTTTTATGTGGGAGCAGACATCACTTGCCTTTGTGCTTCTCACCTTAAGCGACTGTCGTGCATCATAGTGCATGCAAAGAAGACGAAAGGGAATGAGGAGAATCACCGACACGACTGTGCTTTGGATTAAGTGCGCTGCCCTGACGAGACTGCTTGCCCTCGGCCATTTTATCTCTGATGTTGCCTTTTGAAAGGACACCTTTGGGACATTTAGGGAGAGTGGGAGCAATAAGAGTTATGAATCGGGCAAAGAAATTGGGGACTCACACCTGATGATTGCTATGGAGCTTGCGGAGATGCATTTTAGGCCACTTGTTGCCTTGCGCCAGGGGAGACAATGGCAGTGATTATACCTCTTCAGTGAAGGCGAAGCAACATGACTGTGCAGCTAAAAGGAAGCAAGAAGGGGAGTAGAGGAGGGGATAGCGAATAATCATCATCGGATGCCTCTGCACAGTGCTGCTGCACTGCGTTCCGTATTGCCTTTCCTCTTCCTTCCATGTTTTCCTCAGTTCATTCACTCATTCATTTGCCTGACCATGTATTTGAGTGGTGCATGCAGCATGTATGGCTTTCTACCAAACGACACACTCGAGAATGCAACTTACTATTTTGCCGCAATAAGTAGCAATGCTTGATCTGCGCATGTGACGTTCAATTCTTTTGGTCCTCTGAGGATCGAGAGAGAGAAAGAGATGGTAAGGTGGTTGATGTGAAATAGACCGAAGGCGAGTAGACTCCGACCGCGTATCACTACCAACAGCGACTGACAAATCCACCCTTCAGCAAATCCTTATTCTTGCACTCAGAAGAATGCCTTTGGCTGCTGTGTTTGCTTTAGCACTAAATCCGATCACTCACACAGCTGTAGAAATGTCTACATGATTACCTGCTTCGCGTAGCAACGGCTACCAGGCATGAGTTCATTTATAATGCCATTCCACCCCAAACCTCAGCAGCAACGTGGTGTAAGAGGCCAGGAGAATGCAAGACATGGAAGGAAGGGATATGTGGTGTTTAGCATTCTCCTAACTTCTCCACGGAAACACAAGGCTTGAAACACCTAACATCAGGTAAGAGACAAGTACACACATGACGGAGGCAAAGTTCATAAACGACATTCGCACCAAGTTACGATGAATGTTTACTAGAGTTTATCTTTTGTTGCGCACAATGGTCAGACACTTTGGACTACGCCAGATAACGTGGATGATTGGAGTAAGAACGGATGATCAAGCTCCCACCCGGTTAGAAGCAATGAAGGTGATGGATCGTTTGGCTGCAGGTTGGTACGAGGAATTGCAGCACTATGACGTGATGTATGTTGTGCTTTGACAAGCTAGTAGTGTGTCCTTCTCCCAAAGTCTTTTCACGGATGCGATGTGACAGCCATATTATCGGAATTATTGGAATAATCATGTCAGTGGGATTTGTCGTGCTCATTGGACACGACTGCAGCTGTTGTGCTCTCCAAAAGGGTGTTTGAGTACTTCCTCCTCCATTGGTGAACTAAATGTCGTCTCCTGCAACTTCAGCAGATGCAATCTGGACAAGCCTAAGGCAAGGTCGTAAAGGTTCCGCAACCACTGAGGCGTCAGTGTGCAGTCTGCACTGTTGCCACGCAAAGTGTCGACCCATCACTATGGTTGGCATTGCTTTTTAAATGCCAGGTTGTTCTTGCAGATGTGAAGATATTTTTAGATGGAATATTTGTTGACGCAGGTGATGGATGGATGCAAGCATCTCGAATTCTGCCGCAGGGAATCGGGACGACTGAACGAATGAGACAGCATATCAGCTATGTTCCCTACGAGTGCGAAAGGCAGGTATTTCGTTGAGGCTGTGCAGCCGCTGAAGGTGCTTTTGGCAATCAGGGAGGCGGGGTGCGAGCAGTGCCCCACTGTGAATCCTGCGTTATGACGTGGTAGGCAGATTAATAGGTGCGTCTACATGCACAATTATGTATATTTGGAAAAGCCCCTATTTATTATGCGAGCTATTTGCTGTTTATGTACTTTGATGAGGTGTGACATCTGACTGCGAGGTGTAGTCGTCTTGCACCGGCTACAGCCGCTGCGTGTTCTGTGGGAGTCTAACGCTGGTTTAGGGGTAATTGTGTCTCCTCTCGCTTTCGTATTTTCCATGCTTTCCACTTGTTTGCTGCCACCAGTCGTTTGGGTGCTTTCCCCAGCACTGGTATATCTTAAATGTTGGTAGTTCAAACTTTTGTGCTCATTGCCATTTGGTCGTACCATTGGTTGGCTTTGTCCATTTTGCGCACCTTGTTGTCCCTCTCCGTTTGGAGGGGCAGATGGCGTACGTTGGTCGATTACTCGTATTGTCATTCGAACCTGACGGAGGAAGGTTGTGTATAGCGGGCCTCAATGAATATGCATGTGCTGTTTGGGAATTTCGATTGGGACAGGATGTATGTGTTGACTACAAAGTACGCTGAATTGTCTGTTACCGGATTGAGTGTACTGGATGCTGATAGGCAAGAAACGGCAGTTCGCGTCATTCCACTTGTTGAAATCTACAGTAGGCTGTAATTGTTCCCTCCAAATAAGTGTTCTTTTTCCCACTGCAGGTTGTGCTGCTGCTCTGTGGCGTTGGTCCTGTAGCCGTGCTGTGTTAGAAAAGTCTCAGGGCAGTAGTGGGTGTGCAGCAGCTGCATTGTGCTGTTAACTAGGAGTGAGTGAGTGGGTGGGCGAGTGCATAGACTATGCTTAATGCTCTAGATTGGGCTTTGGTGAGTTTAAGTTGATTCGGGTAATAAAATGCGATTGCTGCGATAGGCTGAGGTGTTGTGTTGTCAAGGGACAAAGCTAAGCTAAGCAAAACCTCACTTGTACCCCATTCCGTGCGCTAAACTACTTGGAGGTAGGAAATTGCAACACTTTTGTTGATGCTGCTGCAAGTGGCATGATTTGAGGCATGAGAATGGAGAATGTGTCATTTTATGCTGCATAACTTCACAGTATCCTATAACTGGCGTCGCTCATTGTGCAGATGGGGGAGTGGGGCACATGAAAGGAGGGACGGGTTGAGAAGGAGGAGGAGTAGTTGGACGAATGTAGCGTCTCCTCAGCGAGATGAGACTCCCTGCAGCCCTAAAACTTGCGCTCCTGAAGGTTGATCATAACCGATGTGAAGGATGCTGAAAGGTTCCGCAGGTGGTTGAGTAATTTGCAGTGGCAACAAGCATGATTACTTGGAAGCAGTAATATGTGAAAGCAGAAAGACTGCCGGGCTTCGTCCGTGCTTGCTCGTTACGCACGACATTTGGGGACTGCCATCCATTCTGGCACGTCCATGCCACAAGGGGTAACGGGTTGTTGCAGAAAACGGCACTTCTCAAGACCATTTCTGTGTCTCACAGGCCGTCCAACATGGACAACACCAGTTTTGGGTTGGAGTTGTGCTCTCAGATGTCCACATCAAAGACGAGAAGGTCATCGCGGTGGGCCATGCTTTCCTTTGGTAACAAACCTGCTTATGCTGGCCACATAAAGCCTTGGAAGGTGACCTCCACGCCAGTCCGAATGGCATTATGCGGAATGCATACAGCGCCTTTAACACTGCAAAAGCTGGCTTCCATCTGTTCGCCTCCGCCACTTCCACATTTCATCATCCTGGAGCTGAATGAAGGGTGGAGAACTATTCAAACCACATTGGCAAATCAAGTAATTCGTTTATGTGGGCAGAGGAAATGCGTCCTTCTTAGTTACGACGATCAGGTCCCCATAGCCCATGGATTGGATTTCTCGCCCTCAATTTCGCGCAAGGCACCGTCTCCACTCACCAAGACACTGAAAACACAACTGTCCTTTCACTACCGAGGTAAGGCGTCGACAACGTTTGTAACGCCCCATTCATACATCCTCAACTACCTCTGAGCATAGCTTACCCACCTCTCCGACAACAAAATGAAAGAACTTCAAGGAACATCATTTAAGCATGCCAATATATTCGCCTTGCCACAATTGAGCAGAAAGCAATAAGCATCGTTAGAAATGCGAAACACACCAGCGAGGCTAGACCGATGCAGCATGCCATACACGCGCCTAGAAGAGGTGTGTCCTCCCGTGGATGTATTGAGTGGAGTTGAGGCCACAAATCCATCGAAGTCATCATAGGTCCCACCGAGCGCTCTAAAAAGGGAGAAACGGGAGTCAACACCCATGTTTTCAACACAGAAGGCTGGAAGTAATAACGGAGAAGGATAATGAGCTCTCGTTGCCGCACATAACTGTTTCGGTATACTACCTACACGAGAGGGGCTTGTTCTTTACCCTGGACATAAAATCAGCATATTGGCAAGTTGGAATGCCATAAATGTTCAGAGAGAAAAGACAGCCTCCGTTACCCTCCAAAAAGGAATTTAAATTCCAGACGATGCCCCTCGGACTTTACGATGCAGCGGCCACTTCTTACAGTCATGCGAACCACTCTGATTGCATGTGCCACCTGGATGGAATTCTTGTGCCCTCGGTACACTGGCAAGTAAGAATTGTAGAAATGGACAAAGAGAAGAAGCTTTGTAAATTCCAGTAATTCGACAACACGAAAGCAATCTGCGATGCAGGCTTGACCCTGAACCACATTTGTACCTGTTTTAGCAAATCGCAGTCAAGCTCATACGAGACTGCACGCCAGCAATCCAGCTGGACGAGGTGAGGCATTCAATCCGCTCCCATCATTAACAACAACTGCCTGCTTCAATAGCGTTAGCAGTGATAATTCTGTCGCGGATGCACTGAGGCAGGTAGATGTCGATTTCAGCGTCTTCTGCAGTGCGATGGCTCTCACAATGATGCGCCGGCATCAACAAGCTCACTCACACTACACTGCAACGTGCAAACTTGAAGCAGATGGAAGAAGAGTTGGCGGGTCGGGTGCAGGTAAATTGACAATCATGCACGTAGATAAGTCAACAAAGAGAGAAATGGACGGATCTTTCCACCTATGCCTGTCCATCTGGTCAAGGTCCTGCCACCCAAGTAACCCATTAACCAGATAATTGAAAGGTAAGGAAAGTAAAAAAAAAAAATGAAACTGACCAGTGTACTGAGTTGAGGGTAGGGGAGGAACAAACCAGCGCATTTGACTAGGTCTCGAGGGCACGTCAATCGATTGCAAGTCGACAAGTCTGTTCACTAACATGGCCAACTTGAGGGCAACGTCAAGCCCACACCTCTGTCCATGTCTCCGCGACCCGCCAATCATGCTACAAAAATAATAGAGTGAAGGCTAATTACTACCACAACTAAAGCGAGGGCAGAGACCACGCCAGGACTTCTTCATCATCACAGCAAGGGAGGTAAACAGACCACAGCCGTCCAAGTCATTAGCATAATACTACCCCAAGAACGAACACTCTCTTCATTCATTCATTCCCTTTTCGAAGACAACCATCCAAAAAAGGCGCTTCTTGGCAATATAGAAGGAGGCAAATCCAGTGGGTTAGCCGAGAAGCACCAAAGAGAGCTTAACCCACCCAAAGTCGTGTCACCTTTCCATGCGTCTCCGCTCGCTCATAAACAAAATAACATCGGCAAATGAACCAAAGAAATCGCTCGACATCCCGCAAACTCCAGCTTCAAGAAGGCTTTCTTCATAGTTCGCGAAACTCTCGGTCTAATTGGAAGCAGACTAAGTGGAATGCACCCATTTGATGCACCTATGCAGAGTGTCTATGCCGCTCTCTCGACTTTTGGGGAAAGCTTATTTAAGGCTGCAAATTATGATCCACTGCGGACATTCACGCGGACTCTCACGCAGGCTGCTGCATTACACTGCATCAACTGATGACAGCATTGCCATGGTACTCTAAACACAGACAACTTGTCCCAATCAGAATTCTTCAAAGCCACAGCCATATGAAGTAACCCTGTTAAACGCAATCTTCTTCAGTCAGGCCAAGACAACAGTGCAAGCCAATTGTTCTCGTCACCATAGAAACGAAAGCAAGTGGAATTATCTTTTACAAAATTGAGTAGGTTCAGCCACTTCATTACGAGCGTAGGGAAGGTGAACAAACCGCGGTAGTTGGTGTGCTGGCAGCAAGGTCATCAGCACAGGCGCCACATCTCCAATGCACACTTCATTCATTCATTCATTCATTCATTCATTCATTTTATTCACTCCAAGAAGGAATGAGCGTTAATCATGCGTACGGGATGCGAGTTTGTCTTTGTCATTTCATTGTGTTTGTTTCTGGTGCCATGACGTTCTCAAATTGAGGGGAGCAGCTGATTTTGCGGAGGAATTTCGAAGATTCTCAACAATATTGGGCATACACAGAACTCCTTTCGAAACAGCTACCCTCTTTTGAAATGAGGCCTGCGAATACAGTTTCTCCAACCCAACTTTGTTCACTTGCTTCACAAATCACAGCGACTACCCAAAGCTGCCTGACTGCATTACTGTTTGACGTTAACTTTGTGGCCACAAGTTGCTGAATGTTTACCAGCGTGGTGATTTGAGCTCCATGCAGAGTTATGAATCAGAATACATACGACGCAGATGGCCTTGGCTGAATGGAGCATCCAAAACTAAGGCGTATAGAGGTAGTTGGAAGCTTGATATCAAGATTTGCCTCTTTGTTTGCACTAAAATGGGATTCGATGGAAGTCGCCATGACCCTAGACAAGCACATGAAGGTGGTTATATCCAATCGGAATGCAAAGCTTGGGCCGACTCCACGACGCAAATGTCTGCAAGTGAGTTGTTGAGCACAATAATTACGATTTTGAGATGCATCCATTGTCTTACCAGGCAATTTATCAGAGACTTACATTTGCCTGTTCCACTAAAATCTGTGCAGGTGAGTCACCAATTTGTCTTCATACTCACATCACAATCACATTTGCGTTGCTTGCTAATTGTCGTTAGTCTACGTTGCAAGCACTGTGGGAGGCCAGAGCAAAGCCATGCTCGAGTGGGTCAGACTTGGCTAGTCTCTTTGACCCACCACGCATGATGATTCAAAGCCGCCTCTATAAACTCTCATGTAGGTGCTACTTCAATTGCCAGTCGCAAGTGATTGAGAAGCCATTGAGGCCACTTGTTGCATCGTGGCCCGCAGCGGAGTTGATAAATTCGGCCCCATCCTCCCTTCGCAAGGCCTAGTTCGACGTAATTTCCTTATACGGACTTCACTCTTGCAGTACTACACTTTCCACATTTCCAATACATCGCAACATTATCACACCCACAATAACCCATTTCCTCAATCAACCTAACAAAGCAGATAGGCAGCTGCGGTTGCATAAACTCAACTCCCTTCATCGCATTTTAGTGAGGGCAAATATCATACTAACCCCACTCTTCGTTGCGGGCTTCGCTTTGACGCCCTGGTAAACAAAAGTTATTTCTATTGCTTCTCCATTTCCTCCTTTACAGCATTCTACACTTATGCCTTTTTAGCAAATTCAACTCAGTCTTTATTTTCTCTGTCTTTTTCCACCATCCACCTGCCGCAGACCAGACAAGACGCATAATTGACTACGCTACACTTTACAAATAAACGCAACACACCTTTTACTGGTTCTTGCCTCGTTTCGTGCCTGTTTCCATGTTCCCTACCTCTTCCTACTACTGTGGCTCGTTGCAGACTCTACTTATTTAGTTTTGCCTCTACTGTGCTCATAAGAGTGATAGTCTGTGTGTAAATTAAATCCAGCCTTTAACTTACTCTATTGATTACGTCCAGTCCTATGCCTTTCACACGGTCTGTATGTGCAGTCCATCACAGACTGGCAAGGGCGCGTACCCTTCACACTGTGTACGTCTTTGCGCGTCTGTAAAGCTCGGCTTGAACGGGCATTGGAAAGGTTACTAAGGAGCTGAGTCAAATACCCAGTCAGTTGCCTGTCTGACTGATGAGGAATTCCCTCACTGTCTGCAGATCGTTGAAATCACTTTTTAGTGCAATTAACAATGTCGACGAATGCTTCTACTTCATCATTTTGGATTGTTCAGCAGGCCACCTCTATTTAAACTGAACCACTGACAGTTAGCCATTGGTCCTCTGACTAGTCACAACCGTCACGACCGTCTTCTTGACCAAAACACGCTCTTTATAACACAGCACATGTGGACAAGTCTGCAGTGCTTTGAACTTGCATCATGCAGACCTTGAGACCGATGCAACGCACATTAGAAAAGGAAATTGACCTCGTCACAACTTTGCGGTCGCGTAGTTGGTCCCTAAGTCAGTAGCACTGGGAGAATGGGGCATTTTTGAAAATGACACTAAGCTAGACCATGGCAACGAAGAAGGAAGTAAGTCCATACCTCTGCTGCAGGCGCTAATGTGTCAATTGATTCAATGCGTGCATCCCGTTTCTAAATATATGCAAGACTAAATGCATATTTCCCATTCGGCTACCAATGCCTATCAAGTCAAACAAACACTGGTCACTACAATGCCCCCCCGCAGCCGAACGGCCGAGACGACTTAAGTGTCCCTCGCAGAATCGGAGGGAATGTATCAGACACACCATTTCACAAATTCATTTGCCTCCCTTTGTAGTGGAGTTCAGCCATCCTATCCATCCACCCACCACCTGTGCCAACACACCACGACTTGATTAGCGATCCCCGTGCCTATCGAAACGAAATGAGATGTGTAGATGCAACCTCAATCATGGTGAAGTTCCACGACAATCTTACCAATCCAATCCACGGATTGTCATCTTCTCCAACTGTGCGGCAGCATTCCGTTTGTAGCAGACTCTTTACAACATCGGCCTGTTTTTGCTCAAATGGCACCACCGAAACTACAGGAAAAACTATGTAGTTCGCCGATGGTGATTGAGAGCACTCAAGCACTCCTTCAAAGTGTGCTGCAACTCTATCCACGTCCACCGGGCACGATTGATCCCGCATCAATTGCTAGTACACCGCCATGTAATTGTGAAAACACCTTTGAACGATGACAAATTAAAGTTCTCGCACAAAACATGCACATAAAGTCCAGTGAGCCACAAATCCAGCGATACTGACACCTGAGTTGGGACTCATACGCACCTGAGCAAAGCACGGAAAGACAGCAGTCCAAATCCAAATTTTGTGTTCCCCATTAATCTTTCGAAGCGTTTCGATTACAACACGTGCGTTCCTGTCAACTTGAATGTGCGGACAGCCAGTGATAGCAGAAAAGCATGCTGTTTGACGCCTTGTATTCTCCCTCCTTTTAGCAGCCAGAGCCTGTTCAACCAAAACCCAACCCTCATTCTACTAACATGCAGCCAGTGACCATGAAATCGACAAATTGAACGAATCACTAACGAGTGAATATTCACTTGAACTGATGACTTTTCGGTACAAAGTGAGGGAGAACCACAATCGACTTTTGTATAGAGCACAGTTGAAACCTCAGTTGTTTGTTGTCGAGGAAGATGAGTAACAAATTGGTGCCCTAACAAGGGAGAAGTAGTTGGAATAAGGAATGAAAATGTGTTCAATTTAGCGCCTCGAGATGTGGCTGAAGAGGGGAGACGACACAATACTTAGGCGAAATGCATGTGTTCAGCACACAAAATGGGTTTTCGCTTCATGTTTTAGAACTTGATGCGAAATGCTGCGTGAGGGATCAGCATGTGTGCTGGCAGTAACGCCTTGTCTGTTGCAACACTTCTTCTGTCTCTCATAAAACATACAGTTTAGGTGATCTTCTAGTTGCTTCTCGGCTGCTATTTCTTTCAATGTACACCTCATCACTTTAAAACTGTCTCAATCACATGCGTGTGAGCAGAAACAACCTACTCCTTTGATTACTGGGCAGACGCCTTCAATCATTCATCCACCCATTCATTCATTCACACGAGCGAGCCTACGTGAACTTGGTTGACCTTCGTGAGTTGCAGCTGCACTGAGATGGCCTGACCATCAAAACAAAGTGATGTGCGTGTCTAGATTGGTTAGAATATCACAAGTCACGTACCAGCGACTTTATTCCACGCCACACTACTTGTGGTTTTCACTGATGCGACTGCACTTACTTCTAATGCAACACTGTTTGCTGATGGCAAATCCAACTCCACCAACATTTTCGTGTAGTTCTGCTGAAGTGATGTTGGGTTGTGTGAAGAGATGAGGCCTCAAGAAAGCGTTATTCCTGCTCCCAAGCTCTCATCCGGGCAGGCGCACCCGCACACACGAGTCATGGCAATGAGGTAGCGTTCTCGGGCTGTATGACGTGACGCGTTGATAGACAACACTTGGACATTGCTGTGGTACTTGCTGAACGATTGACTGCACTTGTGATCATTGTACACCAGTTGTGAAAACCGGTTTCAAGTCGAACATAGTAAGTTGAAGCATTGGCACTGACTCCTTGAACATGCAAAGTTAGTGGTGAGAGGAAATGATGCAACGTCGGCACGGCTGCCACTTGATGATTTGCATCACTGGATAGTTGAAGTTGCAAACTCAAATCACCACAAGAGATGTATCAAGCCTGTCCACAGCCTTACTTCCTCAAGAGCTCGTCCAACGGCAACTTTAAGGCAGCCATCGCCAGTTCACCATCAGTTCTTTCAAGGTTTGATGGCAGGATAACCACATTGCAAGGAATTGCCTGATGCAGTCTTCACGTCAATTGGGCTCAATTATGCTGTCGGAGTTGATGGTGATGCGCCAGTACTTCTCATTTCATTTGACTTGTTGTAACTGCTTCGCTTAAGCGCCAACCAGTTTAGTGCTCGTCTATTCAGGAAACTCCATCGCATCTCCTGTTGCAGAAGGTAAGCTAAAAATAACCAACAGCAGCATCCACAATATTTAGCCAAATACATGTTGAGAAGCTGGTACCCTTTGAAAACACATTGCAAGTGGCTGTGTTCGGGTGCAAGTCAGAAAATTCATTCATCCATTCCCTATTGGCTTCAACCATTTGTAGGGGTTGACTTCAGCAAATATTCTGCCATGCTGTACTCCTTCGCGGGCACAGCATTTGCATTCAGTTATCCAGTTCGAATGAGCTCTCCGAAGTGACATTAATTTTGCCCATGGCACAGAAGTGAGTTGTCAGGTTCACTCTACATTGCCCAAGCCATTTTGTCGTCATTTGCTTATCCGTTGTGGTGCACCATGGAGAAGTGTTGGATGTCTGTCTCAATTCTGGCTGAGTCTACCATTTATGAGCAAAATAGGCACTGAAGAGTGTGTTGTGGGGTAGAATGCATTAACGAATCTCTCTGCATTCGCCTGGTTTGAGAAGGAGACGGCAGAGGGCACCAACAGAGAATGGCGAGCTGGCGTCAATGCTTACGGAATGCATACAAAGCAAACTCCGAAGCGCCTAACCTTTACCTCCTCTACCTTGGAATATTTCATTCGGTGAATAATTACTCGAAGTTTGCCGATGTACCACATGTCATGCCGGTTTGCATTGAACTGCTAAGCCTCTACACGTCTGATCATCGACAGCATGATGTGCACATACACTTGCCGCGATTCTAAGCACATTAACTTCGGTGTTCTTCTCGTTATTTCATTTCTACTTTCCCACTACTACCACCACTAGGAAATTGTTTTATTCACATATATGTGTGAGAAGAAGTAGCCTGCTCCTTTGGTTACTTCGGCATGTACTGATGCACACTGGCAGGTGACTGGGTAGGCGCTTTCAATCATGCATTCATTCATTCATTCATTCATTCATTCATTCACATGGGTGCGCCTACGTGGACTTGAATGACCTTTGTGAGTTGTAGAAGCGCTGAGATGCACAGACCATCAAAATAAGACAATGTGCGTGTCTAGATTGGTTGGAGTATCACAAGGTGTGTACAAATGCTTCGCGGCGCAGCTCTGGTCCATGCATTCAATACGCTTCTGCCACATCTGACGCCCTCCGCCTCCAAAAGAGATGACGACAGACGGAAGGCATATTGACAATGCCTTTTGGTGAGAAAATCCCCAATCGTCAATCACAATTGTTAAATGCACCAACAATTGTCTGTACGAGTTCGCCAGGAAGAACATATTGATGCTCCCTCGTGATTTCATGGCACAATCTTCAATCGCAATCACAGGAACGCCAACATTTGCTTGTGGTGAAAGAGTCGAATTGCGACTGACCAAGAACATTTGCATCTGCACACGTTACTTCATCCCAAGTGCCATACTTCTAAGCACTGAACTGGCGCCCACGCAATGTTGGTGCAAATAGGTTGAATGGCAGTGTTTCATTAGGGGCCTTCTGCTTACTGCTGCAACTGCGCTCTCACCCAATCAACCAACCAGCCAACAGCGCGATGAGGTCAATTTCAAGTGCGTATAAATACACAAAAGGCAGATGGCTAGACAATGAACTTGTGTCATGTTGAGTGTTGTCGTCTTCCTCACTGCTGTCACCTACTTCTCCTCAGGTATGTGTTCATTTCCCCTTCATGACTTCATTTATTGTTGAACAAGTCACCATGGGCCATACTCCAACGCATGTGTCGGTCATAGGTTAGGTTGAAGCAAAAAGGCAAAAGTGGAAATGGAAGTGGATTTGATGGTGTAGTTTGCCATGATCAGGTCGTGATGCCAACTAACCGTGAATCCATGTTGAACGCATCGAAGTGCGTGGCATGGCTTTTGAGACGTGAGACAGCTGTGCAAACAGGAGCTATCCTGGTGTGAGAAATCGATGGAAGTGACGCTGAAGTCAGCAGAGCTCATGTGTCGGAGTGGTGGTTTGGTGGCCCAGTGCTCCAATCGAGTGAGCACACACCTCAGTCCTTCACTGCTGAAAGCGTTGAGGTTTAGTGCGCTGTAGTCATCGTGCCAACACAGGGCGCACGGTGGCGAGGCAGGAGAAGGAAGTCACACATATTCAGGTCTATGTCCCAGACAGCTAAAGAATACAAGCTGCAAGCCGAGTAATGCATTCGTCCAAGTGTCATGGTGGCAGCTGGTGGATTAGCAAAGGGAAAACGTGACACAATAGTAATACAGTTGTGTTTTCCATCAGTACTGACTGCCATTAGCTTAGATTTAACAGACAAAAGATTAATTTATTTTTTAACTCTTTGAAACAGGAGCGGAGCCAGTGCTGTGGGGATCTCGCATTGTCGGGACACCGCAGGGGTCATCACCACTGATGTACTTTCGTTTACCCAAAAATGCCGTACGTATTATGCTTTGCATAAACACACACTACGTGCTAGCATGATAGCAGATGCATGCATTCCTTCTCACCTGGAGTGGCATAGGCCTTACAAGGCAGATTTTTTCCTGCATTTCTGTAAGAGGTTAGAGTGTTTACGCAATGGAGATTTTTACTGACCCTTTTAACTACTTTTAGGCCATAGAAGCCCTCTCGAAGGGTCACCTTTGGTCTCGAGTCAACGTTGCAAATGGGCTGTGCTATGATGGTAGAGAGGTCTTGGGTGGCCCATGCCAAATGGATGGGGGTAGGTGGAAGTTGGAGAACTCTTGTGCTCATTTGTCTGCCCTTGTGAGAAAACTTTTGAATGCAGCCAGGAGTGGTGGATCAGAATTTTGTTTCGCACATTAGCAACATAAAGAGTTTTAAGTTGATGTTGTGTGTAAGCGATGTTGGGAAGAGCACAATATCCTTGCATGCAAGGCAAGATGAAGAGAGCAAATGTTCTCATCACTATAGGGCACCGATGTGTGTAATTTTAGAAAGCGCTAACCTCACTGTAAACGACGCAGCCAAACGGGAGGCAGTGCACATATGGGGTGGATTTTCAGTGTTTTCGACAGCAATCTTCGTGCCGAATTGCGCTTTTCAGAGGCCAGAGGAAGGTGAGTGCATGGGTTTGGGCAAGACTGAGCAGGAACATTGCAAGGTGGACGCCTGCTTGACATCAATTAATGATTACAAAAACACTTGCATCAGGCAGCACGGCATTTCGAATCATCCATGTTATTCATGCGGTAGATGCGCCTCTTGATCCCTTTGCTTAATTGGGTAGTGAGGAAGGCAGTCATGGAAGGAATTTCTACCAAATATTTTCTGTATAGGTGAAATTGACTTGAATGCGTCGTTTCCACTCTCCCGATTTCGAAAGGGACAGCCACACGTCGAGGTGAAATTCGCTGTGGGAGGCGCGGAATGCCAATCTAGGGTTTGTATACTGATTATGGAAATATCCTTAAAAATATCGCGCAGAACTTTACATCCTCTACTTAGGGTCTTGCATTGTGCAAATTGTATCCACATTTCCTCTTCAAAATGTAGGTGTACCTTATGGTGAACGGATTGATTGAGTGTCAGTGGCAGGGCATAACTCTACAAGAACATGCAGCAACGTTCTGCAGTGAGTTTGACGAGCGCCCAGTCAAAACACTTCTTGTGTTCGTTGAGATGAGTGATGTGCTAATTATGCTTCCCATTGCTAATTGAAGGAAATTTGTCACGAGACAACAAATCCGACCTAAGAAGATTTGATTTGAAATTCACACGAAATGATGCGCATAAATACACCATATTTGGATGGTATGCGGAAGAAACAAGACTAACAGTTACAGTCGATTGGGAGCAAGAAGGTGAGTGGGAGTCTAAATTCACGGAGTCGGCTTCAATCCTTCTTTGTTATGCAACAACTTGACTGGTAATATTTCAAGGATATGTGGCTCTGAGTTAAGTAGGGTCCTGATGACTCCAACTGTCGACAGACCTTAACTGCACAAGTCCTCACACGGTGACTGAATGTGTTGCGTTGATGTAGGTGAATCGCCAGAGATCGCGGCGTGTAATGGTAAGTACGGACGCATGCCTATTCCACAGAAGCTGGAGAGCACCACGTTCTTGCCTGTGGAAGCCTTTCCTTGCGCTTACAAACTGCTCCAACTTGAACGAATCACATTTAAGTGCTTAGAAATAATTGGTGTTGGTGCCTCCCTACCGGAAGCATTTCATGTTAACTAACCACAACTATTTACTTGTCAAAACTTTCAGCTTACCAGGGTAGAAGCGGTGAGTAAATTGAATTGATCCATAACCCGACTTTTAATGCAAGGTTAGTTGTAGCAGCACCGCATTCCCAGAACTGCATTCTTCCTTCTTCACTTGGCACATCTCGCAATGCCTCCGAGTGGCACCGCACACACACACACACACACACACACACACACACACACACACTTGATTCATGCCACGGGAGGAGGTCGTAAAATGTGGAAATTGGACCATGAATCCACCCACGTTTGCAGCTCACGAAAACCAGATGATGCTAAGTGAATGCTTTGTCTGTTTAGTCAACGACACCACATCAGCGTCCATCCTTATGTGCAGACAGTTCTCTTTAACAAACGCAACTTGGTGCGACTTGAACTTGTATTTATCACCCCAGTGCCTCCCTGCTCCATATTTTAGACACGAAAGCATTCAGTAAAAAGATCTTCCCTCCATTTGCACGCCAAAGCTTTCAGTCCTACCTGCTTAACTGAAGTTGTTGCTATTCCCACCAGTCCACGCCCAATTGTCACTTACGTCGTTGCTTTGATTTTGCATTTAATTAGACCAGTGTTAAATAGTCTGGATAACGTTGAACCTGACGCGTTCCATGTTGCATATAACTTTCTTTGACTCGAAGCACCACCGTCAAGTCTTAGATGCTTAAGTGCTCGTTCATCAAACACCTTCAACTTCGTCAGCATTCTTTCGTGCTCTCTGCCACAGCATTGCAAAGAAGCTGATGAACAGAGTGCATGACACGACAACTCAAACATCTCCACATTCCTTCTCCTCCTTTTTGGCTAGAGGCAACACATAGTCAGTAGAGCCATGCCAACCTGAAGTGCCTTAGGCCAAAGTTTCCTCGCACAAATAGTTAAATATAAGTCTTCAATGTTGCATCAACCAAACGACAGGTTAAGGTTAGGATGTGTCAGGCGTGCTATTATTTCTTCCGAGACGTTCGCGTGCCACAGCCTGGAAATGCTTCGTTATGGTGATACACGGAGAGGTGGGTGCTTCTGGCACCTCAAACGAACAACTTCGTATGTTGTTGCTGCAATAATCCCTCACCAAATTACGCATCAAAGCCACTCACATGAGTCACCTTTTAGATTGCCACCGAACCCCACTTTGCCTGTTTCTCCTAAAACATCCGCTTCACATTGAGAATAGCATTTTGACTCATGTTTGTGGCAACTGACTGTGGTAATTCTGCGACTTCTTTGCAGAACCAGGATCGCCTCTGCCACAAACTACCCCTACTCGTAAGCCACCATTCTGATTGTGTGTCCACGCATTCCTCACTTCCTCTACTCACAAGTTACTGCATTTTCTTAGCTACGACATCCAACCGTAAGTTACAGTCGTTTGCAGTGCTAGTTGGACGATGCGTTTGATTTCCTACAGTTGATGCAAATGTTCTCTTCCACGTCACACTCAGCTTGCTTCATCCACTTTGTTTAAAACACCACAAAGTGCTGCTTGGATGTGTGAATGTGGGAAAGGTCACGTTGATTAGCCAAGCCTTGCATGAAGTGTTGTATTTGCACTCAAACAGCAACGCCTTCCTCTGGTAAGTTGATGCACTGACTTCTTTCCACAAATCTCAATGCACCGATCGCTCCACTCGAGTGCCACTTCACTGAGCCATCTCTCTTCGTATGCTTGCATCTCACAGGTCCCACGACTGCACTGACCTCCAACGGTAAGACACCCATTCGCGTTGCTGAGACACGCAGATCATGACGAGTGTTTGATAAGAGGCGCTGCGCGTTGCTACAGCAACGCGTATTCCTCTTACTTCGTGTCGATGGAATAGCTACTTCTTATTTCCCTTTAATGCATTTTAACCTTGTGAAACAGGAGCGGAGCCAGTGCTGTGGGGCTCTCGCATTGTTGGAACACCGCAGGGATCATCACCGTTGATGTACTTCCGTTTACCCAAAAATGCCGTACGTACTGTACTTAGTATAAACGCACACTACGTGCTAGCATGATAGGAGACCCATTCTTTGGTGCTCCTTCACGATCCAAATTTCATATTATGATAACCCTTTTCATGCGGCGTGGCATAGTTGCTACTACAAGGGTGAAAGTTTCGCGCATTGGCGGATGAAATGGGCACTCGAATTGATTGTAGGTTTTGAAAACGAGGTGGAAAACTGGCCAATCCTCCGACATTGACGTTAGGAATGGCGCGTGTTACGTCAAAGAAGAAGTCTTGAGTAGACCCTGCCAAACCGATGGAGGTAGGTAGAAGACTGAGAACTCTTACCTTCATTCGTTTGCTGTTGTAATAAACAAACCTTCGGGTGCAAACAGGAGTGGTGTAGCAGAAGTCTTCTTTGACGCATCGACACTTCTGTGTCCAATTTCAGAAAGTGCCAACCTCACTGTCGACGACGTGTCCAAAGAGGAGGGGTTGCAAATATGGGGTGCAGATGGACTATTTGCGTCGGCAATTTTCGTGCCCAAGTGTGCTTTTGAGAAGCCAGAGGAAGGTGAGTGGAGGGAGTTGGGGAGGAACGAGCACAAGCTGTGCGGGTTGGACGCCTGCTTGACATGAACTGATTGCTCCAGATACACTTGCTTTACACAGCATGGCATTTCGAGTGCTCAATGCGGTTGATGTGGTAGATGTGCCATCTGAGTCCTTCAAATAACCATGTGTTGGAAGGAAGAAGAGTGAGGCAGCCTAAACATTAAGCACTTCTTCTACACAGGTGAAGTCGACATGAACACGTCATTTCCACTGTCCAGATTTCGGGGAGACAAGTCTTACGTGGAGGTGAAATTCGCTGTTGGAGGCGCGAACAGTGAATCTAGGGTTGGTACATTGTTCATGGACGTGCCATTGCCACGTTTGCGTAATCCCCTTCGTCGCCTACTCAGCGTTTTGTGCTCTCTCTATTCTGTCCTTTTGTACTCTACATAACGCAGGTCGACTTTAGGGTGAAAGGATTTCGCAGGTGCACATGGATGGGCGTTACTCTTCGACGACCTGCACCACCCATATGCAGTGAGTTTGCTGAGCATTTCAACAGGTCATTTGGCGTCTCCTTAAAGCCAACTACTGTGTCATTTACGATTTCTCTGCTCAATTAAGGTGATTTGTCGAAGGACACCAAATCCGACCTAAGAATATTTGTTTTGAACTTCACACGACGTAATGCTCATAAACATACCACATTCGAATGGATTGGGCGGCGAAGGAGTCTTGCGGTTACTGTTGATTGGGAGCAAGAAGGTGAGTGGTTGTCCACACTGGCAAGGTGGGCCTATTTCCGACTTACACTTCAAAGTAATGTGGTTCTGAGATAAGTAGGGTCCTGACGACTCCAACTATCGACAGACCTTAACTGCACAAGTCATCACACGGTGACTGAATGTGTTGCGTTGATGTAGGTGAATCGCCAGAGATCGCGGCGTGTAATGGTAAGTACGGACGCATGCCTATTCCACAGAAGCTGGAGAGCACCACGTTCTTGCCTGTGGAAGCCTTTCCTTGCGCTTACAAACTGCTCCAACTTGAGAGAATCACATTTGAGTACTTAGAAATAATTGATGTTGGTGCCTCCCTACCGGAAGCATTTCATGCCAACTAACTTGCAACTATTTACTTGGCATAACTTTCAGCTTACCAGGGTAGAACCGGTGAGTAAATTGAATTGATACATAACCCGACTTCTAATGCAAGGTTAGTTGTAGCGTTACCTCATTGCAAAAACTGCATTCCTCCTTCTTCACGTGGCACATCCCTCAATGCCTCTGAGTTACACTGCACACACACACTTGATTCATGCCAGCATTCGCGCTCAGTCTGCGGCTCTCCCTATCCAGCGCACTTTACCCTAAATTTCACGGAGGAGGTGGTGAAATGTGGAAATTGGACTACGTATCCACCCACGTTTGCAGCCTACAAGAACCAGATTATGCTAAGTGAATGCTTTATCTGTCTAGTCTCCCACATTGCGTCAGTGCCCCCTTGCTCCTTACATTAGCCACAGAGGCATTGAGTGGGAATACCTTTCATCCATTTGCACATTAAAGCTTTCAGTTCTACCAGTTAATGAATATTTGTCTCATTCGTCAATGCTTAGATTGTTCGTGTAAGTGGGCCGCTGTTTAACAGCCTTGACTACTCAAGAAACTAACACGTTCTATGTTGCATGCGGCATTTCCCAACTGGAAACGTCTGCGTCAGGTCACTGATCCTAATGAGTTCCTTCACCAAACACCTTCTACGTCATCAGCAATCTTTCATGCTCTCTGCCACAACATTGCAAAGAAGTTGATGAGCAGAACATATAACACGACTACCTCAGCATCTGCACAATCCTTCTCCTCGAATTCGGCTAGCGACAACACACGGTCAGTAGGAGCTGCGTCAAGTTGAAATGCCGTAGGCAAATGTCCCATCACACGAATAGCTAATTTAAAGCCTTCAATGCTGCATCCACCAAACTACAGGTTAAGGTTAGGATGTGTCAGGTGTGCCAGTATTTCTCTGCTGTGCTTGTTTGCCCACATTATTGTGATACGTGAAAAGGTGGGTGCTGCTGGCATCCCAAAGGATCAGCTTCTTTTGCGGTTGCTGCAATAGTCCCTCACCAAATGACACATTAAATCCGTCCACAACGACCATCTTTCAGGCTGCCATTGCACATCGCTTTGCTTGTTTCTCCTAAAACATTTGCTTCATATCGAGAATTGCATTTCGACACACGTTTGTGGTGATTGGCTCTAGTAATTTTATGCCTTTTTTCCAGAACCAAAAGCGCTTCTGCTACAATCTCTGCGTTCTCGTAAGCCACCATTCTGATTGTGTGTCCACGCATTCCTCACTTCCTCTATTCACAAGTTACTGCATTTTCTTAGCTACGACATCCAACCGTAAGTTACAGTCGTTTGCAGTGCTAGTTGGACGATGCGTTTGATTTCCTACAGTTGATGCAAATGTTCTCTTCCACGTCACACTCAGCTTGCCTCATCCACTTTGTTTAAAACACCACAAAGTGCTGCTTGGATGTGTGAATGTGGGAAAGGTCACGTTGATTAGCCAAGCCTTGCATGAAGTGTTGTATTTGCACTCAAACAGCAACGACTTCCTCTGGTAAGTTGATGCACTGACTTCTTTCCACAAATCTCAAAGCACTGATCCCTCCACTCGAGTGCCACTTCACTGAGCCATCTCTCTTCGTATGCTTGCATCTCACAGGTCCCACGACTGCACTGACCTCCAACGGTAAGACACCCATTCGCGTTGCTGAGACGCGCAGATCATGACGAGCATTTGATAGGAGGCTGTCAACAGACGATTATTTAGACGCTGCCTGCTGTTTCAGCAACGCGTATTCCTCTTACTTCGTGTCGATGGAATAGCTACTTCTTAGTTCCTTTTGAGATATGTTTTGCATAGTCCCGAACCTTCCCAATGCAGCAGTCAGGAATGCACTTTTCTTTCAATCCCAAAATCCATTTATTATTGCAGTTCCATCACTTCTAAAGGTGAGCCTACCTCCTCTTTCTCATTCTTTTAGCCATTTTTACGTCACTGCTGATGGCAGCACTTTGGTGAACTCATCCTCTCGACGATTTCATCGCGATGTGTGCTTGAGATCTGCATACAAACTGTCATTTGCCTCTCTCTTTGCCCAAATGCGTTGCTGCCTAAATGCGCTTCGTTTGAATAAATTTCCATTCCATTTAAGTTGAATTTGTTGTTCAATGTCACGTTCGTAGTGTTGACGCCAGCGATGACAACCACAGCAACACCGTCACATGTTTCACAGAACACGAAAGGCAACTGCGAAGCAGAGTTGAATGGAATGCTTAAGTGTCTCGCTCTAACTGATGACGTGAACACAAGAGCACCGCGTGTGGTAAGAAGGAGGAGGGACAGAGATAAATTTACGTCCTTACAACATGCAGCCAGTCTATTTCACTTAGTCTTCCTAGCTGCAATCTCTAACGCTTTTCCTACGCTGCTTGAAAGAGTGGCCACATCTCCAGCACCCATTTGAACTCATGTCCGCGTTAGTTGCACTGAGCTACTGAAGTCCCACCTCCTTCAACTTATAAACACTGATGCATGGACACTCATTCCTTGAGCCAATCTCTTCGTACACCCGAAGAGACTAGAAATGCAAAAATTGGCAACGCTTAAGGAAGTCTTTCGCAACCCCACACAACAGACGTGATCGCGCCAATTAACGAGGGCCACGTTTAGAACCCGCAAAACTGATTTTGTACCGCACGGAAGCGTATCTTTGTCCCTAACTCAGTGCAATCTTCTTTTAGCAACATGCAATTAGGCAGTTGAAATTTCTGCCCGCCACCTGCAAAAGTAGTTTAGAATGAGATAGGCAGAGGGAGAAGTGAAGTAACCACTGAGGATGGTTAGCATCGCGCATCACTTTACGAATGTGTGATGGAGACAGCCAGAACAGCGTTGGTGTCAGCAGAAGCACAGCTTTCACAAGATCTTCTTTTCATCCAAGTAATCGTTGTGATCCTTCATCAATACGAGCACTTAGATCGACTTCATACAAGTTCGTCGAGTGGATTCCCTTCTAGTCCAGGCTTGTGCAAATCCTTCTCAATTTTCTCATCCCTAAACTTCTCCTCATTTTGTTTGCTCAACGTTGAACCACTTATTGAAGCACTTACCGCTTTAACAGCCCGAGTGCAGGAGGCCGTAAAATGCAGGGAAAGTTTACAGGTATTTGTAGAAGTGTCAGTAGTGTATGTGGCGTGGCATTATGCGATACGAGGCCAGAGGATTCCCACACATCCACATTCGGGTCAGCGTTTTGTTTTGTTTTGAAATTTACGCGAAATGATACGCTTGATTATACTACATTTGAATTAGAAGGGAACAAGTCGAAACTCGTTGTTACCGTTGATTGGGAGCAAGGAAGTGAGTGAGCGTCCGAGCTGATAAGGTCGGCATATTTTGCCTTCATTGTGGCGGAATATTTTGACTGATTGGGGGTTAAGTATTGTCCCGAGCACCCCAAACATTGGCAGACCCAAACAGCACAAGTCCCTTCGAGATGACAGAAAGTGTTGCGTTGGTTTAGGTGAATCGCCGGAGATCGCGGCGTGCAATGGTAAGTGCGAATGCATGCCCTTTCCACAGCAGTGAGACAGGGCCACATGCTTTGCAGTGAAGGCCTTTCTTTGTGTTTGCATGGAGTTCTCACATGAGTGGAGCACATTCGAGTGCCTAGGAATAATTCGTATTGGTGCAACGCTACTGCAAGCATTTCCTGGCACATTCGAGTACCTAAGAAGCAGTTTTTGGCAAATATTTTTTATTGTTTTCTTGACACCACTTTTAGGTTACCAGAGTGGAACCGGTAAGCTGCCATTCTGGCTGCACGCCTACCCAGTTTTGGTTTCCTTTATCCACGTATTGCTGCTTTTCGCAGGTGCGACATCTTATCGTGTGCTGCAGTTGGTTCCAGCACCAGTTCGAAGTTCCGCTATCATTTCTTTAGTTAGTGCAAGATATTCACTTCCCTGCCACAGAAAAACCTGCTTCACCCATTTTATTGACAAAAGTTGAACAAAATGCTGCCTTAATGTGTAAATTTAGAAAGTACACATTAATTGGCAAAGCTCTCCATAAAGTGCTTTTCCTGGTTTTGTCAACTCACTTTGCACCAGCTTCAATGGGCAGTGCGGAAAACAGTGAGTGTTTCCACACATTCTCTTGCAAAATGCAACACACCTTCACCTGTCAGGATAAAGCCGCTTTGCCATGAACTTAACTATTACTGCTTACCAATTAGCCAAGCAATGCATAAAACTTTGCTGGCTTTGACATGATTTTCCACTTGATGCAACTAGACATCAACGACCTCCTCCGGTAAGTCGATGCACTGATTCCCTTTTGACTAAGCTAAATGAACCGATCCACCAACTCATTTATCATCTGGCTGGGCTACTCATGTTGCCTCTTTCCAATCCGCATGTCCCACGGCAATGCCTGCTCTCTGCAGTTGGGCACGTCGGACATGAGGAGTGTTTGATTGAAGGCACTTCACCGGTTGATCATTTAAACGCTACTTGCTTCTAGAACTACACATATTTCCATTCCTTCGTGTCGATGGAATAGCTGCTACTCCCTTTTTCCTTTATGTATTCCTTGCGTAGTTTTGAGGCACTCCAATGCACCAATCTGCAATCGCTGTCATCTCTTTTTCCTCCCATTTCAGCCTTCTTGGCATCACCACTGATGACACCACTTTTGTAATTGCACCCACTTGAAGAACCGGACGTGAAATTTGCCTGAGAATTGCACACAAACAAGCATATCGCACCTTTCTTTGCTCAGATTCGTTGCTTTGCGAACATGTTGACAACAAATAAATTCTTTTACGCTTGAGTCGCAGTTGGGGTTAAATACCACGACAGCAATGGCCTTGTTTGCAATCGTCTCCAAAGCTACATGATTGAAGGAGCAGCAAGAGCATCTGAGTCTGATTGGGTGATTCTCTCAAACGATGAAGGAGGGAGAGAGTTACAGTGAATGCTTAAGAGTATCAGTCTGACCGATTTTTGAGCAGAGGACCACCGTGTGCAATGGGATAGTAAACAAGGTGAACACAAGGGAGGAGATAAACTCCAATTTCTCACAGAAATTGGACCATTCTCAATGTCCACATTTTGCTGCAAAGCATGTTGTCTGTCGTAAGGAAGTCGGCTCACTTACTCAGCAGTCCGGGGCCTAAGGTGGGCGGAAATTAGTAACAAGGCCATGTTGCGACAAAGTTCAATGGTTATTGATCACCTGGGGAAGAAGGAAAAATCGTGCACTACCTAACAGTGTCTCCGCAACTCTGGTATCCATTAGAATGCAAGTCAAGTCTGCAATGTATGTAGTTCTGTGGTCTTGGTGTTGAGCGCACGTGAATAGGAAGCGTTGGGAGGAGTCACTTTGTTCCTTCTGATGTCGAGAGATCCATTGGAAGCACTTACACATATAGTGTATTTACCCACTTAATCATATTTGATCTGTTCATCCATGAATCGCCCCATCAATGCCAAATCGATGCATCTTGCACGCGCTCCTGCCTAGTGCATTTTACAATGCAAAACAAATGCCACTGATGTCGTTCAATAGTCTTCCGGCCTTTGTAATTGCTGACAGGCCTAAACAACACAAGTCCTCACGAGGTAACCAGAAGTGTGGCGTTGGTTTAGGCGAATCGCCAGAACTTGTGCCTATTCCACAGAAGTCAGGCAGCGCCTTTCTTTGTGTTTACAAACTGCTCCAACATGAGTGAAGCACATTTGAGTAGCTAGGAATAGATCATGATGTTTCAATTTTAATGGAAGCGTTTCTCGGCAACTGCTTTACAATCATTTACTCGGCATTCCCTTTAGATGACCAAGGTAAAATTGGCAAGTAAAGCGAGAAGCGCAATGTTAGCTACAACAGTCTCTCATTCTAAGAGCTGCATTCTTCTTTTTGTACACCTCCAGAAGCTTTCACGTTGCAGAGCTCACATTCGTTGTTCACGCCTACATTGCTCTTCGGTCTTCGTTTCTCTCTCTCTAACCCACATGGATCCCACTGCAGCAGAAGGCACACAATTTACAATTGGGTCATCTAATGCGCCCATTCTTGCTCGGAGGTTATTGCGGAGAACGAGAACCCGATGATGCTGCAACCTGGTGGGATGAATGATTTGTCTGTGGGGCTGTTGACATCACGTCAGTAGTCAACCTCAAGAGCGGACAACTCTCTTGACCAAAGGCAACGTGGACTTGCATTCCTCACACAAGTACTCCCTGCTTTCTCCTTTAACAGCGGAACCACACTTATCACTGCCAGCTCGCCACTCTGTGTTGCTGCCCTCTGCCGTCTCCTTCCACATCGGTGGAAGTCGAAAATATTCCTAGACACATTCAACACCACAACACTCCCCAAAGTGAACATCTTGTGTGCGAATAATAGACTCAGCCAGAACTGAGGCAGACATCCCACACTTCCCCATGGTGCACCGTGATGGATAAGCTAACGACGACAAAATGACGTGGGACAAATGAAGTGGACTTGACAACTTGCTTGTGTGCCAAGGGCCAAATTAATGTCACTTTGAAGAGTTCATTCAAAATGGACAAGTAAATGTAAGTGTTGCACCTGCGAAGGAGCACTGAGTGGCAGAAAACCCGCCGCACTCAACTCTCACAACTCGTGAATTGCAGTGATTCCAGCCTCTTGCCAAAAAGAGAATGAATGAAGGATTGAATGATCTACCTCGCATCCAAACACAGCTGCCTCCAATGTGGATGCAAAGCGCGTCAACTCCTCAATATACACTTGACAAAATATTGTAGATTCTGTTGTTGGTCATCGTTAGTTTTCCTTCCTCACCACAATATGCGGTGCAGTAATTAGTTGAGGCAGTGGACATTCACTCCACCCACATGAGTATGATTGCAGGCCTTCTAGAACGAAGGGCCAAACAGTTGCAATAAGTGAAATGGAATGAGGCTTGGTTGACGACAGGACTGCTGGAGCATCAATTGAAGCTCCCATCATCAACTCTGACAACACCAGACAACTATTTTGAAGACTGTTATCCTGACATCAAACATTGGAAGAACTGAGTTGAGGCTGGCAGTGATTGAGTTGGGGGAGCTCTTGAGGAATCAGGACAGTCGACGAGCATACGGCATCCCTCACGGTGACTTGGACTTACAGCTTGAACTATCCAATAAGGCATCAGTGTTGCCTCGTTTGCGGACAGGTGAGGTGAGGTGAGGTGGACACCGCATCGAGTGACTTCGAAAACACTAACGCGACTCAAGTGGCGAGCGCACTGACATCGCATTATCTCCTCCCACTACTGAACTTGCATGTACAAAGAGTCGGTGCCACCGCTTAAATTCAAGGCAGGCAATTCGAAACTGGCTTCCACAAGTGGAGGGCAACAATCGCAAATGCAGGCAATCCACCAGTGAACACCACAGCAATGTCCAAATGTTGTCTATCAGCGCGCCATGTAGTACAGCCTGAGAACATGACCCCAATGACATGACTCGTGTGTGCGAGTACGCGTGTCCAACTCCTTGTCGACTGACAGTCGAACGCGCACTGTTCTTCGCTTTCGTCGGCGCTTTCGAGGCATCTACACTCTCCTCTTTGATGGGGCTTTACAGTGCGCGCAGGCAAAGAACCGAGATAATTAACTAAGAACTCGCGTCTGCTCATTTAGGCAAGAACTTAGAAGTAAGTCGCCGAATTCTTTTTTTATTTGCATCTTAGTCACATTTGCGCCACTAAATAGTACTTTCGCAAGCCTGCAAACGTCAGCAGGCATATTGCATTAGTGTTAGTTGCCAAGTGTTGCTGGCCTATTTGAAATGCACTGTTGCAATCCAATGCGTGGCCAGACTGGAGTAGGCCAGACTTCGGCAGACTACTCCACCGCCTCGTTTGTCAATCCACTTCACGAGAAAGGCATCGATAGCCAAATGAGAATTCTCCATTTAGTCTCGCATCGAGTTGGAAACAAGATGCACACATTGGGTCACTTGGTCCAATAGAGTCTGCAGTGCATGGCCAAGCTTAGTGCCGATTCCGCTAATGTGTCTCATTCATCCTATGATGCTGACTGAGCGACCAACTACGCGATCGACAAAGCTGTGACGAGGTCAATTCCCCTTTCTGATGCGCGCTGCATCGATATTAAGGGCCTCAAGATGCAAGTTCAAAGCACTGCAAAGAGCGTGTTTTTTGGTCAAGAAGACGATCGGTTGTGGCTAGTCAGGTAACCAATGGCTAACTGTCAGTGGTTCAGTTTAAGTAGAGGAGGCCTGCCGAACAATCCAAAGTGACCAAGTGGAGGCATTCGTCGACATCGGTAGTTACATTACAGTGATTCCAACGCCTGCAGACATCAAGGGACCTTTTCATCAGTCTGGAAGACAACTGACTAGGCATTCGGCTCAGCCCCTTAATAACCTTTCCAATGTCCACTCATGCGGAGCTTTTCAGACGCGCAAAGAAGCACACAGTGTGAAGGTAGATGGAGTATTGATGGGAAAGGGATGCATTTCCAACAGTTTTGTAATAGACCTAATATATAGACCGTGAGAAGGCAAAAGATTGGACATAATCAATGGAGTAAGCTAAAGTTCAGATCAAATATACCTACTGGCCATCACTCTTGTGAATACAATGAGCTAACATAGTGGGATGAGATAGGAAATGGAAGAACTGACACGAAACGAGGCAAGGATCATTAAGTGTAGGGCAGTACACTATGCGTTGTCTGGTCTGCGGCAAGTGGATGGTGGAAAGAGACAGACAACGAAGGACGAGTGGAGCTCACAGAATGGGCATTGGTGAAGAATGCCGCAAAAGAAGGAAAGGAAGAAGCAATAGAAATAACTTTATCTTGATCAATTGTTAAAGTAAAACTCCAACGAGGCACAGGGTTAGTATGATATTGGCCTTCACTGAAATGGGAGTTAAGTGCATGAACTTGCAGCTGCCTGTCTGTTTTGTCAGGTTGATTGAGGAAATGGGGCATTGCAGGACGTGGTAATGCAGCAGTGTGTTGGGCGTGGAAAGAGTAGTACTGGAAGAATGAGACCCACCTACGGAAGGCACGTTGAACCAGACCTTGAGAAGGGAGGAGGCGGCGAAATTATTCGCCTCCACCTCAGGTCCTAATGTACCAAGTAGCCCTACATGGTTATGTTGTTTCTGCATACATGCGAGACCGAATGAAAATACTCATTTGACCTCGATATACTTTGAGCTAGTTGCGACTGGCAAACGAAGTAGCACTTGAGTGATAGTCTATGGCGGTGGCTATGAATCATGCGCGGTCGGCTAAAGAGACTAGCCAAGCCTGACTCACTGGGACAAGCCTTTGCTTTGGCCTCCCACAGTGTTTGTAGCGTAGGCTAACGACAATTAGCAGACGACGCAAGTGAGATTGCAGTATGGGTATGAAAAGAGACTGGTGACTCGCCTCCACAGAATTCAATGGAATAACCATGTGTAAATCCTTGGAGAACTATACTAATCGCGTGCCCAAGCAAACCACTGGCCCTCACTAAAAGCGTAGGAGAACAGTTGTTTAGCTAGGACGAAAGGAGGAGTTGAAGGTTGAGGGGAAAGAGAAGATACCAGGCAGCGTAATACTCACTCAATTTGGAAAGTGCCAGCATTGCTGCATGCGACGCATCCAAACAGGAGGCACTACGAGTACAGGGTAAGGAATAAGGACTATCGTTGACAGCAGCCTTCGTGCCAAAATGTATTGTTAGGAGCCGAATGCATGCGAGTGAATGCAATTGGAGAAGAGTGTGTAGGGCTTGTGTAGGGTGGACGCCTGTTTAAAACGAATCAATTTTGCATACAATTTGGTAGAGGTAGAAGGCATTTCTAATGACCCGTAGGGTTCGTGTAGTAGATGTGAATCTGAGCCCTTCGTCTGCTTGAGTGGTGATGAAGGCGGAGCCAAAAGGCCTAATCAGCAAATATTTTCCACGGAGGTGAAATCCACTTGAAGACGTCGCTTCCACTTCCCCAATTTAGGAAGGGCAGTCACACGCGGAGGTCAATTTGGCTGTTGGAGGCACGAGCAGTCAAGCCCCGTTTTTGTGTTGCTTGTGGAAATGTCCCATCAACACTTGCGTGATCCTGTTCATCATTTGCCCAGGATTCTGTGCTGTGTTAGTCCTGTGCCTTATTTCTCCTCAAAATGTAGGATGATCTTGAAATGAACGAAGTCATTAAATGCCCATGGTGGCGTATTACTCCTCAAGAACCTGCAACGTCTTCCCGCAGTGAGTTTGTTGAACATTCAATCGGATAATTTCTCCTCTCCCATGAGGCAAACTGCTGTGCTAGTTAAGCTAGCCTCTGCTCAGTCAGGGCAAATTGTCGAGAGATGACACATTCGATCTGGAAATAGTTGCTTTGGACCTCACACGATGTGGTGCGCCTAGTTGTACCACATTTCAACGGAGTGTGGGGCGAAAGAGCCTTGTTGTTACCGTTGGTAGGGTGCAAGGTGGGTGAGCCTCTGCACTGACAGTGTCAAACTACTATGCTCTCTTTGTCAGGAAACATCTGTACTGCCAATGGCTCACGGAGAGGTGATTCAAGATTATGTTAGCAAACTTAAGCAGCACAAGTACTTACGAGGCAACCAAAAGCGTTGCTTTCGATTGGGTGAATCATCTTAAATTGGGGGATGCGGTGTTAGGTTCGAATGCGAGCCAATTCCAGAGTGGTCAGATAGCACCACGTTCTTTACGTCAAAGACCTGCCTTGTGCTTGCAAATTGCTCTGACATGAGTGTAACACGGTAAACCACGTGTTGGTACGCTGTTACTGGAAGCATTCCCAGTAGCTATTTCTGGTCCTATACTTGGCACAACTTTCAGGTCACTACGGTAAAACCGGTGCATTGAAATGCTTTGCAACCATCTTCTTAATGCACACCTGGTAGCAAAAGCCGCATTTCCTGTTCTTTTCGTGGTGAATCTCACTGCTTCTTCGAATTTACAGAAGTGTGCATTCGAATTCACGGCATTAGAGGAGTTGTTCCCAGTCGTGCAAGGAATGCTTTTAGGTTCATTGAAGCAAAAAAATGGACAATAAAGAGTGAACAACAAGGAGTAGTCAACCCGATGCCATGACACAGTGGAAATATGTCTTAATCCGGAAGTTCGACTTAATCAGTCCACATGCTCACCAACCTCCTCGCTCCAAACCAAAGGTAACAACAAGGCTTTTACCATCGCACACCATTCAACTGTGGCATAATTAAGCTCATCGTTTCGTGTGAAGCTCTAACAAAATTGTTCTTAGATCGGATGTCCTGCCTTGAATGAGCGGATGAATGGATAATTAGAACACTGGCTTACTTCATGATCACGCAAAATGACCTGCTTGGATGCTCAGCAAACACACGACAGAAAGGCCCTGCAGGTTGCCAAAGAGCAATATCCTGCCACAGACTCCTCCCACCACTGCGCAAATAGCAGACGAAGGCGACGAAGAGCACACAAAGACGCCCTAACTTACATTCATCGAGCCACCTGCAATCCACTTCCAACCAACAATGAGAGGTGGGGAAGTAAACTTGCAGTACAAACACGGATTCTGCTACGTGTTGGATGCTCACAAGGCAGATATTTGTACTTGTTGATACTAAATGGTGCCACTGAATTTGCACAAGTTTGTGACAGGCAGTGGCATTTGTTTCCTTTTTTGATGCGTAGAATGAGTGGCATTCGTCTCTGTTATTCTCTCAGCCTAAACAAAAACCAGATGTGCCTGGCAGGTTTTTTAGTGTAGATGGGAGAATCTGTTCGTTTCTCTGTCTATGGACATACCCGCGTGCATGACTGCTCACCTATCTATCCTCCCACCTCTTCTTCCATCTGCTCGTTGAAGTCGGCGCATCATTGTGAGGGGCAGAAATCGACACCTTCTCCTCCCTTCACTGCGTCCATGATAGTGTTTCTGGTGGTCATGGCTTAATCTTGATAGCGTTATTGCTACTAAGGATAATCACGAGTGTCCCACCTTGCCTTCCTCTCCTCTTTGCCTGCTGTGTCACATAAGCTTGTTGGAGTGTTGCTGAAGCAGGCACAGCTTCTGTTCAGGGTGAAAGCTGCATCACGCATTTGTGCTAGACTCCCGAAATTCCTATCGTAAATGCAAAGATGTCATCCGGATGGAGACTATTAGAGTGTTATTCAGTTTCCAGCTATAACAACCAACACCAGTGGCATCATTTTATGCATGTTGGGAGTGGGTGGCATTGAGGGTGGAGCATCTTTGGTGAGTCAGAAAATGTCACGCCGGCTGCTACCGCGGCGCTCCTACGCTTTCGTGTAGCAGTTATGACACTGCAAATGTCATGCCACATTCATGGAGAGGGTAAAGAAATACAAGTACCCTGCCTGACGACCACAAGCTGAGGCCGATCCAACCCACTTGCCCTCACTCTGCAGCACTCGTGAGTCGCATAGCTATTAGCCATGTTGATCACCTCACCTATTTTGCTCCCATACACTCGCGCAGGATCTCGACAAGTAACCACGATGCGTGCTTGCTTTAAGGACGTCTGAAGAAAGACAAAATCTTCCACTTCCAAAGAGCGTTGCGGAACATGACAAGCTCCCATGACGAAGACGAAGGCGCATGGATGCTCTCGTTTTGCCACAGATCTTTGGAAAGGTTGAGAGAGAAGAATTACAAATTCCAGAGAGCCGGAAACACACAACCGGTCAAGCTCGTGAGTCACTTGCACGCAAGCAAGTCAGCCGGACTAGGTGAAGCATTCAATCCTCGCCCATCACAAACAACAGCGCCTCCACATCCAGGCGGTCCCAACAAGGATGCGGTAGTTTCGACAAGCTCGCTCACATTAGACCGCAAGGTACAAACACCTCGACGGCGCATGTTCTGCCGTTGTTGAAGTGGAGCGGATGGGAGGAGAGGTGGGTGGGTGAGTACGTAGCTAGCCATGCGCGTGGGTAGATCCATGGACAGAGAAATGAGCCGACCCTCCCACCACTACCTGCCCATTTGTCCAAGCCTCTACCACCCAAATAACCCATTAAGCAGACATTCGAAAAGTGAGTAAATTAACAATTAAATCTCAACTATCCACCCGTTAAATTTATTCACTGACTTGTTTGCATGTCAAACCCACACCTTTGTCCATGTCTCCACGAGCCGCCAATCAACAACCAGTCGTACGGCAAAAAACAATGAAGCCAAAGCTAATTACCACTACGACTAAAGCGAGGCCAGATATCTCTCCAAGGCTACTTCATCGCCACAGTAGAGGAGGCAAACAGGCTGGGATGACTAGTGTGCTGCCTTCACACTCATCACCAAAGCACTGCATCTCCCATAAACGCTTCACTCATTCATTCATTCACCCATTCATCCACGTTTCGAAGGCAACCATCCAAAGAAAGCCTCTTTCCACAATAATCAGGCGACAAAGTTTGGTGGTTTGGACTATGAGCACTAGACGGAGCCTTATCCACTCAAAGTCGTGTCTTTTCCTATGTCCATCCGCTCCACTGCAAACAACACAACACTAACAAAGCAACCGACAAAATTGCTTGACAATGCGCTAAATCTAAGTTAAACGAGAATATGGTGATCAAATTTCAATAAGGCTTTTCCCAAGTCAGCAAAGCAGCAGCAGCAGCAGCAGCAGGTATCTATGCAGATTATAAGGTAGATTGCTGTACCACATCCTATCAACATCCATCATGCCCAAACCGATAATAACAGCTCCATGCCACTCTAAATTAAACACTGACGACTTGTCTTAAACAGATTCCGCAAAAGTACATTCACTTACACCACAGAAACGGCTATACACAATGGTGGAGACAATAGGCAAGCGCAAACCACTTGGCCTTTTCACAGAAAAACTAGAACAAATGGCATTGTCGGCCACAAAATAGAATCAATTCAGTCAAAGTGATGGTCTCACGTCAACGAACGCACACATCTGACTTGCGAACATTCAACACACGCCAACCCCAAGTGAATGAGTTCGAATAACCAGTGGCGGAGGAGGGTGCGATAGCACAGACTATCGCTCCAACTATGCACATACAAGTGGACCACGTGGGAATTCAAAAAGCAGCATAAGGCAGATGAAAAAGACAACACATCATAGCAAGGCGGTACACTTCTTCATCATGCTACACGATTTGCGTTCTTCATTTATGCGAATGCGCTTAATTGTAATGCAAACACTGTTTGCTGACGGCAAATCTAACTCCATCAACCCTTTCGTGCTGTTCTGTTGAAGTGACGTTGGGTTGTGTGAAGAGATGAGACCTCAAGTAAACGTCATTCACGCTCCCAAGCAGACCCAACCCGGACACGCGTACTCGCACACAAGTGTCATGCCAATGGGGTCATGTTCTCAGGCTGTGCTACATGGCGCGCTGATAGACAACATTTGGACATTGCTGTGGTGTTCACTGGTGGATTGCCTGCATTTGCGATTGTTGCCCTCCACTTGTGGAAGCCAGTTTCGAATTGCATGCATTGAATTTAAGCGGTGGCACCGACTCTTTGTGTATGCAAGGTTAGTAGTGGGAGTCAATGCTGCGATGTCGGTGCGGCTGCCACTTGATTCGGGTGAGCGTTATCGAAGTCACTTGATGCCGTGTCCACCTCACCTCACCTCACCTCACCTCACCTCACCTCACCTCACCTCACCTCACCTGTCCGCAAACGAGGCAACACTGATGCCTTACTGGGTAGTTCAAGCTGTAAGTCCAAGTCACCGTGAGAGATGCCGCATGCTCGTCCACAGTTCTGATTCCTCAAGAGTTCCTCCAACTCAATCATTGCCAGCCAGAACTCAGTTCTGCCAAAGTTAGATGTCAGAATAATAGTCTCCAAAATAGATATCTGGTGTTGTCAGAGTTGATAATGAGAGCTTCAATTGATGCTTCAGCACTCCTGTCGTCAACCAAGCCTCATTCCATTTGACTTATTGCAACTGTTTGGCCCTTCGTTCTAGAAGGCCTGCAATCATACCGATGTGGGTGGAGTGAATGTCCACTGCCTCAACTAATTACTGCATCGCATATTGTGATGCAGAAGGAAAAATTAAAGTGACCAACAACAACATCGACAATGTTTAGTCGAATAAATGCTGAGAAGTTGACGCCAAAAGGGTCCACATTGGGGGGCAGCTGTGTTCGGATGCGAGTCGGATCATTCATTCATTCATTCATTCATTCATTCATTCGTCCATTTATTCATTCATTCATTCATTCATTCTCTTTTAGGTAGGAAGCTGAAATCACTGCTCTTCACAAGTTGTGATGGTCGAGTGCGGCGGATGTTCTGCCACTTGGTGCGCCTTTGTGTGACTGCCCTTCCTAAATTGGGAAAGTAAAAGCGACGTCTTCAAGTGGATTTCACCTCCGTGGAAAGTATTTGGTGATTAGGCCTTTTGGCTCTGCCTTCATCACCACTCAGGCAAACGAAGGACTCAGATTCACATCTACTACACGAACCCTAAGGGTCATTAGAAATGCCTTCTACCTCTACCAAATTGTATGCAAAATTGATTCGTTTTAAACAGGCGTCCACCCTACACAAGCCCTACACACTCTTCTCCAATTGCATTCACTCGCATGCATTCGGCTCCTAACAATACATTTTTGCACGAAGGCTGCTGTCAACGATAGTCCTTATTCCTTGCACTGTACTCGTAGTGCCTCCTGTTTGGATGCGTCGCATGCAGCAATGCTGGCACTTTCCAAATTGAGTGAGTATTACGCCGCCTAGCGTCTTCTCTTTCATATCTATTTGTCCTTCTCTTTCCCCTCAACCTTCAACTCCTCCTTTCGTCCTAGCTAAGCAACTGTTCTCCTACGCTTTTAATGAGGGCCAGTGGTTTGCTTGAGCACGCGATTAGTATAGTTTTCCAAGAATTTACACATGGTTATTCCATTGAAATCTGTGGAGGCGAATCACCAGTCTCTTTTCATACCCATACTGCAATCTCAGTTGCGTCGTCTGCTAATTGTCGTTAGCCTACGCTACAAACACTGTGGGAGGCCAAAGCAAAGCCTTGTCCCAGTGAGTCAGGCTTGGCTAGTCTCTTTAGCCGACCGCGCATGATTCATGGCCACCGCCATAGACTATCACTCAAGTGCTACTTCGTTTGCCAGTCGCTACTGGCTCAAAGTATATCGAGGTCAAATGAGTATTTTCATTCGGTCTCGCATGTATGCAGAAACAAGAAAACCATGTGGGGCTACTTGGTACATTAGGACCTGAGGTGGAGGCGAATAATTCCGCCCCCTCCTCCCTTCTCAAGGCCTGGTTCAACGTGCCTTCCGTAGGTGGGTCTCATTATTCCAGTACTGCTCTTTCCACGCCCCAACACACTGCTGCATTACCACGTCCTGCAATGCCCCATTTCCTCAATCAACCTGACAAAACAGACAGGCAGCTGCAAGTTCATGCACCCAACTCCCATTTCAGTGAAGGCAAATATCATACTAACCCTGTGCCTCGTTGGGGTTTTACTTTAACACTTGATCAAGATAACGTCATTTCTATTGCTTCTTCCTTTCCTTCTTTTGCGGCATTCTTCACCGATGCCGATTCTGTGAGCTCCACTCGTCCTTCGTTTTCTGCCTCTTTCCACCATCCACTTGCCCCAGACCAGACAAGGTATAGTGGACTGCCCTACACCTTGCCAATGAATGTATCATATCTTCAACTGATCATTGCCTCGTTGAGCGCCAGTTCTTCTATTTCCTGCCTCATCTCACTATTTTAGCTCATTGTATTCACAAGATTGGCGGTCAGTAGGTGTATTTGATCTAAACTTTAGCCTACTCTATTGATTATGTCCAATCTTTTGCCTTCTCACGGTCTATATATTAGGTCTACTACAAAACTGTTGGAAATGCATCCCTTTCCCATCAATACTCCGTCTACCTTCACACTGTGTGCCTCTTTGCGCGTCTGTAAAGCTCCGCATGAGTGGACATTGGAAAGGTTATTAAGGGGCTGAGCCGAATGCCTAGTCAGTTTTCTGTCAAACTGATGATTAGGTCCCTTGTTGTCTGCAGGTGTTGGAATCACTGTAATGTAACCACCGATGTCGACGAATGTAGCATAGGATGAACGAGACACATTAGCAGACTCTATTGGACCAAGTGACCTAATGTGTGCATCTTGTTTCCAACTCAATGCGAGACTAAATGGAGAATTCTCATTTGGCTATCGATGCCTTTCTCGTGAAGTGAATTGACAAACGAGGCGGTGGAGTAGTCTGCCGAAGTCTGGCCTACTCCAGTCTGGTCATGCATTGGATTGCTACAGTGCATTTCAAATAAGCCAACAACACTTGGCAACTAACACTAATGCAATATGCCTGCTGACGTTTGTGGGCTTGCGAAAGTACTATTTAGTGGCGCAAATGTGACTAAGATGCAAATAGAAAAAGAAATTGGCGACTCACTTCTAAGTTCTTAACGAAATGAGCAAACGCAAATTCTTGGTTAATTTTCTCGGTTCTTTGCCTGTGCACACTGTTAAGCCCCATCAAAGAGGAGGGTGTGGATGCCTTGAAAGCGCCGACGGAAACGAAGAACAGTGCGCGTTCACTTGTCACTCGATGTGGAGTTGGAGGTTGAGGAGGAAAGAGAAGGAAGACACAAATTGAAAGCAAGGAGGTTCAAGTCCAAATTCAGCTCAGTCTGATTTGGAAATCGCAAGCGCTGCAACGAGCCTTACAAATGCATTGAAGTTCGCCACCTGAGCACTCTTGTTGCAGCGACTGCGTGGACGAAAGTCGTGAATGCACGTTCAATGGTGAGGCCGACTATGCGTGCACCACGAGTGTTTCGCCAACGGAGACGAGAATTCCCATCCATTCGGTTGCTCCCACCCACCCGCCGCCTCGCCTGACGATGAACTGCTGTGAACTGAGATTGCGTGTGTCAGTGTCCTGCCGTCTATCGATCGCTTCACCAGTTGACCAATACGCGACTACTTTGAGACTAACGCTCCCATCGATCGATCAACTGATCGATTGATCAATCAGTGCGCGTGAGTCAGTGGTGGGATGCACGTGGAAATCACTAGTTCACATTCACGTCATTCGCCTGCTGAATTTTCACCTGAAGCAACTACGAGTTTACCAATCTGTCTTTATGATTTTCGACTTTTGAATTGTGCATCTACAATGAAGAGTTGTTGAACGGTCCTTCCCAATGCGACACATTTTCATCCTCGAACCTGAGAAGTCAAATAAGGTGTGGCCACGACCATGTGATAAATGTGGTCAAAATATTGTCGTTCCGATTAAGACGCAAGCGATGGGGCAGTAGTTTGTCGTTTTTGACTTACAATTGGAACGAATTAACCCGACAGGTAGTGCCTGAGGTTCAGTTGGCGAGTTGTCTGTTGCTCAACAATGATGACTAATCCGAAGACGACTTGCAGAGTGGGGCAGACTTAACTGGATGACAACGTGCTGAGATTCCTTTCGATGAGTGCTCATTGCTTCCTCCATGCGCATCAATTGGTGCCTGCATTTAATGTCTGAATGGGCAATTATTTTGGGTCTCTCACTCCACCAAAGCTGTTCAGCCTCCACATTGCCCTCTGAGCATGACAATTATTAGCCCTTAAATTAACTCATGGCAAGTTTTGTGAGCCAAATGATTTTGCTCAACTTATTGTGATTTTGTTTAGCAATACAGCCTGCGGTAAAGTGTCAGTGGCGACCACAAGCGAACCAGACCCACACAGGAGGATTCAAAGCTTCTGCTGACACATTCACGAGGTTATTATTTATTCAGCATATGGATGAACCTCACGTCTCGCAACACATTTACATCCTCCGCATCCAATTTTCGCGATTGTACTACGTTTTCCAATTTGTGATGAATTTGTCCTGAGCTCTGACTTTAGGAATGGATGGTATTGCATGCATACTTATGTAAAGGGCCGTGCTAATTCTCATCATAATCCCTCTGAATGATAGAAAGAGGGCAAACCGAAAGCCAAGTCCCAACCAGCTTCTGTGCGTCTTGATGGTTGTTTTTATCTATATCATCTGCATCTGACTCTCAACTTCGAGTCGACTCCATATCTCTACGCTAGCAACCATTTAGCAACTAGTAGCCACAAAGTGAGCGTCAAGGGATGATACGAACAGCAGTGTCTGGGCAAGTGTTGTGCATTGCAAAGGACAATTAGAGTAAATATAAGTAGGGGACACTGCATTATCAGACCTCATTTGGAAATGGCGTGGAGGTTTTATGTTCCAAGTTCGCTAGAGTTTGTTGAGAATCTTGGCGGTTAACTAGTCACCTCAAATGAATGCTAAGCAGAGTGCGATTCTCACAACTGACCAATCATTTATCAATTGAAGTAAATTATGTTGAATCAGGTGAGTGTCTTCCTGAGCTGAACACTTATTTTGGACACAGGACTGCCTACAACACCAATGTAACGACATTCAGCGGCCCAAGGCGTAGGCTCGCTCAGCAAACAACGAATGACCATGTGTAATTAAACATAGAAGGCAAGAAGTGGCACTAATCAACATCCTATTGGCACTGGATTGATCTGCAGCCGTAGTCAGGAGATGGAAATGTGCCTATTCGATGCTTCCGTCAGGTGAGGACATTGTTGCTACTTACAACTTTAAACAGACCAAATTTGTCCAATTCTTGACGCCAGAAGCCTTCACTTTCTCCATGCAACGAAACGGTTTGGGCGAGCCAAGTTGATTGCGCCCTCAGCGCATCGCAACTTCTGCCGAACAACGTGCCACACGACACCGCAGGCCATCGCCCAGTTGTGCAGGCGCGTTCCTGACCATGGCTCCTCTGACATACAAACTTGGCCATCTAACTATCAAGTCAACTATTTCTCTGCTATTTTTGGTCATTCGAAAGCTGTTGATCATTGAGGAAAGTGGACTTAGGATCAAGAACCAGCCAAAGTGGCATGAGAATACGATGATGTGGAGCACTTTTTCACTTGTGGGCAACAAACGTTAACGCGACTCCACCAAATCCGTGAGAGTGATAGAACCACATCATTAATGTGTCATGATGGGGATGGGAGTCTTGTGGCTCGTGTCCTCTTCACAGCTCACCAGCGTCAGTCGCAATGGCAACTCACGTCACCAACCAGTGCTCAGATCTCCACCGAATTGGGCTGTCGCATGCCAACAAATTAGAGTCCTTCGGAAAGTTGTTGGAGATTGTGAGTTAGGTGACCGGATGATGTACATCTTATAGTGCACCAAATGTGATGGTGGTTGCACAGACTTTGTCTAAATTAAGACCATGAAGTTACAGTCATCACCACCAAAGTCATTTCTGAGTCACCGATTTGAGCCTTCTCTAGACCTGTAATGAGATGGCGCAACGTACAAATGTATCTTTCCACGTACTCAGTCAAAGGAACAAGAAATTGGCCAAGTCTGCTGCGCACGAAGGGCTGCGGCACAAGGTGATGTTACTACCTTGACTACCTTAGTTTGGATGCTTTAGCTAGTCTCTGTCAGAAAGGATCTACCCACTTTATCAGCCTCAACAAGGGTGTAACATCACAATCACACTGGCATCACTGCTGCACAAGGAAGTAGGGGTAACACAGTGGCAAATAGAACGACTCCTGATTTACGAAAGATGCTTCGCTTTGGGCTAAACTGACATTTCGATGCACACTCATAGCATTGCCAGTTTCATTGAAAGAACAACTTCTTCATCACTTCATACGCGATTCATCAAATTGGAGAATTTGACGTTGCTCCAACACCGACCAAACAATGCTACTCGTTGTTGTTGTTGTTGTTGTTCGGAAGCGAGAGTCTGCCCAGACGAAGTCCATCCAATTGGCATGGCTTTGAAACAAAATCGTTCCTTTGGTGTGTTGAAGGCAAACTTGTAGGGGTCAGCATCATCGATGGAGGGATGCGAATCCGGTGGATGCGTTAGAACCACACCAACAACAAGCCGTGCCACGGAATGCGTTGGGTCTGTGATGCATTTCCAACTACCTTTATCCCAACCGGGTCCCAATTGTGGCTGCATCACTGCGGTCGCATAACAACAGCTAAAGTCTCATGATGCACACATTTGACTGCGCTGACATTGACAACCACTACCTTCCTGGTTAGATGTCATCTTCCAGTCAAAATGCTCTAGAGACAATCTTCATTCCAAGAGCATGGACACATGCATAATGTGCTCAGTGGACGGAGGATTACTGCACTGATAAATTACACGGGTCCAAAGCAGTGGAAGCCCTGTGATCACTGACCCGCAAACACATGGTTCGAGCACCCGTTTAAGGTCAGAAGTGGTCAGCGCATACGCATCTCGTGAATGAAAGAATTATGCCCCCACTCAGTTTATCCACCCATCAAGACACTGAAAGCACAACTGTCCTTTCACTACCGAGGTAAGACTTCGACTATGCATGCAATGCCCCGTTCTAACATCCTCCACTACCTTCGAGTACAGCTTGCCCACCTCACCGACAACAAAACGAAAGAACTTCAATGACCATCACTTAAGCATGCAAATATATTCGCCTTGCCACAGTTGAGCAGAAAGGATCAAGCATCATTAGAAATACGAAACACGCCAGTGAGGCTAGACCGATCCACCATACCGTACACGCACCTGTAGGAAGTGTACCCTCCAGTGGAAGCATTGATTGGAGGTGAGGCCACAAATCCACCGAAGTCATCATAAGTCCCACCGATTGCTCTAAAACTAGAAAGGGTTCCAAGTCAACAATTGTGTGTCCACCACAGAAAGCTGAACGCAGTAACGAGGAAGGACAACCTTCTAGCACCACATATAACAGTTTCCTTGGCCTATCTACACGGATAAAGTTGATTCACCGCCATGGACTCACAATCACGGTACCGAAAAGTAGGAAAAGGCAGTTTTAAATTCTACTGAGGAAGCATAATGATGCAGCAGTCACTTTCCAACACCTTATGAGAACTGTACTGATTGCACTAGTCCCAAAACATTATACATGATGCCTAGACGACATTCTTGGGCTTCGGGTGGGAATTTCGGGAGCACAACACTAATCTGAGATGCAGGTTTGACCCCAAACCTAAGTTGTGCTTGTTTCAGCACTTCCCATCAACTTCCTGTCAATCTGCCTGACTGCAGTGCCTCATTTTCACTTTTAGCAATTCGGAGAGATTCATTTTCCACAATTCCAATGCCTCCTGTGAATATCGTAGACAGGTCCATCTGAGCCAGCCTTAAGTGCGCTTAACGTACGCGCTCCAAACTGATCCCCATACATCCCGCAGGTAGAGGGAGAAGTGGAGAAACTGGCAAGTAAATTTGCATTTAAGTAAACAAGTAGACAGGCAGGCCGCCGGATGGAGAAATAGACAAAGATGAGGCAGACCCACAGCCAGACGACTCTAACCTCGCTAACTCCGACTAACCCATCACCCTTACTAATAGACAAACTAACTTCACGAAAGGAGGACAGGAGCTCATGTAAATAAGCAACGAAATTCGTAAAACCCGCAAAAAACACTATTTATAACAGTTGTGATGGTGAGAAGGGAGACCATGGGTAGAGAAGGAAAGCCATGAGAATAGCCGCGACGGCTGTCGTCTGCATGTGCTCATCATTGCTACACCTATGCCGCAGAAAAAGCGACGCAGTGGGAGCAGCAGCGTAAACAGTTGCTCAAGGTCTACACAAAAATGCGCACCACGTAGGGAACGGGGAAGCAAGAAACGGCAGATGCAAAAGGCCACACCTCACTGTGGGAAAGCATATCCTATCAGAGTAGGTAAACAACAAATGCATGAATGCAAGTAGAAATACACTTACGCAAACCAGCAAGGTAAGAAGTTCCTCCTTTCACGTACATTCATCCTCTTCATTTGCACTGACGACTAGGCCTTCCTGTCTACCACGTCATCAACATGGTGTTCGTGGCACCGCACTTGACAAATTTACAACTGCTCCAGCAAACACTGACCACTGCAATGCCCACCAGCAGTGGCACAGTCTCGACATCATGCATGTCCTTCGCAGACTCTGAGAGAATACAGCTCATATACCACTTCACGAATGATGGTATTCGAGGATCCTATCCACCCATTCATTGCCCGTGCCAACAAACTCCAACCCAACTAACACGCCCCCACCTATCGAAACAAAGTGAAACGTGGCGACACCATCTTAGTCATGGCGAAGTTCTGTGATAAATGTAACCGCGGTGTAGATTGTACTTCGACGTCCCGTTTGTAGCAGGCTCTTCACTAACCCGGCTCGTAGTTGTCCAAATGGCATCTGCTGAAGTGGCACAACAAGCGATTCCAGTTCAACGATGAGACTTTAAGTACATCCAAGCACTGCTTCGAAGGGCACTGCAACTTTACTCACGCCCACTAAGAACGACAGAATTTGCAACCACTGATGGCACAACACCATGCAATTGTAAAAAGCCCCTAGAAGAAAACTAACGGAGCACTCTTGCATCAAAATGGATGTGAAGTCCAAGAGACGTCAAATTCATTAAATAAACTGCGAAGTTGAGAAGCATACGTACCTGAACAAAGCACGGAGTACTAGCAAAGTCCGACCTCAAAGTTTATTGCACATCATTAAACACGCAAAGCTATTCAAATGCAGCGCACTCGCTCCTGTCCACCTCGGTGCCTGGATCGTCACTGACAGCAAGAAAGGACATCCTTCGACAGTATTCCCTTGCCCAAACAGAACGTATTCGTCATTGGAACCAGTGAAGCAGGCGGCACAGAGACAGACAATATTGTAGTACTTTGTTTGTTAGAACTGCCGGTTTCTGTCAAGGTCACAGAGGTGGCCATATTGCCCTAGCTGCGTGGGCTGGCCTCTGGGCCACGCCAGCAGCCGTTTTCCCTCTGTCCGGTGAATATATATATTCTATCCTGCCACTTTGCCTTCTTTTGCCTTAAGGGAGCCTCGGGACGCTACAAATATACTAACACACAGCCAATGAACTTAAAGTTGATATATCAAACGAATCATTGGCAAATGAGCATTTGTTTTGCTTGGCAATTTTTAGCACAAATCGAGTGTAACTTGGGGTCGACATTTTTCATTTTTTCACTAGACACACGCAAAACGATGTGCTTTACTTGTTGAAAAGACATTTTGACAAACTGACATCTAGTAAGGACAATAATAATTCGAATGAAACAATAGGGCAGTAATTCCTCGCATTTTCTCGAGACTTCCATGACTGCAAAAGAACGCGCATTGCCTAGGCGAAGAACATATACTTAGGGTGAAAGACAGGTCTCTGTTTCACGTGCAATGATACGTGCTGTGAAATGCCAAATGAGGAATCATCCTCAATAACAATGTAATACTTCGGTTCTTTAAATGTGCTTTGTAGGCCAGAGGCGGGGCGACAAATTGAACCTGGTTGCAGAGCAGCGTGGTGACTCCTGGGAGCGCGACTTATCCTTGTCCTGAACTCTCCTACAAGATCTCTCTGTGCCCTTAATAAAGGTGTTGAAGTGTGTTCAGACTTCTAATAACAAGGCATTAAGTGGGAAGAGGAGAAACACACTACAGGGGATTAAGTCTCCTCCTCAAAAGCCTCTAGTCTGGCTGTGTTTGCCTTTAGTGAGACAATCATACAGTATAAATTAATGGCGCTGGTGAGGTGATCACAAAACAATTTTTCACACTACCAGCCCGTCTTGCCATGATTTTTGTCAACTTGAACGGAAGCGCCCAAAATTCTTTCCATTGGTCGATGCCTCCCCTCGGTGGTGAAATGGTTGTCGTGCATTCGGTGGCTAGGTGAGTGGGTAGGTGGATAGGTGGGTAGTTTTCCTCTCGAAAACCGGCTCTGTGTAGGCACTTTATCTCTCATCTGCGAGCTGTGGTACCCTCTTCATTGTCCACTTGCCATGTGCATGTCGTCATCGCATAGTGTGCAAATTTTCGTTAATGTTCCAACCAGCGGTTTTGTGTCGCCAAGTGTGAATGCTATTGTTTGGAACGCTTATTGCTCACCTATGCCGCGGAAAGACGACGCACCACGAAAATGGACCGCACAACGAAGACACAGCGAATACTGATGCCACAGGACTAAGACGCCTTTGCCTACGTCGCCGAGACGCATGTTAACCGAATGTGAGACTAAAGGGAGGACGCCAACCACTCCCCGTTCGTCAACTAAGTATCAGACGTCGCGTAAAGGACAAACGGCTAAACAAGGCTCAATAATCTCAAGTACTTGAACAAGGGAATGGAGAGAGGAGCGAGTGTACTGAGTCACTCAAGCTAAACCAACTTGTAGTAGCAGTGGCGATATCAATGCGAAGCCACACCATCCTGGTGAGCGTTCCGATGTCATATCCCCACCGTTGAAGCGAAGCAGATGGAAGAAGAGCCAGGATGACAGATGGATGGGCAGATAGGTCGGTCGATAGGAAAGCAAATGGTCGTGGACCTAGATAGACCCATGGACATAAAAATGAACGGTTTCTCCTACCCCTGCCTGCTTATCCGTCCAAGCCCCTACCATCCAAACAGCACAGACAGTAAAGTCATCATCACGGCTCCACATTCCCAATGAACACTTCATTCATCACTATTCAAAGGCAACTATCATAAGAAGCTGCCTTTGACACTAAACAAATTCCGATTCACTCAAAGTCGTGTCCTTATCCCACGTCTGTCCCCTTGCTCATACACAAAATTACATCAGCAAAGGAACCGACAAAACTGCTTGACATTCATTCATTCATTCGGGAAGGCAATCTTCAAGTGTGCAAAACAATGAGGAGAGGAAAGGCAGCAGTAAACTTTCCAATCACAAATAGACCAATTAGGACACTCATTTGATGCCCCTGTGTGGAGTGCCTATGCTACTACATGGACCTAAGGAGAAAAAGAGGAAGCAAAATGACTAACTGGGGATGAACATTGTGACTCGCAGACTGCTGTATCACTCTACACCAACACCCAGCATCCTCGACCCGACAACAGCACCTCCCTGATACTGCAAAGCAAACACCAACGACTTGTCCCAATCACAAATCTTAAAGAGCATACCCATGCACACTAAACCTGCCAATTACAACCTTTCTCGCTTAGGCTACGAAAACACTGCAAACAATGGACAAATGCTTGTCACAAAATCCGGCAAATTAAGTCAAAGCCATGATCTGATGTCAATGAGCACAAACACCCAGCACGACAGCGCTGCGTCAAGGCATCGAAACAACTAGCAGCAGCGTAAACAGTTGCTCAAGGTTTGCACAAACATGCGCACCACGTAGGAAATGGGAACGCAAAAAATACACTTATGCAAACCAGCAAGTAGTAGCCCTAGAAGAAGACTAACGGAGCACTCTTGCATAAACATAGATGTGAAGTCCGAAGAGACATCAAGTCCATTAAAAAAAAAACTGCGGAGTTGAGAAGCATACGTACGTGAGCAAAGCACGGAGTAATAGCGAAGTCCGACCTCAAATTCTGTTGCACATCAATAAACACGCAAACCTCTTCAAACGCAGCACACACGTTCCTGTCCACCTCAGTGCCTGGATCGTCACTGACAGCAGGAAAGGATATCCTTCGACAGTAATCCCTTGCCCAACCAGAACGTAGTCGTCATCAGAACCCGTAAAGGAGGCGGCACACAGACAGACAATATACTAACACGCAGCCAATGACCTTAAAGTCGACATATCAAACGAATCATTGACAAAAGAACATTTGTTTTGCTTGACAATTTTTAGCACAAAACGGATGTAACCTGTAGCCGACATTTTCCATTTTCGCACTAGACACACACAAAACGGTGTGTTTTACTTGTCGAAGGGACATTTTGATAAACCGACATCCGGTTAGGAAAATAATAATTCGAATGAAACAATAGGACAGTAATTCCTTGAAACGTCTCGAGACTTCCCTGACTGCAAAAGAACGTACATCGTCTAGTCGAAGAACATATACTTAGGGTGAAGGACAGGTCTCTGTTTCACGTGCGATGATACGTGCTGTGAAATGCCAAATGAGGAATCATCCTCAATAACGATGTGATACTTCGGTTCTCTAAATGTGCTTTGCAGGCCAGAGGCGAGATGACAATTTGAAGCTGGTTGCAGAGCAGCATGTTGACTCCCAGAAGAGCGACTTATCCCCGTCCTGAACTCTCCTGCAGGATCTCGCTGTACCCTTAATATAGATTTTGAAGCGTATTCAGACTTCTAATAGCAAGACAGTAAGAGGGAAGAGGAGGAACCCTCTACAACGGATTAAGTCTCTTTCTCAGAAGCCTTTAGTCTGGCTGTGTTTGCCTTTAGTGAGACATTCATGTAGTATAAATTAATGGCGCTGGTGAGGTGATCACAAAACAATTTTATACCATTAGCTCGCCTTGCCATGATTTTTGTCAACTTGAACGGAAGCACCCAAAATTCTTTCCATTGGTCGACGCCTCCCCTTGGTAGTGAAATGACTGTCGTGCATTCGGTGGCTAGGTGAGTGGGTAGGTGGATAGGTGGGTAGTTTTCCTCTCGAAAACCGGCTCTGTGTAGGCACTTTATCTCTCATCTGCGAGCTGTGGTACCCTCTTCATTGTCCACTTGCCATGTGCATGTCGTCATCGCGCAGTATGCAAAGTTTCGGGAATGCTCCAACCAGCGATTTTGTGTCGCCACGTGTGAATGCTATTGGTTGGAACGCTTATTGCTCACTAGAAAATCTGCAGGTTCTTGCGTGGTGAACCGCAACCAACAACTCAAGGGGCTTCTATTACTTGAAAAGGTGGTTCTTCCCCAACCCCTCGGCTCCACCCTTTCTGCGTTGATCATGATCAGTGCATGAAATTAAACTCCCGGTATTCAACAGATCGCATTGTGACTTCCCTCATCACATTCGCCCCCTCCGTATATCGGTAGTGCTACTTTAAACACCTTACCTAAGACTCTTTATTGACAGTGCACAATTTACAGAAAAAAGACAACTTTAGCACTGTATCTGATGCATGTACATGGCATTGGGAAGCGCTATTAACAACTGAGAATGGAAGAGAGAGAAGCTAAATCCCTGCTTCGACTGATTGTGCTGTCAAACCTTACCATTTCGTTCTACACCTGACATGCTTAACCCCAGTGCTCTACTCAACTCGTCGCCATTCCACTCTATCGGCAATCGCATCTTATTCATTTTGAGTTGGAAGTGGGGCATTGCACACACCTACTAGTTTCTCTGAATCATAATCATTAAGTGGAAGTCAGTCGCACTTGTCTCACGCAAAGCCCTTCAAATACTCCCTTTTGGCATGTCGTTTCCTCCTGACTACCAACACCTACAAGGTCGTCGCTAGTAGTTTTATATTTGTCCAGGTAACGTTGACGCTCGTTGCCGATGCCAGTGGTGTCGTTCGATTTTGGCTTGGTTTCTCTCTTCAGAGCGCTAATCATTCAACAACCTCGTGCACCGTCAAACAACCCGCATGTCCTTAATGACTTTGGGAACATCTTGAGGTGATGTATTCGGTGTGACCTTAACACCAAAAGCACTACTGAAAGCACAATAATTCAGCAGTAATGTGGAGTGCTGAACGAGCAAAAGTGAGCAGCAATTGCCAGCATGACGCCTCCTCATGACTGATGGAGGGTACCGTGTGCAGTTGTGTGCCCCTCAATCCCGAAATTGCACCACTCTGACTGGTTGATGTGGTGGAGCTGCAGCTACATCCATGAGCATCACACAGCGTCTGTGTTAGAGACCGAAGCGTTGAAGTCACAGTGCTGCCAGTGAGATTGTGCCAGAGCTTCCAACTCTACTTTGCTTTCGTGTGGGCGCATTCAATGCAAACTGTGCAAATGACCTGACAATCAAACGCTCTATAGTGAAGAAGGAAGAAGGATCACATGACTGGCGTCCTTCGCAAGAACACTGCGATTGGCAAGGCCCGTGGATATCAATGGAAGTCAATGTCATTTGGAAAAACGTGTTGTTTAGAAAATGGAATTTGGTGAGGTGGAACAGGACTACTTAAATTATAGCATCCGTAGTATTCGTTGCAGATACAATAAGGCATGTTGGAATGGAAAATCTTCACTCAAGGCAAGCAAAGAAAGTTGGGCTGTGAAGCTGGTTATCAAAATTTATTAGTTTCAGTGTGAAATATGCAGCCGTCATCACAAAGCTGCCAAATGCACATTAAACATTCACAAATGTTGGACAGTTATTTGCAAAATGTGGAACAAACGGAGCGGCTGATTCGCATAAATTCTTGCACACGTGGACCTTCTGCATTCCCCATTGTGTTGTTGTGTTGCAGACGCAAAGGATGTCCATCAACGGTGCCAATACAAGCTACCCACGGGTTTGCACTATTCGTGGGTGGAGTTGCAGTTGTTGGATTAAGAATGGGAAAATCACCAAAACTGCACCAAAGGGTAATGCGGTAATCATCACGCTCCTCTTCGATCCACTCGGTGGGTTGGTTCTGCCACACAGTTGTATCAACCAGTGCCTCTGTCAAGGATCGCTTCAGCTTAGCAGCCAAAAACTGAGTGTTTTCCTTTGTCTCCGAACAACCCAAACTCAACTTGGTGTTGGATAAAGAGGTCGTTGGGCGTCAGTGAGATGAGAGGACTAACAGCGAAACTGATTACAAAGCTGAGCATTTGAATTTCATTGCCACACTACTGAAGTGACGTCTAAAGCATCATGTTGACACATTTTTGGCGGTAAAATACACCTCAGTTGGACAAGTGCGTGAGTGTTGAAGGCCTTAAGTCCAAGCAGAAAGCACTCTTGCTGATGCTATCACCTCGTAATGACAACGACTTATGGACAGTGGTACGGTGGAATTCACACTCGCGCCGCATTAGCGATGGCATCGGTGGTGGTTTCAAAAGTGCCACAACTGCTACCGATTTTGGCATTTCAAAGTAACCAACACTATTTGCTACATTTGCTTTTGCTTGTTTGAAGGTGCACAAATGTTCTGTCTTTGTGCTTGCACCACGTGACACATTGTGCAACTTCTCTGTGCTCATCGACCTAATGCTCCTCTTCAACTCTATCGCCCACGCTCGTAAGGTGAGAGCCAAGTTTGCTATTGCTCAAAAGTCGTGGCAGGATTAGCTGGCGGTGTGACAGAAGTTTCTGCGACCATCCCGCCAACATCTGTATTATGTGCTCCACCATTCGCCTTTTTCCATCGATGCCATTTCACCCAACTTCAGTGAAAGCAAAGTTCGCGAATGACGATTCTAACTCCACCGAAATTTCCGTGTTGGTGTGTTGAAGTGGCGTTGAAATGTGCGGCCTGGCAGCAGTGCAATGAAGAGACGATGATGCTTCAAGAAAACGTTGTCCACCCTCACAATCCCTCATCCGCACACGTGTGCTCGCAAACACGAGTGAGAGTGGGGTAGTTCTCGAGAAGTACTTCATAACATCCTAATGGGCAATACTTGGACATTACTGTGGTTTTTATGCTGAAGCATCACTTTCCTCTGTGATTGTTGGATAGTGGTTGTAAGAACTAGTTTTGGTTTGCGTTGAATTTATTCAGTGGCACTGCCGCATTGTACTGCAAAGACTGTAGCAGGAGGAAAGGATGTGATTTCAGTGAGGCTGCCACTTCATTTGCTTTAGCATCTTCGAAGTCACCCGATACATGTCGACTCAATTCAACTTCTAGCAAATTAGTCGATTAGCCGTGAGACATGTGGGTTTCTCTTCTGCTCAGTCGTCCCATGAAGCAGAGGCTTCAATGCATCGAGGAGGGAATTCCATTGCTCGCACATTTCATCGCCCATACATGTTGCGCGTCTCTCTTAGGCTAATGAAGACCACCTAGTCTCTGAAACCTGCCTCCACAAAAGTGGTTATCTTGAAAGCTGAATTAGCAACTTTAGTGGAAAATGCTGCTGGATTGAGGGGACAGTCGGAAAGGAGTGGAATCAAGCATCAACTTGACCTGTGACTGCGCCAGCACTGCTTTCTTACTGGGTATTTCAGGCTGTAAGTGCTAGTCACTGTGAGAGATACAGCAAGCACTTCTGCAGTCTTGATTTCCTGCCAGCTCATCCAACGACATCTTCAACCCACTTATTGCCAGTCCTTCACCCCAATGACTTTACATGAAAGTGAAGATCCTTCTATCTTCATCAAGTTCCCCTGAAGGACCGCTTTGTTTGGCCACTGCAAGCGATTGTTGGACCAAGACTCACTCGCTTACTTGTTTCCACCATGTCATTGCGTCGCACTAAATCTGACACGGTACTAACAGATTCAATGACGTTCATTGTTTGTCTCCTCGCCGAGTGCCTCAGTGGCACCAAAGTCTAGAAGAGCTTCAAGTGCACATTGGACACCCTTTATTTCACATGTGTGTGTGTGCGTGGTAGTGTCAATCGTAAGACTACCGATAGTGTTTCTGAAAGTGTGCTTGTCAATCATTGTTGCACCGATCCGCTAGGCAAAAACAGCATTTGCACTTCTTTAAGCGTGGGGAGTTTCTAAGACTCTGTTTGCTGTCAAACCGTGTAAGTGTCTGCTACTCTGTTGCTGCAATCTCCCACACTGCATAGAGGCTTGTAAGCACTTCTGTCGGTTTGGAGCACTCCTTGCCAATAGACAAAGGAGAACAAGACAGACACGGTGATTGCGTGATTTTCAAACCAGACGACACGAAACGATTCGATGTATTAGCACCACGGTGAGGCTAATCCAATCCCCTCTCTTTACACAAGCTCTCTCCCCTCCTCCTCCTCCTTCTACGTGCTCATTTGTTACAACTTATTCATCTCTGACACGTCGTACAAAGCTTCAACGGCACAGCATTTTCTCAAACAATTTACTATACTTCTCTTGCAACTGTTGGCTGTCGCTTGTTTGCGCGACTTTACCAAGAACTGCACTTGGGTGTTTCCGCTGGACTTGACAGCATAATCTTCAATCACAAGCACAAAAGAGCCAACATTTGTGTGCGGCAAAAAGGTCAGATTACGGCTGGTGAAGAGCATTTGGATCTTTGCCCCTCACTTCTTTGGAAGTAGTAAACTCGCAGTGACTTGCTGTAAGCACAAAACTGACACCCACGCAATGCTGCTACAAACACGTGGGATGGCAGTGTGCTATTGGAGGTCTTCCATTTACTCTTGCAACTGCACTCTCACCCAACCAGCCAATCGTGAGGAAGAGGTCAAGGTGAAGAGCATATAAATGCGTGCAAGACAGTCAACTTGACAGTGACGTGAGGCTTGCTGCCTTCATCACTGCTGTCGTCTACTGCGCAGGTACGTACTCACCTCTCATTTTCCAATTGGGGCTTGATTTCTTGCTGAAGAAGTCACCGTGTGCTACACTCTAATGCACGCATTGGTACTAATTTTGGCCTTTGGAAATAGACCACTTTGTGCGGTGCAAGTTGGGTTAGCGATGTATTTTATCATGATAAGCCTAGTATGTGGTAACTTTTACGAAGTAAGGCGAGTCTATACGTAGGACCCAGCCCGATATAACAATTGGGTGGAGGTAAAGTGGCAGCGAAACTGCCGTGAGTAGTTGAAGTCAGCAGAGCCCATGTGTAGGAGCGTTGGCTCAGTGACCTGCGCCCAGATCGAGTGATTGTACACCTCAATTCTTGAATGGATAATATCAAAATGCTGAGTCAGGAGGAGAAAGTTACTTACTTTCATGTCGCGATGCCAAATAGATATGGATTGTGGCACTTCGTGGCATTTTGTGCATTCATGTGAATACATATAAAAAGAAAAGCATCGTAGTTCGTACTAGATGCACGCATACATCGTGAGATAGTTGCCATCGCCCTCATAAATGGCAGACATTTGTAAGTTGCATTAGACAAACTCTAGATGCTTTGTTGCTTTCGTAAAACAGAAGCGGGACCATCGCTGTGGGGCTCTCGCATCGTCGGCACATCCGAGGGTTCATCGCCACTGATGCATTTCCGTCTTCCCCATAACGCCGTATGTATAATAAAACGGTCGTTTGAATAGACTTATCCTACTAATACGACGATAGGCGTCATCTTGTGTGTTCCTTCAAGACTTAGCTTTACCTCGCACGTTCCTTTCCTACTTGAAATGGCACAGATGCTGTAAGGCGGAACCTGCAATGTCATCCCACCACACAGCTGATGCGCCCACACATTGTGGCATTACAGTGGGCTTTGTACTTGATTGTAGACCATAGAAGCGTTGCCGAAAGATGGCAAGGCGTCCAATGTGAGCATTAAAGACGGCGCGTGCTATGTTGATGGCCGAGTATGGGGTCGCCCCTGCCAAGCGGATGGAGGTAGGTAGAGAACCGAGAACTCATCAATTCATTTGCCTGCATTGATAAGAGATCATCCGAGTGCGACCAGGTGTAGTACATCAGAATGTTGTTCGGTGACTCAGCAAAGTAGATTATTTCAGGTTGGTTTTGCGAATAAGGGTAGCTGAGATCGCACAATATCCGTGCACGCACGGAGAGATGAGATGATCTACTCTTGCTGTCACTGTAGGAGACTACCGTGTGTGATTTTAGAAAGTGCCAACATCACTGTCAACGACGTATCCAAACAGGATTCAGTGCAAATATGGGAAGGATTTTCATTGTTTTCGACAGTATTCTTCGTGCCGAAATGTGATTTCCAGAAGCCAGAGGAAGGTGAGTGGATGGAGTTGGAGAAGAATGTGCAGAAGTACTGCAGGATGGATACCTGTTTGAAATGGCTAATTCTCCAAACGCTTTCTATGAGCAACACAGCACTTTGAATAGTGAATGCAGCTTATGTGGTAGATGTGCCACCTGAGCCCTCCCATCCCCTGGGTGATAAGGGGAAGAAGAGTCAGAAAGTCTAATCACTGGGTATTCCTTCTGCACAGGTGAAGTGGATTTGAACACGTCGTTTCCACTTTCGCGGTTTCGGAGAGGGAAATCGTACGTCGAGATCAAATTCGCTGTTGGAGGCGCGAACAGTTAATTGCCGGTTTGTGCATTGTTGATGGAAATGTCCTTAGGACGCTCGCGTAGTCCTCTTCAATCATGTGTTCATGGTTTTGTGCTGTGTCTATTCTGTCCTTTCTCCTCTCTAAAATGCAGGTTGAGCTTAACGTGAACGGATACGCCCAGTGTTTCTGGCGGGGTATTGCTCTTGAGGAACCTGCAGCGCCTTACTGTGGTGAGTTTGTTGAGCATTCAGTCGGGTCATTCATTGTGCTCATGAAGCCAACTGATGTGCCAATTGCGCTTTCCTCTGCTCGTTTAAGGTAATTTATCAAGAGATGACAAATCCGATCTGAGAATACTTGCTTTGAACTTCACACGAAATGGCACACTTAATCATACCACATTTGAGTGGTACGGGATGAATAGAAGACTTACTGTCACTGTTGACTGGGAGCAAGATGGTGAGTGAGCATCCGAACTGATTAGGTCGGACTATTTCCTTTCTTTGTAATGCAACATCTTGACTAGTAGCATTTCAGAGTGAGGTGTTTTGAGGTGAAGTATGGTTCTGTAGATACCAACCGTAGGCAGACCTAAGTAGCTCAAGTCCTCACGAGGTGACCGAAAGTGTTGCGTTAATTTAGGTGAATCGCCAGAAATCGCGGCGTGCAGTGGTAAGTCAGGCAGCGCCACTTTCTTTCCTGTGAAAGCCTCTTTGTGTGCCTACAAATTGCTGCAACACAATTGAAGCCCATTGGATTAGCTAGGAATAATTCATGTTGGTGCAACGCCACTGAGAGCATTTCATGCTAACTATTTTACAACCGTTTGCTTGGCATGCCTTTTAGGTTACCAGGGTAGAACCGGTAAGTAAATTGAATTGCCTCACAACCCAATTTGCAATACGAGGTTAGTTGCAACAGTCCATCATTCCATCTACAGTATTTTGACCTATTTCCTTGACACTTCTCTCAATGCTTTCGAGACACTCTGCACACACACACACACACACACACACTTGATTCAAGTCTGCATTCGCCCTCAGTCCTCAGCTCGCCCTGTCCACCACACATTGCCCCGACTTCCATAGAAGGCGTTCGAATTAGGACATCGACAGCAAATGCATCCATTCTTGTGGAGAAGGTGTTGCAGCCATGCAAACCAGATGATGAGTCAATAGAGCTGAATGAATGCTTCGTCTGTTGGGCTGCCAACATGACGCCAGCATCCAACACTAAGTGCAAGTAATTCTCTTGATCAAAGGCTAGCCTACTCGGAGTTCGCTGCCATCGCAAAAGCAACTCTTTTGCGGCCTCCTTAGATGCATCTTCATTGACGTGAATATCTGAATAATCTCCTGATGCGAGAACCCACTTTGACGCATGCATTCTTCAAAGCTGTTGGACTTGATTTGAAGCTAAGTACCGTCAGCATACAATTGAGTCTGCACCTTACTGCAACCACGAAACCATCAGTGGGAGGATCCTTCGTTTAATAGCACTCTAAGGCTTACATTCGCTACTCCGAACCTGAATTTGTTATTGTTTCATCGAATTCACACCCTACAGGATCATATGTCATGGCTTTGGTGGTGCGTTCAAATGCGCCGCTGTTTCACAGTCGTAGTTGCTTCAAAGCTGACACTCTACGCGTTGTTTGTGGCGTTTGCTAGACTCGAACCATCAGCGCCAGGCCTTAGATGCTGAGTGTTGGTTCAACAGACACCTTCTAGGGTACCGAGGGTGTTTCCTGCTTCCTGCCACATTGCATAGAAGTCGATGAGTCGAGGCCCTTATCCCTTTTATTAGGCTTAATGAACTCATCCATTCATTTGAGCATAACTTGACTGAGTCGACTTGACCGCATGTTTGCATCCCACAGGTCCTACGACGATATTCGCTCTCAACGGTAAGGCACTCCTATGCATCGCCTTAATGTAATGCTCGTCAACGGTTGTATTTTGGCTCTGCATGCTTCCAGAGCGACACTTATTCCCTTTCCTTCATGCCGATGGAATAGCAACTATTCCTTATTTTTCCCTTATTTGTTGCCACGAATTTGACAGTATCCTTTGCATAGTTCATGAACCACCCCAATGCAGTGCATTCGAACGCACCCTTCTATAGACTCTAAGAGGCCAAGTCTGTATGAGCTTGAAATCGAAGTCAGTGGTGACCTCCTCTTCTTCCTCTCCTTTTAGCCATCTTGGCGTCGCTGCTGGTACCGGCGCTTTTGTGAATGCAGCCACTTGAAGAACCGGATGTGAAGTGTGCTTGAGGACTGCATTAAGACAAGCACGTCAAAACCTTCTTTGCCCAACTTCGTTGCTTTTAATGTGCTAACTACAAATAAATTTTTTAACATTTGAGTTGAATTCGGGCTAACCATCACGGCAACAATGGTCTCCTTTGCAATCGCATCAAAGGCCACATGTTTGAAGGAGCGACAAGAGCATCTGGGACTGGTATACGAGCTCCTTCGAACATTGAGGGAGGGAGGAAGAACCGCAGTTGAACCGGGTTTGTGAAGAGAAGCCCACCATTTGCATTGAGAACTAGGACAAGAGGGAGGAGATGGAAGCTATCAACATGAATTTCTAGCTAAAATTGGGCCATTCACATTGTCAGCACTTTGCTGCGCGTCACGATGTCCATAGTAAGGTTGGAGAGGGGGGAAAATCGTGTACTGCTTGACAATGTCTTTGCAACTCTGACATCCATTTGAACACATGTCAGCCACCTCATTTTATGCTAGTCCTGCGGCATTAGTTACATCAAGCAAGTGAAGTCCCACAACTTGCAACTTGTGAACACCGATTCATGAGCTCTCAAGTCCTCTGTCAGGCTCTTCACACGCCTGAAGAGGCTTAGAATTGAATTTCGCTTCCACGCATCAATCGATCTCGAAGAGGATGCTCTTTTTTCCTCATTATGCGCAACACCTCTTCACATCTACACACGCCAGCGCAGTCTGGTGGAGAAATGAAGGTGCTGTTCCCCTCGTAGACTCTTTAAACCACTAGATTATGCCTGACTTACACGCTTCAAAGTTGGAAAATGGTGCTTCTGCTTTCCCATCCATTCGCTGTTAACAGGACCTGTGGCGACACAGGCTTTGCATGGCAATGCACGAAAGCTGTCTAGCGAGGATGCCATTAGGATTTACTTACGCTTTAGCACAATACCTGGGCGCAGTTGCAGTTGCTGGCTGCATTTGTAGGTGTTTAGAGGTCTCAAATGCAGCCAAAACACGCATTGAAGTGGATGTAGAAGCGACCACGTTGAGATCAAGATAGTTGAATAGATTCCATTTCCTTTGCTCGATATTTAGTAGCTGGAGCAGCACTTCTGCTGGTGGCCGGTGGGGTGTGTGGGAACAGCACACTCACTCAAGTGGTAAGCCTGGGAAATTGGATGGTGCAGAAGTGGCGGCCTTAATTAATGTCCATTGCCTCCAAGCACAGCTAGTCCCTTCAATATGGTTCACTCGAACTGAAAATTGGAATAATTCTACTCCACTCCTCCTTCCACACATCCAAGCTCAATTTCATTTCACTACAAATAGTCTTTTTATTTCGTGTTTGGATACGGTCAGCGAGACCCAATGACTCATCCCGAATTCTCCAACACACAAACACACGCGGACCAGACCAGATAACTCTCTCCGTCTCCGCGGCTGACGGGAGGAAGTTTCCATGATTTAGAACATTCTTCAGCATGGCTTGTCATCGACTTGGTTCCAACACCCCTACCGGGTCACCATCGCTCCTTTGGTGACGCTAATTCCTACAGATAATTTGCTCCGGTGCACTTTTAAAAGATTTGATTGCAAACGCGTCTCATTTGGTAAGGTAATACAAGACTCACCATATGTAGCGACTTATTAGTTCATTTTATAAAGCATTTGAATGCAACGAGTCAAATAATTATAGGACTATTGGCGCATACATAAAGCTTTCACCAAATTGAGTCCAGTTAACGGTGCGACAATGTTCAAAGTAGTGCGGAGACCAGTAAATGGCAGCAACAAATGGAACTATTTGCCCAATGCGTGGGATACGCAACGGTTCATCCCACTCCGACCTATATGATGTAATATTTCTACGTGGGAATCTATTTTGAAACTGAAAATGCCAGCTTAATGCTTCACACTTAGTTATGTATGCCACCGAGGAGTTTGCATAATTTCTTGCATGTTTGCAGTTTCTCTCTATTCGCCATTGTGTTGTTGTTTTCCAAACGCAGATGGTGTCCACCAAGGATGTCACTAGAAGTGGCTCACAGGTTTGCACAATGCGTGGGTGAAGGAGTTGCAGTTGTTGGCTTAAGAATGGGAAAATCACCAAAAGTGTGCCAAATGGCAATGCGGTAATCATTACGCTCCTCTTCCACTTACTCGGCGGATTGATTCTATCGCACAGTAGCCTCAACCAGTGCTTCTCACAGGAATTGCACCAGCTTAAATGCCAACAACTGAGCTCATTAGGCATCAGCGAAATAGCAGGTACATTAACAAGACTAATTACGGCGCTGAGCATTCGAACTTAGTGTTACGATACTGAAGCAATCGAAACTATCGCTTTGAGGCATTTTGAGAGTAATAAAAGACACCGCGGCTGTGTGATTGCTAAAGTGCGTGGATGTTGACAATCTCAAGCGCAGCCGGGAGACGCTGATGCTCATGACAATGTCTCATGAACAGTGTGAATTACTTGTGGCAGCCTTGTCTTTGCCTTCACAATTTCATGCAACAATAAAATCCTATACCCAAGTCTCATTACTGACGACGTCGATGGTGGTTTCATAAATATCGCAAATGCTGCAATGTTGAGCACATTGAAATGACCAACGTCGTTTATTGCATGACAATGGCTACAACATGCGCGGTCGCACATTTGAGGACCAACGATTCCCCGCCTTTGTGTTTACTCCTCGTGACACACTGTGCAAGCTCTCTGTATTCATCGCAGACTTTTTGTCAGTAGTTCTCTTCTGCCTCATCGCCCACGCTCTTAAGCTGAAAGTGAAAATAGTCATCACACAAATATCCTGACATGAGCAGTTCGCATTGTGACCAGATGTCCCGCAACGACCAACTAGCGACCTTACTTGCATACTACAAGACTGTCTCGTTGGAGGCAGGAGGATCGTTGTAGCGTCCCGAGACTCCTTCGAAAGCAAAAAAGGCAGAATGCTAGGGTAGAATATATATATTCAACGGACGGAGGGAAATAGGCTGCTGGCATGGCCCGGAGGCCAGCCCACGCAGCTAGGGCAGTACGGCCACCTCTGTCACCTTGACCGAAACCGGCAGTTCTAACAAACAAAGTATTACAACGAACATATACTTGGGGTGAAAAACAGGTCTCGGTTTCACGTGAAATGATACGTGCAGAATTAGTCAATTATTAATGCAGTACTTTGTGAGTTGCAACTCCTGATTTCGGTCAGGGTCACAGAGATGGCTGTACTGCCCTAGCTGTGTGGGCTGGCCTCCGGTCCATGTCAGCAGCCTATTTCCCTCTGTCCGGTGAATATATGTATTCTACCCCAGCATTCTGCCTTCTTTTGCTTTCGACGGAACCTGGGGACACTACAATTTAGCACCTTAACCAGTGTCTTCTTTGGTGCTTGGGTAAGTCTCAAGCGATGCAATGGGAATTTTATTTTCGAACTACCAACGTGTCTTTTTTTGACAAATAATAGCAAATCGTCCTTTATGCACCCAATCGCCAAGTGTCTATAGCTTCTTTTCAAAAACACTTGATCGCAGTTCACATTCGCTTTGCATTAAGCTCAACAAGCAAAATAAGCATTCACTCGTCAATGATTCGTTCAATTTGTCAGTTTTAAGGTCATTGGTTACATTTCAGTACATTGTCTGTATCTGTGCTGGCTCTTTGGCCGATTCAAGTGCGGCATGGATTTTGGCTGAATAGGCCCCAGATGCTGGAAAGAGGGCATGATTCTTCTGGTTTCGACGGTGGTCCGAACATTAAAGTGGGCAAGAGCATGTGTGTTGAGGAGTTTCTGAGGGTTAATGAAGAACACGATACTTGAAATTGGACCGTGCCATTACTCCGCACTTTGCTCAGGTACGTTCATAAGTGTAAATTTGGTTGTGTCTGTCCAATGTGTTGCTTATCTGCATTGATGGAGTGTGTCTTTCTAATGTGAGGTGTAGTCTCTTGCATTTGCTTCTTCTTGCTTCCACATTCTCCACGCTGTCCACTTGTTTTTCTACATACTTTCGGCGATAGTCTATTTCACTGCTCCCAGTGCTACTACTGATTGCGTAGATGCATTTACGAAGCTTTGGAATGTACTAGTTGTTCGCAGGTCTGGTTTTTGTGCTCATTGAAATTAGATCGTGTCATTGGCTGAATTTACTCTATTTTGTAGAAGACAATTCCACTTGCTTTCCTTTTTCGGTGACAGGAACAACTGACTTGCATTCGCTCATTGCTTGCGCTGTTGTCTTAGCCTAACCAAAGAAGGTTGTGTTTAGCAGGTTTACTTTATATGAATGTGGTTTTTAAGAATCCTGATTGGGACAATTTGTCTGTATTTACAGTACCATGACAGTACTGTCATTAGTTGATGAGGTGTAATTCAGCAGCCTGCGTCATGGTCCGTGTGAATGTTTGCAGTGAATCTTAATTTGCACCATTAAGTAAGCTTTCCTTTCCTTCCTCTTAAGTCGGAGCGGTAGCGTAGGCACTCTGTACAAGTGCATCAAAAAAGTGTATTCTCAATGGTCTACTTTTGATTGGGGAATTTGCTGCTGCCTCGCCTCTCTTCATTGTGTTCCGAACTATGAAGAAAGCCTTCCTGAAGTTGGAGTTTGGGGGATGTGGAGCGATTTCTTCGGTTCCTTTGCTGATGTTATTTTGGTGATGAGCGGACGAAGAAGCGTGGGAAGATGACATGACTTTGAGTGGTTTGGGCTCTCTTTAGTGCTCCTCGTCTAAGCCACTGAACTTTGCTCCTTGATTATTGTCAAAAGAGGCTGTTTGGAATGGATGCCTTCGAAATGGGAATGAATGAATGTTATAAAAGGGGTGTTCATTTGAGGGGTAGTATTATGATAATGGCGTGGACGATGAGAGTAGGTGCTTTGGCCTGTTTACCCTTCTCACTGTGATGGTGATGACGAAGTTCCAGCATGGTTCCATGACTGAGGTGGCGTCCTTATCTTGTTTTGTATCGACAAGTACGGGCGTGTTAGTAGGGCCGGCGTTTGTTGGCACAGGCGATGGATGGATAGATGGGATCTTCGAATACTACCACTAAAAGGGGCAAGTGATTTCGTGAAGTGCCGTGTGTTAGCGAATATGCTTGACGGCTCGCAATCGATTGACGTGCCCTCGAGACCTAGCCAAATGTGCTGGTTTGCTCCCCTCTTCCCGCATCTCAGCACACTGGCCAGCTTTAAGTTTCGTTTAATGAGTTACTTGGGCTGCAGGACCTTAACCAGGTAGACAGGCAAAGGTGGGAGGGGCCGTACATTTCTCTGTTTCTTGACGTATCTTCGTGCATGGCTGCCAATTTACCTACACCCGCTCCTCCACCTCTCTTCCCATCTGCTTCACATTTGTACGTTTCGGTGTAGTGTGAATGCGCTTGTTGAAGTTTCCGCATCTTTGTCAAAACTATAGGACTGTTGTAGGTGTTGAAATCAGCATCTATCTGCCTCAATGCGACTGTGACGAGTTCAAGTATACTTTTATTCCGATGGCGCTATTGCTACTGAATTTATTTAAGTAAGCAACCGTTTTTAACGGAAGAGAATTGAGTGCTTCGCCTAGTCCAGCTGTCTTGCTAACGTGCAGGCTCAGAGCCAAACCTGCATCGCCGGTTGGTTTTGCGCGCCTGAATTTGTGGAATTTGTAATGCTTCTTCTGTTTCCCATTCCTGCATTCGTAATTGCCAGTGTGCTGAGAGCACAGGAGTGCCATCCATGTAGTGAGTGCAACAATCTGGTTGTGGTGCAGTCAGTGCGGTTGGCATAAGGCTGTAGGAAGTGGCCGCTGTATTATGAATTCCGAGGGGCATCGTCTGAAACTTGCAATACTTCCTGGAGGGTGACGGAGACTGTCTTTCCTGTTCGTCCATTTATGCAATTCATACTTGCCAGTGTGCTGATTTCATGTCTAGGGTAGAGGACCAGCCTCACTTGTGTAGTTAGTCTAACGGAACAGTTATGTGTGGCAACGAGAGCTCATTATCCTTCTCCATTACTGCGTTCAGCTTTTTGCGGTGGACACACAATTGTGAATTCCCTATCTTTCATTATTAGAACAATCAGTAAGACATATGATGACTTCGATGGATTTATGGCCCCGTCTTTAATCAATGCATCCACCGGAGGGTACGCTCCCTGCAGTCGCGTGTACGGTATGGTGGATCGGTCCAGCCTCACTGGCGTGTTTCGTATTTCTAACGATGCTTGATCCTTTCTGCTCAACTGTGGCAAGGCGAATATATTGGCATGCTTAAATGATGGCCATTGAAGTTCTTTCGTTTTGTTGTCGGTGAGGTGGGCAAGCTGTACTCGAAGGTAGTGGAGGATGTTAGAATGGGACATTGCAAACATTGCTGACGTCTTACCTCGGTGGTGTAAGGACAGTTGTACTTTGGGTGCATTGGTGGATGGAAACGGTACTTTGCGCAAAATTGAGGACGCGAAATCGGCACCAAGTATCGCACTGCAATCCAAAATTCTCTCGTACGGTTGTCGCATTCCCTTTTGATAAGCGCAGCTTGTTAGATGGTAGAATCGTGTCAACCTAGTAAGAAAGGGTCGAGAAGGCCTTATAGATGTTGATCGAATTGACCGCACCAGAGTCGAGGCGGAACTGCCATGCATGACCTTCCAGTTGTAATGTTATGAAAGGGGAGTTGCTTGGTGGTAGATGGGATGGACGAAATGAAAGCTTCTCTAGTTACGGGCTAAAGCACAGAGGGTCTTGGTATGAGACTGCTGGGTTGGTGACCAATTGCGGTCGTTGTGTCTCAGAACCATGTGCGACTGCAGACGCTTCATTGTTGAGATCGCAACCAACTCATGGAGGAAGGCGATGACCGTGGTACTGAGCTTCACGACCACAATGAGTAGGCGGGAGGGGTATCTCGACTGAACGTTTTACTGGAGGTTGGAGGTTCTTTGATTTACTCACCTCGTCGTCCTCGCTCCCTGAGGCGAGTGTGTGTTCACCCTGATCGATGGCGTGGCGGGGTGAGGTGGTGCAACAGTGTTTCAACTGAGCGTGCGAGGTTGGTCGGCGGATAGTAGGTCTTAGTGGAGGACTTGTAGGAATTGGGGCGTTGTCTAACATTAGGAGTGGAAGAGTTGCATTGAGTCTGTACCCAGCGCAACAGATTCGCAGGCCATTCGTGCATCCTCGGCCTTAGTCCTCGACTAACAAGTGGATAAACTGAGTGAGGCATGATTCGTTTGTGATGTGGTAAAGGAGGCACATTGGTCAGGACTGTGCTCATTCACTCACTCCACGGTGGTTGATGACGTCCGTTGCGTCAAGAGATGCGTGTGCACTGACCGCTTCTGACCTTAAATGGGTGCTCGAACCATGTGTGTGCAGGTCAGTGATCACAGGGTCCCCACTGCTTTGGTCCCGTGTAATTTATCAGTGCAGTAATCCGTCCACCGTGCATGCCTTTGGAATGAAGATTGTCTTTAGAACATTTTCGACTTGAAGATGACATCTAACCAAGGTAGCGGTTGTCAGTGTCAGTGCAGTCATGTGTGTGCATCATGAAGCATTGGCTGCTGTTATGCGGTCGCTGTGATGCAGCCACAATGGGTGTTGAGGAAGATGCACAATTCATAAGTCGAAAATCATAAAGAAAGACTGGTAAACTCGTAGTTGCTTGAGGTGGAATTCAGCAGGCGAATAACGTGAGTGTGAACCAGTGATTTCTACGTGCATCCCACCGCTGACTCACGCGCACTAATCGATCAGTCGATCAGTTGATCGATGGGAGCGTTAGTCTCAAAGTAGTCGCGTATTGGTCAAGCGGTGAAGCGATCGATACACGGCAGGACACTGACACACACAACCTCAGTTTGCAGCAGTTCATCGACAGGCGAGGCGGTGGGTGGGTGGAAGCAACTCAAATGGATGGGAATTCTCGTCTCCGTTGACGAATCACTCGTGGTGCACGTATAGTCGGCCTCACCATTGAATGTGCATTCACGAATTGCGTCCACACAGTCGCTAAACCTGCTCAACATGCCCTGCAACAAGAGTGCTCAGGTGGCGAACTTCAATGCATTTGTAAGGCTCGTTTTGGCGACTGCAATCTCCAAATTAGACCTAGCTGAATTTGGACTTTAATTTCCTCATATTTTCTTTGTCTCTTCCTTCTCTTTCCTCCTCAACCTCCAACTCCACATCGACTAACAAGTGAACACGCACTGTTCTTCGCTTTTATCAGCGCTTTCAAGGCACCTCCACTCTCCTCTTTGATGGGGCTTAACAGTGTGCAAGAACTCGCCGATTTCTTTTCCTATTTATACCTTAATCCCATTTACGCCACTTTTGGTACCCTCACAAGCACAAAACCGTCAGCCACTTGATAGCACTTTCGCAAGCCCACAAACGTCAGCAGGCATATTGCATTAGTGTTAGTTGCCAAGTGTTGTTGGCCTATTTGAAATGCACTGTAGCAATCCAATGCATGGCCAGACTGGAGTAGGCCAGACTTAGGCAGACTACTCCACCACCTCGTTTGTCAATCCACTTCACGAGAAAGGCATCGATAGCCAAATGAGAATTCTCCATTTAGTCTTGCATCAAGTTGGGAACAGGATGCACACATTGGGTCACTTGGCCCAATAGAGTCTACAGTGCATGGCCTAGCTTGGTGCCGATTCCGCTAATGTGTCTCATTCATCCTATGATGCTGACTGAGCGACCAACTACGCGATCGACAAAGCTGTGACGAGGTCAATTTCCCTTTCTGATGTGCTTTGCATCGGTCTCAAGGGCTGCATGACGCAAGCTCAAAGCACTGCAGACTTGTCACGTGTAATGTGTTATAAAGAGCGTGTTTTTGGCTGTGGCTAGTCAGGGGAACAATGGTCAACTGTCAGTGGTTCAGTTTAAGTAGAGGAGGCCTGCCGAACAATCCAAAGTGACCAAGTGGAAGCGTTCGTCGACATCTGTAGTTACATTACAGTGATTCCAACACCTGCAGACAACAAGGGACCTAATCATCAGTTTGACAGGCAACTGACTAGGCATTCGGCCCAGCCCCTTAATAACCTTTCCAATGTCCACTCATGCGGAGCTTTTCAGACGCGCAAAGAAGCACACAGTGTGAAGGTAGATGGAGTATTGATGGGAAAGGGATGCATTTCCAACAGTTTTGTAATAGACCTAATATATAGACCGTGAGAAGGCACAAGATTGGACATAATCAATAGAGTAGGCCAATCTTGTGAATACAATGAGCTAAAATAGTGAGATGAGGCAGGAAATAGAAGAACTGGCGCTCAACGAGGCAATGATCAGTTGAAGATATGATACATTCATTGGCAAGGTGTAGGGCAGTCCACTATGCCTTGTCTGGCCTGCGGCAAGTGGATGGTGGAAAGAGACAGAAAACGAAGGACGAGTGGAGCTCACAGAATGGGCATTGGTGAAGAATGCCGCAAAAGAAGGAAAGGAAGAAGCAATAGAAATAACTTTATCTTGATCAATTGTTAAAGTAAAACTCCAACGAGGCACAGGGTTAGTATGATATTGGCCTTCACTGAAATGGGAGTTAAGTGCATGAACTTGCAGCTGCCTGTCTGTTTTGTCAGGTTGATTGAGGAAATGGGGCATTGCAGGACGTGGTAATGCAGCAGTGTGTTGGGCGTGGAAAGAGTAGTACTGGAAGAATGAGACCCACCTACGGAAGGCACGTTGAACCAGGCCTTGAGAAGGGAGGAGGGGGCGGAATTATTCGCCTCCACCTCAGGTCCTAATGTACCAAGTAGCCCCACATGGTTATCTTGTTTCTGCATACATGCGAGACCGAATGAAAATACTCATTTGACCTCGATATGCTTTGAGCTAGTTGCGACTGGCAAACGAAGTAGCACTTGAGTGATAGTCTATGGCGGTGGCTATGAATCATGCGCGGTCGGCTAAAGAGACTAGCCAAGCCTGACTCACTGGGACAAGCCTTTGCTTTGGCCTCCCACAGTGTTTGTAGCGTAGGCTAACGACAATTAGCAGACGACGCAAGTGAGATTGCAGTATGGGTATGAAAAGAGACTGGTGACTCGCCTCCACAGAATTCAATGGAATAACCATGTGTAAATCCTTGGAGAACTATACTAATCGCGTGCCCAAGCAAACCACTGGCCCTCATTAAAAGCGTAGGAGAACAGTTGCTTAGCTAGGACGAAAGGAGGAGTTGAAGGTTGAGGGGAAAGAGAAGGACAAATAGATATGAAAGAGAAGACGCTAGGCAGCGTAATACTCACTCAATTTGGAAAGTGCCAGCATTGCTGCATGCGACGCATCCAAACAGGAGGCACTACGAGTACAGCGCTTAGTTTGAATAAATTCTCATTCCACTTATGTTGAATTTGTTGTTCAATGTCACGTCCGTAGTGTTGACGCCAGCGATGGCAACCACAACAACACCGTCACATGTTTCACAGAACACGAAAAGCAACTGCGAAGCAGAGTTGAATGGAATGCTTAAGTTTCTCACTGCAGCTGATGATGTGAACAGAAGAGCACCGCGTGTGACAAGAAGGAAGAGGGACGAAGGTAAATTTACGTCCTTAAAAACGTAGCCAGTCTATTTCATACAGTCTTCTTGGCTGCAATCCCCAACCCTTCTCCCACGCTGCTTGAAAGGGTGGCCACATCTCCAGCAACCATTTGAACTCATGCTCGCGTTAGTTGCACTGAGCTACTGAAGTCCCACCTCCTTCAACTTATTAACACTGATGCATGGACACTCATTCCTTGAACCAGTCTCTTCGCACACCCGAAGAGACTAGAAATGCAAAAATTGGCAACGCCTAAGGAGGTCTTTCGCAATCTCACACAACAGACGTGATCACGCCAATTAACCAGAGCCACGTTTAGAACTGGTAACACTGATTTTGTACCGCATGGAAGCGTACCTTTGTCCCTAACTCAGTGCAACCTCCTTTTATCAACATGCAACCAGGCAGTTGAAATTTCTGTCCGTTATTTGCAAAAGTAGTTTAGAATGAGATAGGCAGAGGGAGAAGTGAAGTAACCACTGAGGATGGTTAGCATCGCGCACCACTTTGCGAATGTCCGATAGAGACAGCCACAGCAGCGTTGGTGTCAGCAGAAGCACAGCTTTCACAAGATCTTCTTTTCATCCAAGAAATCGTTGTGATCCTTCATCAATACCGGCATTCAAATCGACTTCAAACTAGTTTGTCGAGTGGATTGCCTCCTAGTCCAGGCTTGTGCAACTCCTTCTCAATTTTCTCATCCCTAAACTTCTCCTCATTTTGTTTGCTCAACGTTTTTACAATTACATGGCGTTGTGCTAGCAACGGTTGCGGGATCAATCGTGCCTGGTGGACGTGGATAGAGTTGCAGCACACTTTGAAGGAGTGCTTGAGTGCTCTCAATCACCATCGGCGAACTACATAGTTTTTCCTGTAGTTTCGGCGGTGCCATTTGAGCAAAAACAGGCCGATGTTGTAAAGAGTCTGCTACAAACGGAATGCTGCCGCACAGTTGGAGAAGATGACAATCCGTCGATTGGATTGGTAAGATTGTCGTGGAACTTCAGTATGATTGAGATTGCATCTACACACCTCATTTCGTTTCGATAGGCACGGGGATCGCTAATCAAGTCGTGGTGTGTTGGCACAGGTGGTGGGTGGATGGGTAGGACAGCTGAACTCAACTACAAAGGGAGGCAAATGAATTTGTGAAATGGTGTGTCTGATACATTCCCTCCGATTCTACGAGGGACACTTAAGTCGTCTCGACCGTTCGGCTGCGGGGGGGCATTGTAGTGACCAGTGTTTGCTTGACTTGAAATGCATTGGTAGCCAAATGAAAACTATGCATTTAGTCTTGCATATATTTGGAAACAAGATGTACACATTGAACCACTTGACACATTAGCGCCTGCAGCAGAGGTGGAGACTTACTTCCTCCTCCAATGCCATGGTCTAGCTTAGTGTCACTTCCACAAATGCCCCATTCTCCCAGTGCTACTGACTTAGCGACCAACTACGCGACCGACAAAGTTGTGACGAGGTCAATTTCCTTTTCTGATGTGCGTTGCATCGGTCTCAAGCTGCATCATGCATTAGTGTTGGACTCCCGAAATTCTTATCGTAAATGCAAAGTTGTCATCCGGATGGAAATTATTAGAGTGTTATTCAGTTTGCAGCTATAGCAACCAAGACCAGTGGCATCATCCATGCATGTTGGGGAGTGGGTGGCATTGAAGGTGGAGCATCTTTGGTGAGTCAGAAAACGTCATGCCAGCTGCTACCGCAGCGCTCCTTCGCTGCAAGTGTCATGCAATATTCATGAAGAAGGTGGAGAAATACAAGTGCCCTACTTGATAGCCACAAGCTGAGGCCGATCCGACCCACGTGCCGTCACTCTGCAGCACTCATGAGTCCCATAGCTATTAGCCATGTTAGGCATCTCACTCATGTTGCTCCCATAGGCTCGCGCAGGATCTCGACAAGTAACCACTATGCGTGCTTCCTTTAGGGACGCCTAAAGAAAGCCAAAATCTTCCACTTCCAAAGAGAGTCGCAGAACATAATAAGCTCTCATGACGAAGACGAAGGCACACGGATGCTCCCGTTTCTCCGCAGATTCTTGGAAAGGCTGACAGAGAAGCATTACAAATTCCAGAAATTCGGAAGCACACAACTAACCTGCAATGCAGATCTGACCCTAAACCACACTTGTGCCTGTTTCAGCGATACTCAGTCAAGCTCATAAGTCACTGCATGCAAGCAAGTCAGCTGGACTAGGTGAAGCATTCAATCCTCTCCCATCACAAACAACAACTGCCTGCTTAAATAACATTGGTAGGGATGATGGCATCACGGACACAGTGGGGCGAGGAGGTGTCGATTTCAGCGCCTCCACATTCGAGCGGTTCTGACAAAGATGCAGCAACTTCGACAAGCTCGCTCATACTAGACGGCAAGGTACAAACGTCTCAATGCCGCCTCTTCTGCCATCTTTGAAGTGGGGCGGATGGGAGAAGAGGTGAGTAGGTAGATACGTAACTAGCCATGGGGATGGGTAGACCCATGGACAGAGAAATGAACAGATTCTCCCACCACTACGCCGCCTTTCACAATAATCAGGGAACAAAGTTTAGTGGTTTGGACGAAGAGCGCTAAGCAGAGCCTAATCCACTCAAAATCGTGTCTTTTCCCATGTCCGTCCACTCCATTACAAACAATACAACATTAACAGAGTAACCGACAAAATTGCCTGACAATGCATAAAATCTAAGTAGGACGAGAAAACGGTGATCGAATTTCAAGAAGGCTTTCTCCAAGTCCGCAAAACTATAAAGCAGAGTGAAGCAGCAGCAGCAGCAGGTCTCTATGCGGATTATAAGGTAGACTGCTGTACCACACCCTATCGACATCCATTATGCCCAAACCGATAACAACAGCTCCATGCCACTCTAAATTAAACACTGACAACTTGTCTCAATCAGGATTCGCAAAAAGTACATTCACTCACACCACAGAAACGGCTAAACACAATGGCGCAGGCAATAAACAAATCCACACCACTTGGCCTTTGCACAGGAAAACGAAAACAAATGGCATCTTCGGTCACAAAGGCCTGATCCACTTAAAGCACAGACTATCGCTCCAAATATGCACAAACAATTGAACCACGTGGGAATTGAAAAAGCAGGATAAGACAGATGAAAAGGACAACACATCATAGTAGGGCGATACACTTCTTCATCAAGGACAAATGCACATAAATGTACACTTATGCAAACCAATAAATTGACAAGTTCCTTCCTCCACGTATCCACACTCCTCATTCATACCGACGATTACTCCCTTCTGCCTGCCACGTCATGATCGCAGGAATCACGGCGCCACACTTTACAGTCTTCCACCTCTTTCAGCAAACACTTGCCACCAAAACTGCTCCTCAGCCGCCGTGCGGTCGAGACGATATTCATGTCCACCACAGTCTCGGAGACAATGTAGCCGGTACACCCATTCACGAAGTCATTTGCCTCCTTTTGCAGTAGAGCTCGAAGATCCCATCCACCCACCTATCACCTCTGCCAAAAAGCTCCAACACAAAAGCATCGCCGTATCTATTGAAACAAGGTGAGATGTTGAGATACAACTCAATCATGCTGAATTTCCATGATAATCTTACCAGTCGAATTGGTAAATTAGCACTGACTTTGAACGTGATGTAGCAGATTCTTTACTACATCGAATTGTGTTCGTTCAAATGGCATGGTGTTCACCTTCAGTTTGGCTTTGAAAGCCTGTTTAACCAAAATTCAACCGCTACTAAAACGCGCAAGGGACAAGCACTGGCACAGACAATTCACTAACTCACAGCCAATCATCTTTGACTGGACTAATTTAGCGAATCATTGGCAAGCGAATATTTAGTTAACCTGATGCGTTTTCAGTACAATATGAATGAGAGCTGTAATCTTTTTTCGTTTAATGTATATCAAAAGTCAAGCTGTTTGTTGTTAAAAAAATGATTAACAAACTGATGTCAAAGTAAGGGAGGGATAGTTTCAATGCCGAAACACAAAATACATTCATTTTAGCGCCTCGAGATATGAATAAAGACAGAAGAAGACGTTGTGCTAAGTCTAATTGCATTTTTTCATTACATAAATGCACTTTTGCTTCATGTATTGAAGCCTGCTGTGAATAGTCAGGTGGGTGGGTCACCTTGTGTACTGCTACTAAGTCTGTGCACATCGCAACAATTCCTTCGCCTCATTTATCGTTGGATGGAGACGCTAAGCAGTGATCCCAACACTACGATGGCTGGTAATTACATTCCTTCAAATGTTACGATAAGAACGCAACAAACGCTAAATTGGATCACAGAGCCTCAGCACGTTTGACGGAGGCAGGTTAAAACATTGGTCACAATATGCATGAAAGTGCAAACTAAAGTAACCTTAGTGATCTTCTTGTTGCGTCTTGACTACTCTTTCTCCTGACGCACTTCTCACTGCTTTAAAAAACACGTGTGTGAGTAGAATTACCGTGCTCCTTTGATTACTTTGACATACGCTGATGCCCATGTGAACTTGAATGACCTCTGTGAGTTGCAGAATGACTGTGATGGTCTGACCATCAGAATAAATAACGCATGTGCTTAGATTTGTTAGAAGAGCGACTAATTACTGCAGCGCATATTGTGGTGCAGAAGGAAAACTAACAATGACCGATAACAACATCTACATTATTTGGTCAAGTGTATATTGAGGAGTTGACGCGCTTTGCGTCCACAGTGGAGCAGCTGTGTTTGGATGCGAGGCAGATCATTCAATCACTCATTCATTCATTCTCTTTTAGTGGAAAGGCTATAATTACGGCACTTCACGAGTTGTGGGGGTTGAGTGCCTGAGTTTACCATTCATGCACAAGATGGCCACTTTAGGGAGTGTTGTGGTGTTGAATGTGTCTAGGAATTTCTTCGCTTTCCCCTGGTGTGAACGGGGACGGCAGCCAGCAATAGCACATAGTGACGAGCTGCTAGTAGTAATTGTGGAATTCATACAAAGCGAACTCTGAAGTACCAAACCTTTCCCTCCCCTACTTTAGGATCTGTCATGCGGCAAATAATTATTCAAATTCTGCCCACCCACGACATGTCATACCAATTTGCAGTGGATCGCAAAGCCTCTACACGTCTGATCGTCATCGTGATGTGCTCACACACTTGCCACGATGCTCGTCACATTGGCTTCGGTGTTCTTCCCGTTATTTCATTTCTACTTTCCCAACACTACCACCAAAGTGAACTTGTTTTAGTCACATGCGTGTGAGTAGAAATAGTCTGCTCTTTTACTCATGCTGACATAAGCTGATTCACACTTTCAGTTGGCTGGTCAGACGCCTTTGGTTACGACTCATTCATTCATTCACATATGCCTGCGCCTACGTGGACTTGAGTAGCTTTTGTGAGTTGCAGAAGCACTGGGTTGGTGAGACCATCAGATTAATGCTTACACTGGTTTAAACATTACAAAGTGAGTACAAATACTTTGCATACAGCAATTTCTCAAGCGGTCTCTTGAAATTGATGGCTGGGGCTTCCAAACGAGGTGAAGACAAATGGAAGGCCTATTCACAGTGCTTTCGGGTGAGGAAACTCTCAACTGTCAACCGCAATTGTTAAATGTACCGCCTCTTGCTTGTGCGAGTTCACCAAGAAGAACATCCTGATGTTGCCACATGAAGTTGTGACATAATCGCCAATCACAATCATAGGCGTGCTGACATTTGTTTGCAGTGAAAAGATTAGATTACGTCATAAGAAGACGATTTTGGTCTGATTACGTTGCCTGGTCGCAAGTACCAAACTTGTAGGGCCTTAGTGCAGACCTCAAACCGACACCCACGCAATGCTGGTACAAACACGTGGGGTGATCTTCTATTTACTCCTGCGACTGCAGTCTCACCCAATCAACCAACCACCCAACCAGCCAGCCAACCGTGGGAAGAGGTCAGTGTGAGCAGCACATAAATGCACACAAGGCAATTGGCTAGACAAGAAGAGTGTGCCATGCTGAGATTCACCTTCTTCCTCGTTACCTTCTTCTACTTCTCGGGTACGTATTCATCTCTCCATTACGACTCCAATTCTTGTTGAACAAGCCACCGTGTAGCATAACCCTATGCACGCGTTGACAATTGGTTAGACTTTGTGGGAATGGGCAAGTCTTGCAACGAGAAAGGAGTTAGCGGTGCACTTTGTAATGGTTAGGTCGTGATGTCAGACTAGTGCAACTCCATGTTCAACGCATTGGTGTGCGTGGCATGGCTTCTGTGATGTGAGGCGAGTCGATGTAGCAATCGGGTAAGGGTGAAGTGGCAACACAACTGCCATGGCTGTCTTTGCTCTCACCAATGACCAACACTTGCATAAATGTGTCCAAATAGGCGCTTAATGTGTTTTTTACTTCTGTGCAGCAGAAGCGGAGCCATTGCTGTGGGGCTCTCGCATTGAGGGAACACCCAGAGGACCATCACCACTGATGCACTTCTATCTACCCGAAGAAGCTGTAAGCATAGAACTTTTGTACTAGCTGACACTTCGTGCCAACACGATAGTAGATGCATTCCCTTGTGCTCCCTCACGATCCAGACTCACATCGTGTTTTCCATTACCACTTGAATTAACGTCGCCACTGCTGGGCGGAAAGCATGATGTAGTCCTGTCACAAGGGCGAGGTGTCTGCACAATGGAGGTTTAAGTGGCCTTTTCTAATTCATTGTAGGTTGTAGCAGCGGTGTCGAAAGGCTACCATTCGTCTCCAATCAACGTTACAGATGACACGTGCTATATTGATGGCAAATTGTTGGGTAGCCCTTGCCGAATGGATAGAGGTGGGTAGAAGATCGAGAAGTCTTCTTTTCATTTGTCTGCTATAATAAGAAAACCGTTGAGTGAAACCAGGAGTAGTGCATCAGAAGTTTGGTTGGTACAACGACAACAAAGTGAATTGTTTCAGGTTGACTTTGTGTGGAGGTGATAGTAGTTGGAATTGCACAATGTCCGCACGTGCACGGAGAGGCGCAAAGACTAACTCTCCCGTGACTACAGGCGAACAACATTGCGTGCAATTTTAGATAGTGCCAAGATCACCGTTGACGATGTATCCCAACTGGAGGCAATAGAAGTACGGGATGGACAATCATTGTTTTCGACAGCAATCTTCGTACCGAAATGTGCCTTTGAGAAGCCAGCGGAAGGTGAGTGGATGCATTTGGAGAAGCATAATGGGCAGCACTATTGCCAAGTGGACGCCTTCTCGACATAAACCAATCTTCCAAACGGCATTTCGAATGGCAGATGTGCAATCTGAGCTCTTCATTTGATTGGGTTTTGAGGGAAAGTAGAACCAGGAAGCCTAGGCCCTAAATATTCCTTCCACGCAGGTGAAGTCGACTTCAATACGTCGTTTCCACTTTCCCGATTCCGGAAGGGACAAACGCATGTGGAGGTCACATTCGCTGTTGGAGGCGCGAACAGTGAATCTTGGGTTTGTACACTGTTGATGGCAGAAATGTTCTTACCACGTTCGCGTAGACCCACTCATCATTTGCTCATGATTTTGTGCAGTCTCTATTCTATCCTTTTCTCCTCTCCGCAATGTAGGTTTACTTTATGGTGAACGGAATGCTTGAGTGCGCATGGCAGGGCATTACTCTTCAAGAATCTGCAGCGCCTTTCTGCCGTGAGTTTGTTGAACATTCAAGCAGGTCACTTTTTGTGTTCACGAAGTCAACTGCTTGCGCCTTCCCTTGCTCATCCAAGGTAATTTATCAAGAGATACCAAATCCAATCTGCGAACATTTGTTTTGAACTTCACGCGAAATGATACGCTTGATTATACCACATTTGAATGGGAAGGGGACAAAACGAAACTCGTTGTCACCGTTGATTGGGAGCAAGGAGGTGAGTGAGTGAGCGTCCGCGTTGATAAGTTCGGCATATTTTGTCTTTATTGTGGTGGAATATTTTGACTGATTGGGGGTTAAGTATTGTCCCGAGCACCCCAAACATTGGCAGATCTAGACAGCACAAGTCCCTTCGAGATGACAGAAAGTGTTGCGTTGGTTTAGGTGACTCGCCGGAGATTGCGGCGTGCAATGGTAAGTGCGAACGCATGCCCTTTCCACAGCAGTGAGACAGGGCCACATGCTTTGCAGTGAAGGCCTTTCTTTGTGTTTGCAAGGGGCTCTCACATGAGTGGAGCACATTCGAGTGCCTAGGAATAATTTGTATTGGTGCAACGCTACTGCAAGCATTTCCTGGCACATTCGAGTACCTAAGAAGCAGTTCTTGGCAAACATTTTTTATCGTTTTCTTGACACCACTTTTAGATTACCGGAGTGAAGCCGGTAAGCTGCCATTCTGGCTGCACGCCTGCCTATTTTTGGTTTCCATTATCCACGTATTGCTGCTTTTCGCAGATACGACATCTTATCGTGAGCTACAGTTGGTCCCAGCACCAGCTGGAAGTTCCGCCATAGTTTCTTTAGTTAGTGCAAGATATTCACTTCCCTGCCACAGAACAAACCTGCTTCACCCATTTTGTTGACAAAAGTTGAACAAAATGCTGCTTTGCTGTGTAACTTTGGAAAGTACACATTAATTGGCAAAGCTCTCCATGAAGTGCTTTTTTATGGTTTTGTCGACTCAATTTGCACCTGAATTTTGCACCTAGACACGTCAACTTCAATGGGCAGTGCGGATAACAGTGAGTGTTTCCACACATTCTCTTGCAAAATGCAACACACCTTCACCTGTCAGGATAAAGCCGCTTTGCCATGAACTTAAATACTACTTACTAAATAGTGAAGCGACGCATAAACTTTGCTGCCCTCTTGATGCAATTAAATAGCAACGACCTCCTCTGGTAAGTCGATGCACCGATTCCCTTTTGACTAACCTAAATGCACCGATCCAGTCAGTCGAGTGCCACTTGACTAAGGCACCTACTCTGCCTCTTTGCATCTCACAGGTCCCACGGCGATGCTCGCTCTCTACGGTGAGACACTCGTTTGCATTGTCGAGATGCGTCGAATATGACAAGCGTTCTTTTGACCCTGCTTGCTTTTAGAGCATCGCGGGTTTCCACCCCTTCGTATCGATGGAATGCCTGTTACTACTTATTTTTCTTTATGTATTCTTTGCATAGTTTTGAGGCACTCCAAGGCAGTACATTGGAATGCACACTTCTGTACTTCCTAAGAAGCCAAGTCTGCATTAATCTGCGATCGTAGTCATCGGCAATCTCTTCTTCCTCGCCTTTCAGCTGTCCTGACATCACTGCTGCCGCCAACACTTTTGTGAATGCAACCACTTGAAGAAGCGGACTTGAAATGCGCTTGTGCGATGCTTTCAAATAAGCACGTCGCAACTTTCCTTGCCTAAATTCGTCGCCTTGTAAACATGCTAGCAGCAACCTTACTCCTTTTAAATTTAAGTTGAATTTGAAGTTAAATACCATGTTTGCAATCTTGTCGAAAATCACATTTTCGAAGCAACAGAAAGAGCATCTAGGTCTGATATAAGGCTTCTCTTAAGCAATGAGGGAGGAATGCGGTTGCACTGGATGTTTGAGAATCGTAGTTGAACTAATTTTGTGAGTAGGAGACCACCGTGTGTCACAAGATCGTGGACGAGGAGAAGACGAGGAGGAGACAAACATTAATTTCTCACTGAAATTGGACTGGAATGGGTTCATCACCCAGTAAGCCGCATCAAACAGAAGGAGACGAAGGTACTGAAGGAACGGTAGCTCTTTTACCACCAAAGGGAAGCGTCGCCGATGTTTGCAATGTCCTCCGCAAGAATGCAGTTGTAGTCATGAGCATCCTAGACGACCTCTGAACACAACTTACCCACCTCACTGACAACAAAAGGGAGGAGCTTTGGGTGCCACCATTTACCTTTGCCATAGTTAAGTTAGGGAGAACAAATATGCTTATAATGTGATGCAGACCGGCGAGGCTAGACCGATCTGGCACACCGTAGGTGTGTCTGGATGAAATGTACCGTTTAATGGATGCATTGATTGGAGACCTGGTCATAGATCCATCGAAGCCATCATAGGTCCCACCAATTGCTCGAAAAAGGGGAGGACGAAGTCAACGCATGTGTTTACCACAGGAAGCAGAACGTAGTAACGGGGAGGGACAGACTGTTTCGTTGGACTACCTACACAAGTGAGGCTGCTCCTCTACCCTAGACATAAAATCAGGATACCCGCATGTAGGAATGGCATAAATGGACAGAGAGAAATGACAGCCTCTGTTGCCCTCCAAGAAGCATTGCAAATTCCAGGCGACGCCCTCCGGACTTTGTGATGCAGTGACCATCTTCCACAGCCTCATGCGAACCCCATCGCACCATGGCCAGAACATTGCATGGGCTACCTGGGTGGCATTCTCGTGCTCTCGACACACTGGCACGTAAAATTGGCAAAAATGGAAAAACAGAAGAAGCATTGCAAGTTCCGGAATTTCCTGAAGCGCAAGACTAATCTGTGATGCACGCCTAGCCCTGAACCAAAGCTGTGTCTGTTTCAGCAGTACTCACTCAAACTCATAAGACACTGCACGCAAGCAAGACAGCTGGTCCAGGTGAAGCAGACAGTCCTCCCCATTACAAACGACATCTGCCTGCTTAAATAACGATAGTCGTAATAGCTCTGGCATAGTAAAGGCGTGCTCTCCAAAAACACTCGTCACAGACGCGGTGGGGCAAGAAGAGGTCTATTTTGGCACCTCCAACAGTCCCATGGTTCTGACAAAGATGCGCTTACTTCAACAAGCTAGCTCACACTAGATCCCATTGTACAAACGTTCCAACGTCACATCTTCTGCTGCCCTTAAAGTAAAGTAGAGGCAAAAAGAGGTGGGGAAATAGGAAAGGCGACGATCATGCCCAAAGGTACGCCTATGGACAGATCCTTCCAACCCCACCTGTCTATTTGCTCAGACCCCTACTACCCAAATAAACCATAAAACATTTAAAAGGAAAGTACGTCAATAGACAAGCGGATCGCCAGCGTACGGAGTCGCGGAGGTGCGAGGACAAACCAGTGTATTTGCCTAATGTCATGGGGGGACGACAATCAATTGTGAGCCATCAAGCATATTCACCAGCATGGCTAACTCGAGGGCAGCGTCAAATCCACACCTCTGTCCATGTCTCCACGACCCGGTACTCAATTGCTAGTTGTACGACAAAAAAAACAAAACAGTAAAGCCATTATAAGTTACCGCTACAACTAAAGCGAGGACAAAGACCATCAGTAGGGGAGGTGAAAAGGTCGAGATGATTAGTGTGCTACCTTCCAAGCCATCAGCACAGCATTACCACCCCAATGAACACTTCCCTCATTCATTCAGTCCTATTTCGAAGGTAATCATCCCAAAATGCCTCATTTGATAACACTCAAGGGACAAAGTCCATTGGTTTGGACGAGGAGCACTATACAGGACCTGACCCACTCAAAGCTGTTCGTCAGATCGCCCATAAACAAAACAATATCACCAAGGGAACCGATGAAATCGCTCCACACGCTGTAAGCTCTATTTGTGCCAAAAATAGCGCACAACTTTCACAAAGGCTTTCTTCATAGCCCGCAACACAATGGGGAGAGGTGAAGTGGCGGCAAGCTTTCCTGCCAAACCAACAGCAGCCTAATCAGAGTACACTCATTTGAGGCACCTGTGCAGAGCGCCTGTGCTACGATTTCGACCTAAGGGGAGGAGGGGAACAAACTACTTAAGGGTGAGAATCATGGTTCACTGCGGATATTCAAGCGGATCGTGACGCGGTCTGCTGTGCCACGCTCTATTAACTGACGGCATTGCCTTATGATACTGTGATTATGCGCTGACAACTTGTCCCAACCATAATTCCTAAAAAGGCACATCTATATGCACTGACAAACCTGTTCAACGCAACTCCATTCGGTTAGGCTAGGACAACAGTGTAAGCAATAAAAAAGCACACCAGTTGTTCCTTGCACCGAAAATTGAAAACAAGTGCCATTAACTGCTACAAAAATGGATAAATTTAGTCGATGACATGATCAGATAGCAATGGGCATAAACACCTGACCCGCGAACGCTGCATGAAGACATCCACACAGGCAGTAGCAGCAGTGGAAGCTGTGGCACAGACTATCGTTCGAAATACGCACAAACAAGTGGACGACGTGGGAAATGCGAAGTCAAGAAGCCGCAGGCTCAAAAGACTGCGCCTCGCGATGGAGAGACAACACATCAAAGCGGATAAACAGTAAACAGACAACCGCAAACAGTTCTACACTTACGCATGTATCCGAGCAAAGCACGAGTAATAGCTCAGTCTGAATTCAAATTGTGTGTTCTCTATTATTTCCTAGAATCCTTTCAAGTGGAACATCATCGACATGTGCATTTCTGTCCACTCCAACGTCCCTACTGCCATTGAAATCAAGAGTGGCATGCCGCTAGGCAGTTCTCCCCTTCTTTATGGCATTTGAAATCCATTTAACCTAAACCCAGTAGTTAATAGAACCAGCAAAGTAGCCAGCACAGAGACAGATAATGTGCTAAAGTACAGCCAATGACCTTAAAGTGGGCAAATTAAACGAATCATTGACGAGTGCGCATTTAATGTGTTTAGTGGGTTTTCATACAAAGTGGATGTTAACTAATGTCCAGTGTTTTGAGATGAATGCCATATCCTTGTATAGTTTACTGCAGATAGCTGCAAAGAGGCACAGTGGCAATTGGAAATTAAATAAAGAGGAGTGGATAGAACTGTAGTGCTTTGTTTGTTTGGACTACCGGTTTCGGTCGGGGTCACAGAGGTGGCCGTATTACCCTACCTGCGTAGGCTGGCCCTCGGGTCATGCCAGAAGCTTATTTCCCTCTGCCCGTTGAATATATGTTCTACTCTAGCATTCTGCCTTCTTTTGCCTTCGAGGTAGCCTGCAGACGCTGCAAGAACAGCTGAATGCAAAAATAATTCGTTGTAATGCTTTGAAGCTTGTCTGAGGGCTAAAGAAGACACACTACTTAAGCTACTTAGTGGATGGTTAATTTGACTATGAAATGGCAGTTGGGAACTTTAAAGTTTATAGCGGTATTAAGCCTCTCCACTAACAGACGCTAGTTTGGCTCTATCTGCAGCAATAATTCTTCTGCCTCTGATAAGGCAATTCTGTTGTATGAAGCAAAGCCGCGCGTTGATTGTTGTGGAATTTTAAGTCACGCCACCAACCAGTCATGCGACGACCTTTGTGCAATGAGGAGTTCAGCTTTCAACTCAAGAGCGTGGGCGATAGAGCTGAAGCGAAGTATTGTGGGGGTTGCGATGAACACAGAGAACTTGCACAATACGCCACGAGGGGAAACACAAAGACTAGATAGCGTTGGCCCTCAAATAAGCAGAAACAAAGTTGCTATAATCTGTAGTATTTGTGGTATTTGCAAAACAACTGACGATGTCGTTAGTAATGCGACGCCGGTGTAAATTCCATTGGTGCATGAAATTGTGGAGCCAAAGACAAGACCGCCACGTGTAATTCACACTGTCCATAAGCCTTTGTCTCTGCCAAGTGGCGCCATTAGCACCAGCGATTCCTGACTGCGTTTGTGGCCGTCAGCACCCACGCATTTGAGCAATTACCAAGTCTTGGAGTCTTTTATTACTCTTAAAATGGCTCGAAATGATTTTGGTGCTGCTTTAATATCGTGACACTGAACTCTACGAATCCCTCTGCTTTCACCTGGATTGAGAAGAGGCGGCAGATGGCAACAAGAGAGAATGGCGAGCTGTCAGTAATAATTAGGGGACTCATGCAAAGCGAACTCCAAATAGCCTAACCTCTCCATCCCTTGCTTTGCGGTCTGTCATTCGGCAAATAATTATTCGAATTTTGGCCACACACGCCATGTCATACCGATTTGCATTGAACCGCAAAGCCTCTGCACGTCTCATCATCATCACGATGTGTACACACACCTGTTACGATGCTCAGCACATTGACTTTGGTGCTCTTCTTGTTATTTCATGTCTGCTTTCCCACTGCTGCCAACACTTTGTAATTGTTTTAGTCACATGTGTGTGTGGGCGGAAACAATCTGCTCATTGATCACGTTGGTATCAGCGCCTTTGGTTTCCATTCAGTCATTCACATGGGTGTGTCTACGTGAACTCGGATGACCTTTGTGAGTTGTAGAAGCACTGAGATGGTGAGACCATCAGAATAATGCTTACACTGGTTTAAATATCAAAAGGTGTGTACAAATGCTTTGTGACGCAGCTACTTTTCAAGTGATCGTTTGAAATTGATGGCTGGGGCCTCTGAACGTGATGAGGGTAAATGGAAGGCCTATTCACAATGCTTTCCGGTAAGGAAACTCCCAACTGTCAACCACAGCTATTAACTGCACTGACACTTGTTTGTGTGAGTTCACCAAGAAGAACATCCTGATGTTGCCACGTGATTTCGCGACACAATCGCCAATCACAGTCATAAGAAAGCGAAGAGATCAGATTACGTCTGAAGAAGACGATTTTGGTCTGTTTACGTTGCCTGGTCACGAGTTCCAAACTTGTAAGGCCTTAGTGCAGACTCCAAACCGACACCCACGCAATGCTGATACAAACACGTGGGATGACCTTCTATTTGCTCCTGCGACTGCAGTCTCACCCAATCAACCAACCAACCAACCAACCAGCCAGCCAACCGTGGGAAGAGGTCAGTGTGAGCAGCACATAAATGCACACAAGGCAATTGGCTAGATAAGGAGAGTGTGCCATGCTGAGATTCGCCTTCTTTCTCGTTACTTTCTTCTACTTCTCGGGTACGTGTTCATCTCTCCATTACGACTCCAATTCTTGTTGAACAAGCCACCGTGTAGCATAACCCTATGCACGCGTTGATAATAAGTTCAGTCTTTGTTAATGGGCCATTCTCTGCAGTAGCAGTGGAGTAAGTAGCAATAAAGGTGCTCAGATCTCAAAACGCAGTTGATTTTGCTCCCAGTAATTCATCAGACAAACTGCATGCTTTTTACTTCTGTGCAGCAGAAGCGGAGCCAGTGCTGTGGGGCTCTCGCATTGTTGGAACACCGCAGGGACCATCACCGCTTATGTATTTTTATCGTACCGGAAGCTACGTAAGTGTAAAACTTTTGTTTGAATCGATGTATTTTGCCAAAACGACGATAGACGCTTTCTCGTGTGCTTCTTCAAGATCCAAATTCACGCCACACATTCCTTTCCACTTCGATAGGCATAGGCGCATGAAGGCAGAATGCGTAATGCCATCCTGCCACATGGCTGGTACACCCAAATCCCATGTTAGAGGTTACAGCGGGCTTTCCTTGATTCATTGTAGGTTTTTAGAGCACTATCGAAGGATTTCCGTTGGTCTGACGTCAGTGTTGAAAATGGCACGTGCTATGCCTATGAAAAAGTCTTCGGTAGGCCCTGCCAAATCGACGAAGGTGGGTAGAAAGTCGAGAACTCTTTACTGTATTCGTCTGCTTTAATGAGAAAACCTTTGTGTACAACCAGGAGTGGTGCATCAACAATGTAAATTACTTCAGGTTGTGCGGCAGCGATGATTGGAATAGCACAATGAAAGACGGAAATACTAACTCTTGTAGTTGCTGTAAGAGGACACCTTTGTGTGTACTTTTAGACGGTGTCAACATCACTATAAACGACGTGTCCAACGTGGAGACATTTCAAATCCATTTTGGAGGACCATTTTCAACGACATTTTTCGTGCCAAAATGTGATTTCAAGAAGCCAAAGGAAGGTGAGTGGATGGAGAGAGAGAAGTATTTGCAGAAGTACTTCAAGATGGATGCCGTTTTGAGATAAACTAGTAATACAAACACTTGTCCTGGAAAATGGGTCATTTGGACTAGTTCATGTGGTTGCTGTGCCATCTGAGCCCTTCAACTGCCTGAGTGTTGTGAGGAGGATGAGCCAGGAAGCATAACCACGACAAATTTTCTCTCACAGGCGAGGTCGACTTGAACACATCGTTTCCACTTTCCCGATTCCGCAAGGGGTATTCGCATGTGGAGGTCCAATTCGCTGTTGGAGGTGCGAACAGCGAATCCTCGGTTTGTGCATTTTTTATGGAAATGTCATTGCCATGATCGTGTGCTCCCGTTCATCACTTACTCAGGGTTTTGTGCTCTGCCTATTCTGTCCTTTTTCCTCTTCGAAATACAGGTTTCTCTTATGGTGAACAGAGTCCTTAAGTGTCAATGGAGGGGCAGCGTCCTTTCGCATTACTCAGCGTCTTTCTGCCGTGAGTTTGGTAGCCATTCAAGCAGGTCATTTCTCGTGTTCATGAACTCAATTAATGTACCAAAGACGACTTCTCTGCTCTTTCAAGGTAATTTGTCGAGAGATGACGCATCCGACCTGCGAATATTTGCTCTGAACTTCACACAAAATGATTCGCTTGATTATACCACATTGGAATGGGAAGGGAAGCAAAACAGCCTTGTTGTTACTGTTGACTGGAGGCAAGGAGGTGAGTGAGCGTCCGCACTGACAAGGCCGGCCAACTTTCTTTCTTTGTAATGCAACGTCTTGACTAGTAACCTTTTAAGCTGAGGTGCTCTGGAGTTAAGTATAGTCCAGAAGACACCAACTGTTAGCAGATCTAATCTGCACAAATCCTTACGAGGCGACTGAATGTGTCCCTTTGATTTAGGCGAATCGCCAGAGATCGCGGCGTGCAATGGTAAGTACGAACGCAAACCTATTCCACAGCAGTCAGACAGCACTACAAACTGCTGCAGCATAATTGAATCACATTAGATGAGCTAGGAATAATTCGCATTGGTGTAACGCTGCTGAAAGTATCTCCTGGCAACTAATTTACAGCCCTATGCCTGGCATACCTTTCAGCTTACCAAGTTAGAACCGGTAAGTGAATTGAGTTGCTCCATAACCAAGTTTGTAATGCGAGGTTAGTTGCAGCAGTCCCTCATTCCACAACACCGCATTCTTCCTTCTTTACGTGGTCTTGCATTTTATCATCCAAGTACATGCCTGCTCATTACTTTAGCCACGAAAGCATTGAGTAGGCCGCTAGTTAATAGCCTTAGATGATTCGAGGCCGACGCACTAAGTGTTGTGTGTGGCACTCCTTTGACTCGAGACATCATCGTCATCAGGCCTTAGATGCTGTAGTGTTGGTTCGGCAAACGCCTTCAATGTCATCAGCAGTCTTTCGTGCTTTCTGCCACATTGCAAGGAAGCTGATGAGTAGAGTGGATGGCTAGACAACCCAAACGACTCCACAATCCTCTTCATTGGTTTTGACTAGCAACAGCACCACACTGTCAGTCCAAGCTACATTCTCCACATTGTGGGTAGCAGAGCCTTCAGTGTTGCATTTGCCAAGTTACGGGTTGAGGTGTTTAATTTGTGCCGGTGTTTCTTTTGGGCCAGACCGTGTACTTCAGCATGTACTGACACTGGAGAGCTAAGTACTCCTGACATCTGCTGGAACAACTCGTTATCCAATGAAACACCTCAGACCCACGCGCATCAGCCACCACCAGGCTGTCGTCAGACCTTGCTTTGTCTCTACCTCAATGAGACTAGCAGTGCCCAACCATGGCAGATTTGAATTAAACTGATTTGGCTTTTGATGATTCCATTCATCCACCACCTCTTCCAGAAGGCTAATCATGCGACTATCTTTGGCCAATTTCACTGTTCATACTGGTGAAGTGTGTTTCTCCCTTATGATGCAACCCCTTAACTAATTTTTACTGCGCGTTTGCATGTTGCAGGACCTAAAGTGATCCACATTTGTAAGATAAAGCTGTTTTTGTTTCTACTAATCGTTTTGCATCTAGATATGCCGACTTCAAAGGCGAGCACAACTAGACGTAAGTCTCTCTTCTCACTCTCCTGCACAATGTAACGCAAGTCTACTTATCACTCACTTATTAATCAGTTCAAATCTGCATGGTCCTTGCTTGCTTCGACTGTGACTCGATTTTCCGCTTGATGCAATTAAGCGGTAACGAAGTCGAAGCGTTCACCGTCTTCTATCAATCCCAATGCACTGCTCCACTAGCTTAGGTATTGCGTGACTGAACCACCTTTTCTCTGCATATTTGCATCCCACAGGTTCCGTGGCGATACTCGCTCTCAATGGTAAGGCACTTCTATGCATTGTTGAGGCACGTCGGACATGTCATTGGCATAACTGCTCCTTACTTTTCCTTCACATATACTCCGTGTAGGTTTTGAACCACTCTAGTGCAGAGCGTTTGAAACCACATTTCTATACATCCTAAGAAGCCAAGTTTGCATCGATTTGCAATCGTAGTCCTCGACAATTGCTTCTTCCTCTCCTTTTAGCCGTCTTGGTATCGCTGCTGTTACCAGCACTTTTGTGAATGCAGCCACTTGAAGAACCGGACGCGAAATGCGCCTGTGAGCCGCATGATAACAAGCGTGTCACAACTCTCTTTGCCTAAATTCGTTGCTTTCAATGTTTCGACTACAAATAAATTCTTTTAACATTTGTGGCGAACTTGAGGTTGAATGTTACGACAGCGATGGTCTTGTTTGGAATCATTTCAAGAACCACATGTTGAAGGGGCGGCAAAAGCATCTGGGACTGGTGTAAGAGTTCCTTCGAACAATGCGGGAGGAAGGGAGGAAGTTGTAGTGAATGCTCAAGAATCGCAGTTGAATCGGTTTTGTGAACAGAAGGCCACCGTTTTTTCACCAGAACGAGGAAGAGGAGGGGGAAGATGAGGGGAAAGGGAAAAAACTTGTCTGCTCTGAGAGACAGAGCGCATGTGAAGAATCCTTAGTCAACGCATCTCAAGCATTCACCTGACTGATGCGCAAGCTGTGTTGGTCGTGAGAGAGAGGGACGATGTGACGTAGCGGTGCACTTGAACGGCTTGAAGAGGAAAAGCCTTTGGATGAGGCGAATGAGACTGGCTTCCTTGTGGTCAATATCTTGAAGGAAAACTAGTGGTGGTGTGAGTCGCCTTTTACTTCAACAGCCCCCTTCCAACTCGAAGTGAGTAGGATGCGGTCGCTGACAGGAAGTAACGGCGACTAGTGTAGGCGAGTTAATTGTGTTGTGGTGACGTTCTGCTTCACTTCACTCTTCCCCATTCTCGGATGTTGGCAGCGCTTTCCACTGCCATATTCATGCAACAGCTATAGCTCGAGGGCCAGTTATTATTTTGTGAAATGTGCACTGTCAATGAAAGACCCTGAGTCAGGTTTTAAAAGTGGATCTGCAAGTGTAGCGAGGGAGCAACTATGACCACTTACATCCCACAAGGTTTGACGACTAGCATTGTAACAAGCAAGTGATCGTAACTTTCTTCCCTTCTCCCAATCCCTCTTCTCTGCCGCATGAATATGCGCCTTTCCCACATCAGCGGTAGACTGCTGCGTATCTAAGGCCAGAGTCGAATGAGCTTTCCATTTTCCTAGGTCACTGAACCACTAGTAGTGAACAGCTTCTCGACTTCCCACTGTGCTACGCTTTGATGACATCCGCGATCCGTTGGGTTCTTTGGTAACATAATTGGAGTAAAAGAGTGCTTGCAGCAGACTACAACCATTTGAATGGTCAGATGAGGCAGGTCATTTCTTTGTGCCTGCCCATCATGTGAGACCAAATTACTCCAGTTAGTGTATGAGGACTTCAACGCACACGATGGGTGCATCCAAGTTCGCTTCACAGAAATGGTCCCCCTCTCGTAGAAGGCTCTATTCCCCTCCGAAATCATTGCCTCGATGTTCGTTGCACTCAAATGAAATGGCATTGAATGCGTAGTTATAAGGTTGGTGCTTACAGTGAGCCTCTACGCGTTTATCATCCCATCCGGCACAGGCAAGCTGAAATGCTTACAAGATCGCTCTTTAGCATTATGTACTTTCTGCGGCTGAATGGTTATTCATGGACCCTTAATTTACCTTCTCTGTGTTTTAGAAGGCAGAGGCGTTGAGGTCAAGTGAATTGGACCATGTGCGTCATGAGACCTGTGCATAGCACTTGTGAACTTATAACCAGCTCGGTCAAGCATACCACTACATGTCTCCAAGGTCATTCTAGTTCACACAGGTATACCAATGCAGATGAAGGCATTCACACGGCGAGGTAAGGCTTTACCTTAGCGCATGCTGTGGCAACGTAAATGGCGAATTATGTCTGCTCATGCGGCACCAGCACCATTTCGAACAGGGCGTGAAGTGGGCGTCGGAAGAAGTTGAAACCCTAGTTGACATGGAGAAGTAGGCATAAAGTGACAAGAAGCTTACTGGAAACCTCGCTGTTGCCACTTGCCCTAGCCTCCCTTCCTGTCACACTTTCCTTATCTCAAGCTCCTAACCTAACTAAGGTAAAAACACTGGGGTCTCTTAGACAATTCGCCTGAGTAAGCTTTCCCCCAAAGCCTCAAGAGGTCAAATGTTGAAGTCATGTTCCACAATCTTTGTACAGCACCATTTCTTCCACATGAAGGGATTGAATGCAAGTTAATACTTCCATTCCCTTTCGTCCTCGATGGCTAGCAGTCATCAAAGTTTGTTGCACCAGAAAGTCTCCCAAACTGGATGGAGTTATTGGTAACCCCAAATGGTTGCTTTAGCTCCACTGCACCGTCACTCAATTCCACTTGTTACAATTTGCATAGATCAGTTGACACCCATGGATGCACGAATAACAAATTTCTTCACGTTAGCTATAAACTGAATCTGACATTCCATCTGAGTTCCTAATGTTATAACCATCTGTGTCCAGACGATGGTCAGGAGGCCAAACGATCATGAAACAAGAATGACAACAATCATTGTAATTTCCCAGCCTTTGACGTGCCTTGACAGAGCAGGAAAGGGAAAATTTGAGGTCTTCTGTAGGGTCACGGAGTCAGGACATCACGTCAAATGCTGGCGAACACTCCATTCAACACACTGTCCCACGAAATTTCAACAACACCTAGGTGACATTGCAGCATCACCCACCCGGACCTTCGAGTAACACGTGGAGCCTCATCTTAAGAGGGCACTGTAGGCTGTGAAATGGGCACAAGCTACCCCAGACTAGAAATTTTTAGCAGAGAATCATATTCTTCAAGGTCTTTCAAAAGAGAGAACTCAGCCTCGTATTGGCCCATTTAAAGCAAGCACGCAGATTGTGGTGGTCTTAGGAATGGTAATTGAGCGAAGGCCTTAGTGACCAAAAGGCTGCAACGCAAGTTGAACGACAAACTTGGCTTATGCCTGTGGGATTCCTATGTGGAAGGAAAATTCAACTTCTCTTCGTCAAGAAAAGCTCGTCCGTTTCGCCACCCTGAACACGCATATGACATGACATTCTGTCTGTCCCCACCACCCTGCATAGGTGCATCAAATGAGTGCATTCTAATTAGTCTGCTTTTGATTGCGAAATTTGCTGCTGCTGCTGCTGCTGCTTTACCTCTCCTCATTGTGTTACGAACCATGAAGAAAGTCTTCTTGCAGTTAGAGTTTACGAGATGTGGTGCACTTTCCTCGGTTCCTTTGCTGATGTTATTTTGTTCATGAGTGAGCGAAGAGGCATAGGAAGATGACACGACTTTGAGTGGGTTAGGCTCTCTTTAGTGCTCCTCGTCTAAACCACAGAACTTGGCTCCTTGATTATTGTCAAGAAGTGCCTCTTTTGGATGGTTGCCTTCGAAAAGAGAATGAATAAATGAATGAATGGAGTGTTCATTCTAGGGGTAATGTTATGGCAATAACTGGGACGGTTTTGGTCTGCTTGCCTCCCCTGCTGTAGTGGTGGTGGTTGTTGTTCTGGTGGTGGTTGTTGTGATGATGATGATGAAGAAGAAGAAGCTTCGGTGTGGTCTCTGCCCTTCCTTTAGTCGCGGTTGTAATTAGCCTTCACTCTATTATTTTTTGTCGTATGATTGGCGGGTCGCGGATACACGAACAGAGGTGTGGACTTGACGTTGTCCTCAAGTTGGCCATGTTAGTGAATATACTTGACGGCTCGCAATCGATTGACGTGCCCTCGAGACCTAATCAAATGCGCTGATTTGTTCCGCCTCTGCCCGCAACTCAGTACACTGGTCAGTTTCATCTATTTTTACTTCCCTTCCCTTTCAATTACCTGGTTAATGGGTTACTTGGGTGGCAGGACCTTGACCACGTGGACAGGCAAAGGTGAGAGGATCCGTCCATTTGAAGGCTGTCTTATCTCTGTCCATTTATAGCAATCCAACTTGCCAGTATGCTGATTTTATGTCCAGGGTGGAGACCAAGTCCCACTCGTGTGGGTAGTCTACCGAAACAGTTATGTATGACAACGAGAGCTCATTCTTCCCCGTTGCTGCTTCCAGCCTTTTGTATTGGACGCGCAGCTGTTGACTTCCGTCTCTCCCTTTTTAGAGCACTCGGCGGGACCTATGATGACTTCGATGGATTTGTGGCCTCACCTCCGATCAATGCTTCCATGGGAGGGTACAAGTCCTGCAGGCGCGTGCACGGTATGCTGCTACCACTGTAAATTACTCAACAACCTTCCCAACCCGCCAGAAATCGATTCTTATAGATGGTGAAAGCCAGTGATTCCAGCCTCTTAGCCAAAAGAATGAATAAATGATCTAGCTCGCACCCAAACACGGCTACTTCCAACGTGGATGCAAAAGCTATCAACTTCTCGACATGTATTTGACAAAATCTTGAAAATGTTGTTGCTGGTCAGTTTTATTTAACTTCTGTATCACGAAGTGCGATGGAGTGCTCAATCGGAGCAATGGACATTCACTCCACCCACATCTGTGTGACTGCAGGTTTCCTGGAACGAAGGGCAAAACAGCTGCATTAAGTCAAATGAAATGAGGCTAGAGAGATAACAGGAGTACTGCCGCGTCAACTGAACTTCTCAACGTCAACTCTGACAGCACCAGATAACTCTTTTGAATGTGGTTATCCTGACGTCAAACCTAGGAAGAATTGAGTTGAGGACAGACGATGATTAATTTGAATATGCGGTTGCATGAGCTCTTGAGGAATTAGGACTGTGGACGAGCTTACTGCATCCTTCACGGTGACCTGAGCTCACGACCTGAACTACCCAGTAAGGCATCAGTGCTGCCTCGTTTACAGGTCAGGTGGACACCGCATCAAGTAACTTCAAAAACACTAACGCGGGTCAAGTGGCAATCGCACTACTAATTTTGTATGTACAAAGAGTCCATGCCACCGCTTAAATTCAATATGTGCGACTTGAAACTGGTTTTTACAACTAGTGTGCAACAATCACAAATACAAGCAATCCACCAGTGAAAACCACAGCAATGTCCAAGTGTTGTCTATCAACGTGTTATGACGCACTTCTTGAGAACAAGACTATTGTCGTGACCCGTGTGTGCGAGTACGCGTGCCCAGATGAGGACTTGGGAGCGTGAATGACGTTTACTTGAGGCCTCATCTCTTCACACAACCCAACATCACTTCAACAGAACAACAGAACAATTCTGGGGAGGTGGATTTGCCACTAGCATCAAAATTAGGTGCATTCACATCAGCAAAAAACGCAAATTGTGTAGTGTGAAATAAAGTCGTCGGTGCGTGACTTGTGATAGTTAAACCAGTCTAGACACGCACATCACTTCATTTTGATGGCCTCTCCAACTCAGTGCTTCTGCAGCCCACTAAGGTCAGCCAAGTCCACGTAGGCACATCCACGTGAATAAATGAATGAATTAATGAAGACGCCTGCTCAGCCAACTGCAAATGTGTTTCTGCTCATACGAAAGTAATCGAAAGAGTGGGTGCCTTCTGCTTACATGCATGTGATCAAAACAATTTCAAAGTGGTGAGGTGTACATCAGAGATACGGCGCGACGGAGTCCAACGTGGACGTGTAGAATTCGGTCGACGGTTGGGCATATGGAACGGCGAAGTCAGGAGACACTCCTGACGCTTCCTGGTCGCTGCCCCGACCAACCGGCTAAGATCGTTGGTCTTCATGGCGTAAAGCTTTGCTGCGATGGACGGTGGTCGGACTCCGGCTTTGAATTGAACAGCCACCCATCTTTTCACCTTGTTAGGTGGGCAGCCTCTGAAGGCAAGTTCGGCTAGGATTTGCAGGACCCCTGCGTACTCCTCGTCGTTTTCGCCTGGTTTTTGATCGCGGAGAAAGAACTCCCTAGTTAGCGACTCCATTCGCTGGTGGATAACCAGTTGAGCCAGTATCTCACAGCACTGGTCAAGATCGGAGTCAGAGATTCGCACTATTCCTTATCCTGCTTACCCTCCCATTTATGCGAGTCTCTAGCAGCCAAGTCGTTAGTGAATCCCCAAGCTTTCCCAGATCTCCGCACCAAGTTTTGCACTGGTCCTCCCTCTGCAAAACTTCTCTCAGCAGAAGGGAGAAAGACGAAGGTAAAAGGGGAGACGTCGTTAGTGTCACTGCGGAAAGAAACCCTGAATCAGTTTGGGATGCGATACTCGGCGTTGACTTCCTTCGTAACACCAAGGCGGTCCTGAATTTTCGCAGAAGGGACATTCGCGACCCAGCAGTATACGGAAACAACCCTAGTCAGATCCCCTCCAAAAAAGGACGTAGACGAAATCGGTAGCGCTCTTTTAGGGGCTACGGGCATTCCCATCAACAACTTAGATGAGCTTTGCTCCCAGTTGACACAGATCACCGATAGCGAGAGAAAGGACCTGCTCTCATTGCTTAGCAAGTATCCGAGCCTGTTCTCATGGCAAGGAGCGAAACTCGGACGAACAAATATAGTCAAACATACTATTGACACCGGCGAAGCTAGGCCCATTTGGCAACCACCCAGACGTATACTGCCGCCCTTCCTGGATGAAGTAAACCGTCTGGTGGAAGAGATGATCAAGGATGAAGCTATAAAACCATCCAAGTCACCATGGGCTTCCCCAATCGCACTGGTAAAGAAAAATGACGCTAGTCTACGGTTGTGTATCGATTACAGAATGTTAAATGCCGTAACTAAGAAGGACGCTTTTCCCTTACCTCATATCAACGACTCCTTGAATGCTCTGCATGGATTAAAGTGGTTCTCCACACTAGACTTAAAATCCGGATACTGGCAAGTAGAAGCGGCGCAAAAGGATAGAGAAAAGACGGCTTTCATAGTGCCCAATGGGCTTAATGAATTCCAGACAATGCCGTTAAGACTTTGTAACACCGCAGCCACAATCCAGCGCCTGATGCTGACAGCACTGATTGGACTTTTTCCAAAACATTGCATAATTTGCCTCGATGACGTCCATGTTATCGGTAAAGACATTCGCGAACATAACTCCGATCTTAAATTAGTCCTGGACCGTCTGCAGGATGCAGGTTTGACCTTAAATCCAAAGACGTGCCATTTTTACCTTCTTGGGGCGCAGAGCCTCGTCAGATGGGATGGCAGTCACTGAAGATCGTGCAAAATAAGTGAGAACCTGGCCAACACCAACTAATCAGACGTAACTCCGCAGCTTCCTCGGTTTGGCAAACTACTATAGGCGTTTCGTTAAAGGCTTCGCCAGGATTGCTAGTCCCCTACACAAGCTAATCGAGAAGCAGGCAAAAAGGAATTTCAAGTGGGCGAAAGAACATGATGAAGCCTTCAAAGAACTAAAGCGAATGCTCTGCTCCGCTCCGATTCTGGCTTTACCAAACTTTAGGATCGACGCATCACCCTTTGTACTAGACACGAACGCCAATGACCTGGCCGTGGACGGTTTACTGTCGCAGAGACAAAGAAGGCAGAGAACACGTCATCGCCTACGCTAGTGCCAGACTAAACAAAAAAAATGAGACAGAAGAGTGCAAAAGAACGTGAAATTTTTAGCCATCTACACAAGCACTACCTGATAGCGAGACAGTTCATAGTGAGAACAGACCATCAGGCGCTGACCGGGTTGAAAACAATGAAGGAGATCGACCGTTAGGTTGCACACTGGTACGAGGAACTGCAACAATGACTTGACTGTGCAGTACAGAAAAGGAAACTCGCATAGCAACGTGGATGCATTATCTCGCAGAACTCTCTCAGTGGAAAGGCATAGTGGTATAGTGAGAACCCTATTTTTAAGCGACCCGACCAAACATCAGTGGAGAAACACACAGAGTACAGGTCCCGACACGTGTCTGGTATACGACAGGTTCCTGGCAGCTTCGTGCAAGCCCATTGCGGAAGAGATGAAATCATCCAGCATGGCGGCCAGGCAGATATGGCAATAATGGTCCAAACTCTTTCTGGAGGATGAGGTCTTGTGGTACCAAGAAGACGTCACGTCTTCCAAGCGTCTGGTCGTTCCAGGTTCCCTGATACAAACAGCCCTTCAAGAGTTGCACGAGCAATTGGGCCACATAGGAGAGAAGAAGATGGTGGAGACCTCGGCGAAGCGATAGTGGTGGTCCTCTCTCTCCCCAGAGGTGCATGACTTCTGCTGAACCTGCATTACTTGCAGCAGATTCAAGAACTCTCATTCCACAGCCTATGCCTACAGGATTTCCGGGCGAACGAGTGGGTATCGACATCATGGGGCATCTACCGACATATTCTAGTTATGGTTGACTACTTCACGAAAGTGGCCGAAGCAGAACCCATGAAGTCGCAAGACGCAGAGACGGTGGCGCCAACCTTTTTCAATCGTTGGATCTGTCAGCACGGAGTACCTGAATCAGTCCATAGCGACCAAGGTCCTAACTTCGAAAGCCGACTCTTCGCTGAACTATGCAGGTCCCTCGGAATTGCAAAGATGCGCACGACACCTGGACACCCTCAGGGCAACGGACAAGTAGAAAGAACTAACCGGACTCTGATAGGACTACTAAAGGCTTTTACGAAGGAGGCACGACTGGAAGGTTGGGATTTAAACCTTGAACGCACTCTCCTCGCCTATAGGGCTACGGTCCATATATCAACCGGTGTCTCTCCGTTCAAGATGCTCACAGGCCGCGAAGTGAGAGTCCTCACCGATGTATTCCTACCGAGTAAGGAAGTGGCTACTGACAATACCCCGGAGTACGTACTACGTCTCAAAGAAGGGATAAGAAAGACGTTTAATCTTGCCCATCGACACCTACAAAGGTCTTATACCAGACAAAAGAAATACTATGACAAGCACAGTCGACTCACCGTCTACCATGAAGGAGATCTCGTCCAACTATGTCGGTCGATTCCCCCTCCTGGAACACATCGCAAATTTTACCACCACTGGAGTAAGGACGCCTTCCACGTAGTAAAAGCTCTGTCTCCCACGAACCGCCTCGTCCGAAATGCAGAACTCCGTACCTAGCTAATAACTGTCCATCTCAATAAGATCTGATCTTACAGAGGTGCTCCGCCGGTCGGTTATGAGGACGAAAACTGCGTAATCGTAGATGGCGCTCAAAAGACGAGGGAGCTGGGTAATGCTTATGTTCCTTAAATGTGTTTTGTGGACCGGAGGCGGGGGAAGAATGTGAACCTGGTAGCGGAGAGGCATGATGTCTCCCAGGTGCGTGACTTATCCCCGTCCTAAAATCTCTTACGAGGTCTCACTGTACCCTCTCTCTCACTCATACATAAGATGCCGAAGCGTGTTCAGACTTCTAATAACAAGGGCGATAAGAAGGAAGAGAAGGAACCCTCTACAACATATGCAGATTCGGTACCAATACACATGTCGATCCTCCCACCTGATATTTCACAGCAAGCTTCAGCACATGAACCAAAGTTCTGTTTTTTACATTGAACATATGCATTCAGTCTAGAGTGTTATGCCTTCCTCCTTCATCAGCCATGTCTCGAGGCGCTAAAACAAATTAATTTTATAGTTCATTATTCCAATTGTTCCTTTCATATTTGGACATCAATTTGTTATCACTTTTATCGGCAGAAGCTAAATCAGGTTTCGATGTGCTTTATACAAACAAGAATTGCTTGCAGTTCTCAATCGTTTTGTATTTCAACTCACCTAGTTAAGTGAATATTCACTCGTCAATGATTCGTTTAATTTGTCAACTTGAAGGTCATTGGATGCATGTTAGTATATTGTCTGTCCCTGTGCTGGCTTCCTTGCTGGCTCTGGTGACTGTCGGGTTTGGGTTAAATGGGCCCTAGACGCTGAAAGGAAGGAGGATATCGTCAAATTGCATGCGTTTTTGCTGTCACTAATCGCCTGGACATTAAAATGGGGAGGAATGCAGGTGTTGCATTTAAAATGCTTGGAAAGATTAGTGACGAGCACCAAAAATTTGTATTTGGACTACTATTGTTCCGTACCTTGCTCAGGTAAGCATGAGTTTCAACTCAGGAGTTACTGTGGTTGGTTTTGTCCTACAGGACTTTCCGTGCATGTTTTATGCAAGTATTTCCTACTAATCTTCTTCCAAACGCCTTGATATAATTACATGGCTTTTTGCCATCAATGCCTGCGAGATTTGTCGTGTCCGGTGGACTTGGATAGAGTTGTAGCACCCTTTGAAAGAGTGTTTGAGTCTGCTTAGACATCCATCGCTGAATTGAATCGTGTTTCCTATAACTCCAGTAGATGTCATTCGAACAAGCACAGGCCGAGGTAGCAAAGAATCTGCTGCAGACAGGACAGCATACATCAGAGTTGGATTCAACATCGACATGCCAATTTGATTGGTAAGATTATAAAAGAACTTCAGCATGATTGAGATTGCATGCCTACAGCTTATTTTGTTTCGATAGGTACGGGGACGTTAATCAGGTGGGAGGTTGTTGGCACAGGCGATGGGTTGGCAGACAGGATAATCGAATTCTACCACGAAAAAGGAGGCAAACGAGTCCGTAAACTGTTGTGTCAGCTACATTCTCTCCGAGTCTGCGAAGGACATGCATATCATCGAGACTGCGGCTGCCGAAAAGCACAATAGTAGCCAGTGTTTGCTGAAACAGGTGGAAGTCTGAGAGAAAGTGTGCAGTGAGGGTATTTGAGCACAGAATGAGAGGCTTTCGCGAGTGATGAGAAAAACCGGTTCAACTGAGGCTGGAGAAGGAGCAGTTATGGAGACGACGCATTGACGGGCATTTGGCCAAGGTCACGAAACTTTGAACAAAGTGGATGCTCAGTGTCTCACTTCATTAGGGTGTATTCCACCAAGCAAACAACCCTTGTCTATGCACTGCCAACTTATGACAATGAAGTCTCATGCGCGAGACGGTGAAGTGGGAAAAGGCATGCGGACGAAACGATGGTTGCCACACAGAATGACGTCATTCATAGCAGAATCATTGAATTTTGAATTGAACAGCATAAATGCTTGCAGGGTTCCTCTTACCTACCATGCATTAATCTCTGATGGCATCCTTCGCCTTCAACAGAGAATTTTTGCATAAAACTTGCAAGACAGATGCCGGATCCAATAGTCCAAAGGATTCCTATTTTGCGATTGCGCATCCACGCAATGCTGTGAAAGAAGAGACACTCAAAAGCAGTGTTTCTAGTGATGCGTGTGTGTGCAAGCAAATCCTTTACACACGACCAACAAATAATTCCAATGTTTCCAGCCAACGTGGTTCCATTTCCGCCGGCATTTGAGAAACCGTTCACACATTATAATAAGCGCATTTCGATCAACTTTATAGGAGAAGTTGTCGCTGCTTAGTTGTATCAAGCGGAGCATTGAGCCAAATTCAAAGCAAGTAAAGGCCAATTAACGTTGAATCAATTGCTAAGTAGTCTTGGAATTCATGCTAAACCAGCTCTATTCTGATAAGTGGTATCAGAAACGTACTCCTAGCCTCGAGCTACTCGCATTACGCGATTGCGAATACTGCATCACATAAGTTCCGCACAGAAATTTTGGCAAAAGGCATTTTGAGGTGCCTATGGTTAGCGGTCAAAGTCACCTTATGCAGCATCACCAAGCTGCCTCCCTTTGTTGCCACGCCGACAACTCTGTCAGCATCGCGTGCCCCCTCATGTGTCGGTTTAGTAACTCTCGCCTTTGCTTTTCCCATCCGGCCAATCACATCCGAGCTGTGTCCATGTGTGGATGCGTCAAGGGGCCTCGCTGATTATGCCAGAAAAACAAAAAGGCAGAGGCGTCATGTGAAATGAATTTGGATGGGACTTCAGTCGACAACGGATGAAGAGTTGGCGGAATAAAGTGCGGTTATTCCATGCCTCCTGTTCGATAGAACCGTGTGGAGTAGGAATAGTTGTGAGTACCTGCAGCAGAGGCTAATCTAGCCACAAACTTCTTCTTGATCCAAGTTCTTCAGCTTACCCACATGTCCAATGGGTGTGCTTTTCAACAGCATGAAAGCCCTTGAAAAGAACGCCTACGTCTTTGAAGCTGGTTGGGTTTGCCGCTTCGCCCTGCTTCAATGGTGCCCACTCTATCCACTTGAGCGATTAACCCTGTGTGATCAAGGTACAATGCGCTTCTTGCAATGCCTGCGATTTCTCGCCAAACCCAACTGTCAAATTATCCATTTTGAGAAATTCTCTCACGTCGCAGGCTAAGTACATAGCGGCGCGTCAATCAAGATGCTACTGAAGTGGCATCCGAATGTACGCAATCTCTGATGCACACATCAGCGCAAAGCAATCAGACACGACTCCGCAGTCTCCTAGACTTGACAGGCTATCACAGCCGTTGCGTCAAGGGTTCTGCTAAAATCGTCAGTCCACTGCATGAAATGATGGACAAGTTGGCGGAGGAGTTAGTTAAACTGGTAAGTGGGCATGATGAAGTTATTGAAGAACTGAGGCGGATGTTCTACTCCGTACCGCCTCTGGCATGACCTTACTTTGAACCTGGCACTCCACCACTCGTACTTCATACCAACATCAGCGGGACAAACGAGGCTAAAGTCAAAAGCAGAAGGGAACACCCCATCGCCTACGTGTTGTTGATGTAGCAAATTTAACGAAAGTAGGAGGCAGAAGTGGACAGCACAACATGAACTGTTCGCCACCTCCACGATGGCTAAACATGAGTCCGATGATGTGGAGCACTTTTTCACTTGTGGGTAATAAAAGTTAAAGCGACTCCATCAAATTCGTGCGAATCTATCGCGTTGGGTGCAGGCTCGATGCAACCCCTTCTACCCCTACTGTCAGACAACGCTTCAATTCCCACAAGTCCTCCACCGGGACCTACGATTCGCCGACCAACGTCACACGTCCAGTTGGTGGCCGATGCACCACCTTACCCCAACCCGTCATCGATCAAGAAAAAGAAACACGCGCCACAGAGTTCTTCCATCACTGCCGAAATGGGGGACCAGGACGACAAGATGATTAAATCGAAGAACCTCCAACTTCCAGCAAAACAAACCCTCCACGGTCCACTTCCAACCGGAATTGAGAGGTGGGTGGATAAACGTGCAGTCAAGATACCCCTTCCGCCTATTCAATGTGGTCGTAAGGCCCGGTAACACGGTTATCAACTTCCATCGTAAGTCGGTTGTGATCTCAATAATGAAGCGTCTGCAGTCGCACATGGTACTGAGCCACAACAACCGCAATTCGCCACCAACTCAGCAGTCGCATACCATCCCGTCTACTACCAAGCAACTCCCCTTTCATCACGTTACAACTGGAAGGTCGTGCATAGCACTTCTTCTTCGTCTCTGACGCGGTCAAGTTGACCAGCAACTATAAGGCCCTCTCGACCCTTTCTTACAAGTTTGACATGATTCTACCATCCAACAGGCTGCACTCATCAAAAAGAAAGGCGGCGACTGTACAAGAGATATTTGAATTGGAGTGCAATACTTGGCGGCGATTTCTCGCCCCTTAATATTGCGCAAGTTATTATCGCCACTGAAAGCACAACTGCCCTTTCACTACCAAAGTAAGGCGTCGACAATGTTTGCAATGCCCCATTCGAACATCCTCGACTACCTTTGAGCATAGCCTACTCACCTCACCGACAACAAAACGAAAGAACTTCAAGGACCATCATTTAAGCATGCATATATACTCGCCTTGCCACAGTTGAGCAGGAAAGAATAAGCATCGTTAGAAATACGATACACACCAGCAAGGCTAGACCGATCCTGCGTACCGTACACGCGCCTAGAAGAGACGCACCCTCCCGTGGAAGTATTGAGTGGAGGTGAGGCCACAAATCCATCGACGTCATCTCAGGTTCCACCGAATGCTCTAAAAAATGAGAGACGGAAGTCAACACCCGTGTTTCCAACACAAAAGGCTGAACGCAGTAACGGGGAAGAATGAGCTCTCGTTGCCGCACATAACTGTTCCGTTAGGCTACCTACACGAGAGGGGCTTATTCTTTACCCTGGACATAAAAGCGACATATTGGCAAGTTGGAATGCCATAAATGGTCAGGGAGAAAAGACAGCCTCCGTTACCCTCCAAAAAGGAATGTAAATTCCAGACGATGCCCCTCGGAATTTGCAATGCGGCGGCCACTTCTTGCAGTCATGCGAACCACACTGATTGCATGTGCCGCCCGGATAGAATTCTTGTGCCCTCGGTACACTAGCAGGTAAGAATCGCAGAAATGGGCAAAGAGAAGAAGCGTTGCAGCTTCTAGGAATTCGACAGTACAAAACCAATCTGCGATGCAGGCCTGACCCTGAACCAAAGTTGCACCTGTTTCAACAAAGCGCAGTCAAGCTCATACGACGCTGCACGCCAACAACCCAGCTGGACAAGGTGAGGCATTCAGTTCGCTCCCATTATGAACGACAACCGCCTGCTTAAATAGCGTTAGCAGTGATAATGCTGTTACGGACGCATTTGGGCGGGTAGGTGCCGATTTCAGCTCCTTCGACAGTGCGATGATTCTGACAAACATGCGGCGACTTCAACAAGCTCGCGCACACTACACCACAACGTGCAAACGTGAAGCAGATAGAAAAAGAGGTAGAGGGGGAGGCAAATTGACAGCCATGCACGTTGATAGGTCAACAAACGGAGAAATGAACAAATCGTCCCACCTTTGCCTGTCTATTTGGTCAAGGTCCTGTCGCCCAATTAACTCACTAAACGGGTGAATGAAAAGTAAGAAAAGTAAAAAAAAATGAAACTGACCAGTGTACTGAGTTGCGGGAAGAGGAGGAACAAACCGGCGCATTTGACTAGGTCGCGAGAGCGCGTCAATCGATTGCTAACCACCAAGTTTCTTCACCAGTACGTCTAACTTGAGGGCAACGCCAATCTCACACCTCTGTCCATGTCTCTGCGACTCGCCAATCAACTACTAGTCATGCGACAAAAACTAGTAGAGCCAAGGCTAATTGCTACTGCGACTAAAACGAGGGTAGAGACCTTGTCGAGGCTTAGTCATCACCACCACAGTGGGAAGGGTAAACAGACCAAAGCACTTACTCTCACCGTCCACGCCATTATCATAATACTACCCCTCAAATGAACACCTCATTCATTTATTCCCATACCCACATAAAGTAAACCTGCTAAACACAACCTTCCTCGGTTAGGCTAGAACAACAGCGCAAGCAATGAGTGAATGCAAGCCAGTTATTCCCGTCACCGAAAAACGAACCCGAGTAGCATTGCCTATTACAAAATTTAGTAAATTCAACCAATGACACAATCTAATGCCAATGACCACGAACACGCTTCGCTTCTACGCAACTAGCAGCTGCACTGGGAGCAGTGAAATGGACTATCGCCCAAAGTGTGTAGACAAACAAGTGGACCGCGTGGAAAAAGTGAAAGCAAGAAGCAGCAAATGCAAAAGACTACACCTCACATTAGAAAGACACACTCCATCAATGTAGATGAGCAACGCATTGGACAGCCGCAGCCAACTTTACACTTATAAACGTACCTGAGCAAAGTACGGAGCAATAGCACGGTCCAATTTCAAGTCTCGTGTTTTTCATTAACCCTCAGAAACTCCTCAACACACACGCTCTTGCCCACTTTAATGTTCAGACCTCCGTCGAAACCAGAAGAATCATGCCCCCTTTCCAGCATCTGGGGCCTATTCAACCAAAATCCAGTCGGCACTTGAATGGGCGAAAGAGCCAGCACGCACACAGACAATATGCTAAAATGCAACCGATGACCTTAAAACTGACAAATTGAACGAATCATTGACGAGTGAATACTTATTTTGCCTGTTGAGCTTAATGCAAAAAGAATGTGAACCGCGATCAAGTGTTTTAGAAAAACGGCTATAACCATTTTGTGCTTAGGTGCATAAAAGACAATATGCTATTGTTTGTAAGAAGGAGAGCCTGGTAGTTCGAAAACAAAATGAAAAGGAACAATCATAACAAATAAATTCAAAATTTCCTATTGCATCGCTTAAGACTTATCCAAGGACCAAAGAAGACACTGATTGAGATGCTTAATAATTGGCTAATTTTGCTTCGGAATGGCAGTTGAGTAGATCAGCGTTTGCACTCGTACTAAGTAGCCTTAGTGGACTTTAGGCTGGCTATGCCTATTCCAGGTAAGAAGTATGAATTATCATCCTCCTGCCTCTAATGAGACAGTCTTGTAGTATGCAAGTAAGGTCGCTAGTCGGTCGTTGGGGGACATCTGATCACAATGCGAACCATTCATGTCAGGACATTTGTATGATGACAATTTTGACCTTAGCCGAAGTGTGGGCAATGAGGTAAAAGGGAACTACTGACAAAGGGTCTTCAATGAATACAGAGGGCTTGTACAGTGTGTCACGAGGAGTACAAACAAAGGCGCGGATTCGTTGGTCCTCAAGTGAGCGACTGCGCATGTTGTAGCCATTGTCATGCAATAAACGACATTGATCATTTCAAGGTGCTAAACGTTGTAGCATTTGCGACACCTATGAAACCACCATCGACGCCGTCAGTAATGTGACTTGGGTATAGGATTTCATTGTTGCATGAAATTGTGAAGGCAAAGACAAGGCTGCCACAAGTAATTCACACTGTTCATGAGACATTGTCATGAGCATCAGCGTCTCCCGGCTGCGCTTGAGATTGTCAACATCCACGCACTTTAGCAATCACACAGACGCGGGTCTTTTATTACTCTCAAAATGCCTCAAAGCGATAGCTTCGATTGCTTCAGTATCGTAACACTAAGTTCAAATGCTCAGCGCTGTAATTACTTTTGTTAATGCACCTGCTACTTCGCTGATGCCTAGTGATCTCAGTTGTTGGCATTTAAGCTGGTGCGATTCCCGTGAGAAGCCCTGGTTGAGGCTACTGTGCGAGAGAATCAATCCACCGAGTGAATGGAAGAGGAGCGTGATGATTACCGCATTGGCATTTGGCGCATTTTTGGTGATTTTTCCCTTCTTAAGCCAACAACTGCAACTCCTCCACCCACGCATTGCGCAAATCTGTGAGCTACTTCTAGTGACATCCTTGATGGACACCATCTGCGTTTGGAAAACAACAACGCAATGGGGAATAGAGAAACTACAACCATGCAAGAAATTATGCAACTCCTCGGTGTCGTACATATATAAGCGTGAATGATTAAGCTGGCATATTCAGTTTCAAAATAGATTCCCACGTAGAAATATTACATCATATAGGTCGGAGTGGTATGATCCATTGCGTATCCCACTCATTGGGCGAATGGTCCCATCTATTGATGCCATTTACTGGTCTCCGCACTACTTTGAACATCGCCGCACCGTAAACTGGACTCAATTTGGTAAAAGCTTTATGTATGTATGTATGTATTTGGCTCTTTGCATTCAAATGCTTTATGAAATGAACTAATAAGTCGCTACATACGGTGAGTCTTATATTATTTTGTTGACGGCTTTTTTATTACCACGGTACGAAAAGTAAAGAATAAAGCTACAACCCGTTTTACCCGTCGAAACACGGATCTGACACCAGAATCACATTGCCATGCCTGACTCACAGGGGCGCAGGGGTATCAAGGTAGTGTCGAATGCGAGTTCAAATTCGAAAATTGATGACCCGCTTTACACTATCAGTTTCGCTGACACAACGACTCCTTCATCACTTCAGACACGATTCATTGAGTTGGAAAAACGAACTACACATTGTTGTTTGGAAGTTAGAATCTATGCAAATGAGGTTGACCCAAATGAGACGCATTTGCAACTAAATCTTATAAAAATGCACCGGAACAAATTATCTGTAGGAATCAGCGTCACCAAAGGAGCGATGGTAACCCGGTGGGGATGTTGAAATCACGTCAATGACAAGCCGTGCTGAAGAATGGGTTAAGTCAACGAAACCTCCTCCCGTCAGCCGCGGAGACGGAGGGAGTTATCGAGTCTGGTCCGCGTGTGCTTGTGTGTTGGAGAATTCGGAATGAGTCATTGGGTCTCGCTGACCGTATCCAAACACGAAATAAAAAAGACTATTTGTAGTGAAACGAAATTGAGCTTGGATGTGTGGAAGGAGGAGTGGAGTAGAATTATTCCAATTTTCAGTTCGAGTGAACCATATTGAAGGGACTAGCTGTGCTTGGAGGCAGTGGGCATTAATTAAGGCCGCCACTTCTGCACCATCCAATTTCCCAGGCTTACCACTTGAGTGAGTGTGCTGTTCCCACACACCCCACCGGCCACCAGCAGAAGTGCTGCTCCAGCTACCAAATATCGAGCAAAGGACATTGAATCTATTCAACAATCTTGATCTAAACGTGGTGGCTTCTACATCCACTTCAATGCGTGTTTTGGCTGCATTTGAGACCGCTAAACACCTACAAATGCAGCCAGCAGCTGCAACTGCTCCCAGGCATTGTGCTAAAGCGTAAGTAAATCCTAATGGCATCCTCGCTAGACAGCTTTCGTGCATTGCCATGCAAAGCCTGTGTCGCCACAGATCCTGCCAACACCGAATGGATGGGAAAGCAGGAGCACCATTTTCCAACTTTGAAGCGTGTAAATCAGGCATAATCTAGTGGTTTAAAGAGTCTACGAGGGGAACAGCACATTCATTTCTCCACCACATTGCGCTGACGCGTGTAGTTGTGAAGAGGTGTTGCGCATAATGAGGAAAAAAATGCATCCTCTCAGGGATCGATTGATGCGTGGAAGCGAAATTCAATTCTAAGCCTCTTCAGGCGTGTGAAGAGCCTGACAGAGGACTTGAGAGCTCATGAATCGGTGTTCACAAGTTGCAAGTTGTGGGACTTCACTTGCTTGATGTAACTAATGCCGCAGGACTAGCATAAAATGAGGTGGCTGACATGTGTTCAAATGGATGTCAGAGCTGCAAAGACATTGTTAAGCAGTACACGAAATTCCCTCCTCTCCAACCTTACAATGGACAACGTGACCCACAGCAAAGTGTTGACAATGTGCATGTCCCGATTTCAGCAAGAAATTCAAGTTGATTCCTTCCCTCTCCTCCCTCTCGTCCTCGTTCTCGGGACAACTGGTGGTCTTTTCTTCACAAACCCGGTTTAACTGCGATTCTTGAGCACCCATTGCAACTTTCTCCCTCCATCACTGCTCGAAGGAGATCGTATACCAGTCCGAGATGCTCTTGTCGCTCCTTCAAACATGTGGCCTTTGATGCGATTGCAAAGGAGACCATTGTTGCCGTGGTGATTAGCCCAAATTCAACTCAACTGTTAAAAAATTTATTTGTAGTTAGCACATTAGAAGCAACGAAGTTAGGCAAAGAAGGTTGTGACGTGCTTGTTGTAATGCAGTCCTCAAGCACACTTCACATCCGGTTCCTCAAGTGGCTGCATTCACAAAAGCGCCGGTATCAGCAGCGATGCCAAGATGGCTAAAAGGAGAGGAAGAAGAGGAGGTCACCACTGACTTCGATTTCAAGCTGATGCAGACTTGGCCTCTTAGAGTCTATAGAAGGGTGCGTTCGAATGCACTGCATTGGGGTGGTTCACGAACTATGCAAAGAATACTGTCAAATTCGTGGCAGTAAATAAGGGAAAAATAAGGACTAGTTCCTATTCCATCGGCATGAATGAAAGGGAACAAGTGTCGCTCTGGAAGCATGCAGAGCCAAAATACAACCGTTGACGAGCATTACATTAAGGCGATGCATAGGAGTGCCTTACCGTTGAGAGCGAATATCGTCGTAGGACCTGTGGGATGCAAACATGCAGTCAAGTCGACTCAGTCAAGTTATACTTGAATGAATGGATGAGCGCATTAAGCCTAATAAAAGGGATAAGGGCCTCGACTCATCGACTTCTATGCAATGTGGCAGGAAGCAGGAAACACCCTCGGTGCCCTAGAATGTGTTCGTTGAACCAGCACTCAGCATCAAAGGCCTGACGCTGATGGTTCGAGTCCAGCAAACGCCACAAACAACGCGTAGAGTGTCAGCTTTGAAGCAGCCGCGGCCGTGGAACAGCGGCGCATTTGAACGCACCACCAAAGCCATGACAAATGATTCTGTTGGGTGTGAATTCGAGCAAACAATAACAAATTCAGGTTTGGAGTGGCGAATGTAAGCTTTAGAGTGCTAGTAAACGAAGGATCCTCCCACTGATGATTTCGTGGTTGCAGTAAGGTGTAGATTTAATTGTACGCTGACGGTACTTAGCTTCAAATCAAGTCCAACATCAGGAGATTATTCAGATATTCACGTCTATGAAGATGCATCTCAGGAGGCTGCAAAGGAGTTGCTTTTGCGATGGCAGCGAACTCCGAGCAGGCTAGCATTTGATCAAGAGAATTACTTGCGCTTAGTGTTGGATACTGGCGTCATGTTGGCAGCCCAACAGACGATGCATTCATTCAGCTCTATGGACGCATCATCTGGTTCTCGAGGCTGCAATAACTTCTTTACAAGAATGGATGCGTTTACTGTCTATGTTCTAATTTGCACGCCTTCTGTGGAAGTCGGGGCAATGTGTGGTGGACAGGGAAAGCTGAGGACTGAGGGCGAATGCAGACTTGAATCAAGTGTGTGTGTGTGTGTGTGTGTGTGTGCAGTGTGTCTGGAAAGCAGTGAGAGAAGTGTCAAGGAAATAGGTCAAAATACTGTAGATGGAATGATGGACTGTTGCAACTAACCTCGTATTACAAATTGGGTTGTGAGGCAATTCAATTTACTTACCGGTTCTACCCTGGTAACCTAAAAGGCATGCCAAGCAAATGGTTGTAAAATAGTTGGCATGAAATGCTTCCAGCGGCGCTGCACCAACATGAACTATTCCCAGCTAATCTAATGTGCTTCAATTGTGTTGCAGCAGTTTGTAGGCAGGAAGAAAGGCTTTCACAGGAAAGAACGTGACACTGTCTGACTGCTGTAGAATAGGCATGCGTTCGTACTTACCACTGCACTCCGCGACTTCTGGCGATTCACCTAAATCAACGCAACACTTTCAGTCACCTCGTGAGGACTTGTGCTACTTAGGTCTGCTTACGGTTGGTATCTGCAGAACCATACTTCACCTCAAAACACCTCACTCTGAAGTGCTACTAGTTAAGATGTTGCATTACAAAGGAAGGAAATAGTGCGACCTAATCAGTTCGGATGCTCACTCACCGTCTTGCCCCCAGTCAACAGTGACAGTAAGTCTTCTATTCATCCCGTACCACTCAAATGTGGTATGATTAAGCGTGCCATTTCGTGTGAAGTTCAAAGCAAGTATTCTCAGATCGGATTTGTGACCTCTTGACAAATTACCTTAAACGAGCAGAGGAAAGTGCAATTGGCACATCAGTTGGCTTCATGAGCACACTGAATGACCCGACTGATTGCTCAACAAACTCACCGCAGTAAGGCGCTGCAGGTTCCTGAAGAGCAACTCCCCGCCATAGGCACTGAGCGTATCCGTTCACGTTAAGCTCAGCCTGCATTTTAAAGAGGAGAAAGGACAGAATAAACACAGCACAAAACCATGAACAAATGATTAAGAGGACTACGCGAGCGTCCTAAGGACATTTCCATTAACGATGCACAAACCGGCAATTGACTGTTCGCGCCTCCAACAGCGAATTTGATCTCGACGTACGATTTCCCTCTCCGAAACCGCGAAAGTGGAAACGACGTGTTCAAATCCACTTCACCTGTGCAGAAGGAATATTTAGTAATTAGGCTTCCTGACTCTTCTTCCCCTTATCACCCAGGGGATGGGAGGGCTCAGGTGGCACATCTACCACATAAGCTGCATTCACTATTCAAAGTGCTGTGTTGCTCATAGAAAGCGTTTGGAGAATTAGCCATTTCAAACAGGTATCCATCCTGCAGTACTTTTGCACATTCTTCGCCAACTCCATCCACTCACCTTCCTCTGGCCTCTGAAAATCACATTTCGGCACGAAGAATACTGTCGAAAACAATGAAAATCCTTCCCATATTTGCACTGAATCCTGTTTGGATACGTCGTTGACAGTGATGTTGGCACTTTCTAAAATCACACACGGTAGTCTCCTACAGTGACAGCAAGAGTTGATCATCTCATCTCTCCGTGCGTGCACGGATATTGTGCGATCTCAGCTACCCTTATTCGCAAAACCAACCTGAAATAATCTACTTTGCTGAGTCACCGAACAATATTCTGATGTGCTACTCCTGGTCGCACTCGGATGATCTCTTATCAATGCAGGCAAATGAATTGATGAGTTCTCGGTTCTCTACCTACCTCCATCCGCTTGGCAGGGGCGACCCCATACTCGGCCATCAACATAGCACGCGCCGTCTTTAATGCTCACATTGGACGCCTTGCCATCTTTCGGCAACGCTTCTATGGTCTACAATCAAGTACAAAGCCCACTGTAATGCCACAATGTGTGGGCGCATCAGCTGTGTGGTGGGATGACATTGCAGGTTCCGCCTTACAGCATCTGTGCCATTTCAAGTAGGAAAGGAACGTGCGAGGTAAAGCTAAGTCTTGAAGGGCACACAAGATGACGCCTATCGTCATATTAGTAGGACTAGTCTATTCAAACGACCGTTTTATTATACATACGGCATTATGGGGAAGACGGAAATGCATCAGTGGCGATGAACCCTCGGATGTGCCGACGATGCGAGAGCCCCACAGCGATGGTCCCGCTTCTGTTTTACGAAAGCAACAAAGCATCTAGAGTTTGTCTAATGCAACTTACAAATGTCTGCCATTTATGAGGGCGATGGCAACTATCTCACGATGTATGCGTGCATCTAGTACGAACTACGATGCTTTTCTTTTTATATGTATTCACATGAATGCACAAAATGCCACGAAGTGCCACAATCCATATCTATTTAGCATCGCGACATGAAAGTAAGTAACTTTCTCCTCCTGACTCAGCATTTTGATATTATCCATTCAAGAATTGAGGTGTACAATCACTCGATCTGGGCGCAGGTCACTGAGCCAACGCTCCTACACATGAGCTCTGCTGACTTCAACTACTCACGGCAGTTTCGCTGCCACTTTACCTCCACCCAATTGTTATATCGGGCTGGGTCCTACGTATAGACTCGCCTTACTTCGTAAAAGTTACCACATACTAGGCTTATCATGATAAAATACATCGCTAACCCAACTTGCACCGCACAAAGTGGTCTATTTCCAAAGGCCAAAATTAGTACCAATGCGTGCATTAGAGTGTAGCACACGGTGACTTGTTTAGCAAGAAATCAAGCCCCAATTGGAAAATGAGAGGTGAGTACGTACCTGCGCAGTAGACGACAGCAGTGATGAAGGCAGCAAGCCTCACGTCACTGTCAAGTTGACTGTCTTGCACGCATTTATATGCTCTTCACCTTGACCTCTTCCTCACGATTGGCTGGTTGGGTGAGAGTGCAGTTGCAAGAGTAAATGGAAGACCTCCAATAGCACACTGCCATCCCACGTGTTTGTAGCAGCATTGCGGGGGTGTCAGTTTTGTGCTTACAGCAAGTCACTGCGAGTTTACTACTTCCAAAGAAGTGAGGGGCAAAGATCCAAATGCTCTTCACCAGCCGTAATCTGACCTTTTTGCCGCACACAAATGTTGGCTCTTTTGTGCTTGTGATTGAAGATTATGCTGTCAAGTCCAGCGGAAACACCCAAGTGCAGTTCTTGGTAAAGTCGCGCAAACAAGCGACAGCCAACAGTTGCAAGAGAAGTATAGTAAATTGTTTGAGAAAATGCTGTGCCGTTGAAGCTTTGTACGACGTGTCAGAGATGAATAAGTTGTAACAAATGAGCACGTAGAAGGAGGAGGAGGAGGGGAGAGAGCTTGTGTAAAGAGAGGGGATTGGATTAGCCTCACCGTGGTGCTAATACATCGAATCGTTTCGTGTCGTCTGGTTTGAAAATCACGCAATCACCGTGTCTGTCTTGTTCTCCTTTGTCTATTGGCAAGGAGTGCTCCAAACCGACAGAAGTGCTTACAAGCCTCTATGCAGTGTGGGAGATTGCAGCAACAGAGTAGCAGACACTTACACGGTTTGACAGCAAACAGAGTCTTAGAAACTCCCCACGCTTAAAGAAGTGCAAATGCTGTTTTTGCCTAGCGGATCGGTGCAACAATGATTGACAAGCACACTTTCAGAAACACTATCGGTAGTCTTACGATTGACACTACCACGCACACACACACATGTGAAATAAAGGATGTCCAATGTGCACTTGAAGCTCTTCTAGACTTTGGTGCCACTGAGGCACTCGGCGAGGAGACAAACAATGAACGTCATTGAATCTGTTAGTACCGTGTCAGATTTAGTGCGACGCAATGACATGGTGGAAACAAGTAAGCGAGTGAGTCTTGGTCCAACAATCGCTTGCAGTGGCCAAACAAAGCGGTCCTTCAGGGGAACTTGATGAAGATAGAAGGATCTTCACTTTCATGTAAAGTCATTGGGGTGAAGGACTGGCAATAAGTGGGTTGAAGATGTCGTTGGATGAGCTGGCAGGAAATCAAGACTGCAGAAGTGCTTGCTGTATCTCTCACAGTGACTAGCACTTACAGCCTGAAATACCCAGTAAGAAAGCAGTGCTGGCGCAGTCACAGGTCAAGTTGATGCTTGATTCCACTCCTTTCCGACTGTCCCCTCAATCCAGCAGCATTTTCCACTAAAGTTGCTAATTCAGCTTTCAAGATAACCACTTTTGTGGAGGCAGGTTTCAGAGACTAGGTGGTCTTCATTAGCCTAAGAGAGACGCGCAACATGTATGGGCGATGAAATGTGCGAGCAATGGAATTCCCTCCTCGATGCATTGAAGCCTCTGCTTCATGGGACGACTGAGCAGAAGAGAAACCCACATGTCTCACGGCTAATCGACTAATTTGCTAGAAGTTGAATTGAGTCGACATGTATCGGGTGACTTCGAAGATGCTAAAGCAAATGAAGTGGCAGCCTCACTGAAATCACATCCTTTCCTCCTGCTACAGTCTTTGCAGTACAATGCGGCAGTGCCACTGAATAAATTCAATGCAAACCAAAGCTAGTTCTTACAACCACTATCCAACAATCACAGAGGAAAGTGATGCTTCAGCATAAAAACCACAGTAATGTCCAAGTATTGCCCATTAGGATGTTATGAAGCACTTCTCGAGAACTACCCCACTGTCACTCGTGTTTGCGAGCACACGTGTGCGAACGAGGGATTGTGCGTGTGGGCAACGTTTTCTTGAAACATCATCGTCTCTTCATTGCACTGCTGCCAGACCGCACATTTCAACGCCACTTCAACACACCAACACGAAAAGTTCGGTGGAGCTAGAATCGACATTTGCGGACCTTGTTTTCACTGAAGTTGGGTGAAATGGCATCGATGGAAAAAGGCGAATGGTGGAGCACATAATACAGATGTTGGTGGGATGGTCGCAGAAACTTCTGTCACACCGCTAGCTAATCCTGCCACGACTTTTGAGCAATAGCAAACTTTGCTCTCACCCTACGAGCGTGGGCGATAGAGTTGAAGAGGAGCATTAGGTCGATGAGCACAGAGAAGTTGCACAATGTGTCACGTGGTGCAAGCACAAAGACAGAACATTTGTGCACCTTCAAACAAGCAGCAGCAAATGTAGCAAACAGTGTTGATTACTTCGAAATGCCAAAATCGGTAGCAGTTGTGGCACTTTTGAAACCACCACCGATGCCATCACTAATGCGATGCGAGTGTGAATTCCATTGTACCACTGTCCACAAGTCGTTGCCATTACGAGGTGATAGCATCAGCAAGAGTGCTTTCTGGTTGGACTTGGGGCCTCCAACACTCACGCACTTGTCCAACTGAGGTGTATTTTACCGCCAAAAATGTGAGTCAAAATGATGCTTTGGGCGTCACTTCAGTAGTGTGGCAATGAAATTCAAATGCTCAGCTTTGTAATCAGTTTCGCTGTTAGTCCTCTCATCTCACTGACGCCCAACGACCTCTTTTTCCAACACCAAGTTGAGTTTGGGTTGTTTGGAGACAAAGGAAAACACTCAGTTTTTGGCTGCTAAGCTGAAGCGATCCTTGACAGAGGCACTGGTTGATACAACTGTGTGGCAGAACCAACCCACCGAGTGGATCGAAGAGGAGCGTGATGATTGCCGCATTACCCTTTGGTGCAGTTCTGGTGATTTTCCCATTCTTAATCCAACAACTGCAACTCCACCCACGAATAGTGCAAACCCGTGGGTAGCTTGTATTGGCACCGTTGATGGACATCCTTTGCGTCTGCAACACAACAACACAATGGGGAATGCAGAAGATCCACTTGTGCAAGAATTTATGCGAATCAGCCGCTCCGTTTGTTCCACATTTTGCAAATAACTGTCCAACATTTGTGAATGTTTAATGTGCATTTGGCAGCTTTGTGATGACGGCTGCATATTTCACACTGAAACTAATAAATTTTGATAACCAGCTTCACAGCCCAACTTTCTTTGCTTGCCTTGAGTGAAGATTTTCCATTCCAACATGCCTTATTGTATCTGCAACGAATACTACGGATGCTATAATTTAAGTAGTCCTGTTCCACCTCACCAAATTCCATTTTCTAAACAACACGTTTTTCCAAATGACATTGACTTCCATTGATATCCACGGGCCTTGCCAATCGCAGTGTTCTTGCGAAGGACGCCAGTCATGTGATCCTTCTTCCTTCTTCACTATAGAGCGTTTGATTGTCAGGTCATTTGCACAGTTTGCATTGAATGCGCCCACACGAAAGCAAAGTAGAGTTGGAAGCTCTGGCACAATCTCACTGGCAGCACTGTGACTTCAACGCTTCGGTCTCTAACACAGACGCTGTGTGATGCTCATGGATGTGGCTGCAGCTCCACCACATCAACCAGTCAGAGTGGTGCAATTTCGGGATTGAGGGGCACACAACTGCACACGGTACCCTCCATCAGTCATGAGGAGGCGTCATGCTGGCAATTGCTGCTCACTTTTGCTCGTTCAGCACTCCACATTACTGCTGAATTATTGTGCTTTCAGTAGTGCTTTTGGTGTTAAGGTCACACCGAATACATCACCTCAAGATGTTCCCAAAGTCATTAAGGACATGCGGGTTGTTTGACGGTGCACGAGGTTGTTGAATGATTAGCGCTCTGAAGAGAGAAACCAAGCCAAAATCGAACGACACCACTGGCATCGGCAACGAGCGTCAACGTTACCTGGACAAATATAAAACTACTAGCGACGACCTTGTAGGTGTTGGTAGTCAGGAGGAAACGACATGCCAAAAGGGAGTATTTGAAGGGCTTTGCTTGAGACAAGTGCGACTGACTTCCACTTAATGATTATGATTCAGAGAAACTAGTAGGTGTGTGCGAAGCCCCACTTCCAACTCAAAATGAATAAGATGCGATTGCCGATGGAGTAGAATGGCGACGAGTTGAGTAGAGCATTGGGGTTAAGCATGTCAGATGTAGAACGAAATGGTAAGGTTTGACAGCACAATCAGTCGAAGCAGGGATTTAGCTTCTCTCTCTTCCATTCTCAGTTGTTAATAGCGCTTCCCAATGCCATGTACATGCATCAGATACAGTGCTAAAGTTGTCTTTTTTCTGTAAATTGTGCACTGTCAATAAAGAGTCTTAGGTAAGGTGTTTAAAGTAGCACTACCGATATACGGAGGGGGCGAATGTGATGAGGGAAGTCACAATGCGATCTGTTGAATACCGGGAGTTTAATTTCATGCACTGATCATGATCAACGCAGAAAGGGTGGAGCCGAGGGGTTGGGGAAGAACCACCTTTTCAAGTAATAGAAGCCCCTTGAGTTGTTGGTTGCGGTTCACCACGCAAGAACCTGCAGATTTTCTAGTGAGCAATAAGCGTTCCAACCAATAGCATTCACACGTGGCGACACAAAATCGCTGGTTGGAGCATTCCCGAAACTTTGCATACTGCGCGATGACGACATGCACATGGCAAGTGGACAATGAAGAGGGTACCACAGCTCGCAGATGAGAGATAAAGTGCCTACACAGAGCCGGTTTGCGAGGAAGACTGCCCACCTATCCACCTACCCACTCACCTAGCCACCGAATGCACGACAACCATTTCACCACCAAGGGGAGGCGTCCACCAATGGAAAGAAATTCGGGTGCTTCCGTTCAAGTTGACAAAAATCATGGCAAGGCGAGCTAATGGTATAAAATTGTTTTGTGATCACCTCACCAGCGCCATTAATTTATACTACATGAATGTCTCACTAAAGGCAAACACAGCCAGACTAAAGGCTTCTGAGAAAGAGACTTAATCCGTTGTAGAGGGTTCCTCCTCTTCCCTCTTACTGCCTTGCTATTAGAAGTCTGAATACGCTTCAAAATCTATATTAAGGGTACAGCGAGATCCTGCAGGAGAGTTCAGGACGGGGATAAGTCGCTCTTCTGGGAGTCAACATGCTGCTCTGCAACCAGCTTCAAATTGTCATCTCGCCTCTGGCCTGCAAAGCACATTTAGAGAACCGAAGTATCACATCGTTATTGAGGATGATTCCTCATTTGGCATTTCACAGCACGTATCATCGCACGTGAAACAGAGACCTGTCCTTCACCCTAAGTATATGTTCTTCGACTAGACGATGTACGTTCTTTTGCAGTCAGGGAAGTCTCGAGACGTTTCAAGGAATTACTGTCCCATTGTTTCATTCGAATTATTATTTTCCTAACCGGATGTCGGTTTATCAAAATGTCCCTTCGACAAGTAAAACACACCGTTTTGTGTGTGTCTAGTGCGAAAATGGAAAATGTCGGCTACAGGTTACATCCGTTTTGTGCTAAAAATTGTCAAGCAAAACAAATGTTCTTTTGTCAATGATTCGTTTGATATGTCGACTTTAAGGTCATTGGCTGCGTGTTAGTATATTGTCTGTCTGTGTGCCGCCTCCTTTACGGGTTCTGATGACGACTACGTTCTGGTTGGGCAAGGGATTACTGTCGAAGGATATCCTTTCCTGCTGTCAGTGACGATCCAGGCACTGAGGTGGACAGGAACGTGTGTGCTGCGTTTGAAGAGGTTTGCGTGTTTATTGATGTGCAACAGAATTTGAGGTCGGACTTCGCTATTACTCCGTGCTTTGCTCACGTACGTATGCTTCTCAACTCCGCAGTTTTTTTTTTAATGGACTTGATGTCTCTTCGGACTTCACATCTATGTTTATGCAGGAGTGCTCCGTTAGTCTTCTTCTAGGGCTACTACTTGCTGGTTTGCATAAGTGTATTTTTTGCGTTCCCATTTCCTACGTGGTGCGCATGTTTGTGCAAACCTTGAGCAACTGTTTACGCTGCTGCTAGTTGTTTCGATGCCTTGACGCAGCGCTGTCGTGTTGGGTGTTTGTGCTCATTGACATCAGATCATGGCTTTGACTTAATTTGCCGGATTTTGTGACAAGCATTTGTCCATTGTTTGCAGTGTTTTCGTAGCCTAAGCGAGAAAGGTTGTAATTGGCAGGTTTAGTGTGCATGGGTATGCTCTTTAAGATTTGTGATTGGGACAAGTCGTTGGTGTTTGCTTTGCAGTATCAGGGAGGTGCTGTTGTCGGGTCGAGGATGCTGGGTGTTGGTGTAGAGTGATACAGCAGTCTGCGAGTCACAATGTTCATCCCCAGTTAGTCATTTTGCTTCCTCTTTTTCTCCTTAGGTCCATGTAGTAGCATAGGCACTCCACACAGGGGCATCAAATGAGTGTCCTAATTGGTCTATTTGTGATTGGAAAGTTTACTGCTGCCTTTCCTCTCCTCATTGTTTTGCACACTTGAAGATTGCCTTCCCGAATGAATGAATGAATGTCAAGCAGTTTTGTCGGTTCCTTTGCTGATGTAATTTTGTGTATGAGCAAGGGGACAGACGTGGGATAAGGACACGACTTTGAGTGAATCGGAATTTGTTTAGTGTCAAAGGCAGCTTCTTATGATAGTTGCCTTTGAATAGTGATGAATGAAGTGTTCATTGGGAATGTGGAGCCGTGATGATGACTTTACTGTCTGTGCTGTTTGGATGGTAGGGGCTTGGACGGATAAGCAGGCAGGGGTAGGAGAAACCGTTCATTTTTATGTCCATGGGTCTATCTAGGTCCACGACCATTTGCTTTCCTATCGACCGACCTATCTGCCCATCCATCTGTCATCCTGGCTCTTCTTCCATCTGCTTCGCTTCAACGGTGGGGATATGACATCGGAACGCTCACCAGGATGGTGTGGCTTCGCATTGATATCGTCACAGCTACTACAAGTTGGTTTAGCTTGAGTGACTCAGTACACTCGCTCCTCTCTCCATTCCCTTGTTCAAGTACTTGAGATTATTGAGCCTTGTTTAGCCGTTTGTCCTTTACGCGACGTCTGATACTTAGTTGACGAACGGGGAGTGGTTGGCGTCCTCCCTTTAGTCTCACATTCGGTTAACATGCGTCTCGGCGACGTAGGCAAAGGCGTCTTAGTCCTGTGGCATCAGTATTCGCTGTGTCTTCGTTGTGCGGTCCATTTTCGTGGTGCGTCGTCTTTCCGCGGCATAGGTGTAGCAATGATGAGCACATGCAGACGACAGCCGTCGCGGCTATTCTCATGGCTTTCCTTCTCTACCCATGGTCTCCCTTCTCACCATCACAACTGCTATAAATAGTGTTTTTTGCGGGTTTTACGAATTTCGTTGCTTATTTACATGAGCTCCTGTCCTCCTTTCGTGAAGTTAGTTTGTCTATTAGTAAGGGTGATGGGTTAGTCGGAGTTAGCGAGGTTAGAGTCGTCTGGCTGTGGGTCTGCCTCATCTTTGTCTATTTCTCCATCCGGCGGCCTACCTGTCTACTTGTTTACTTAAATGCAAATTTACTTGCCAGTTTCTCCACTTCTCCCTCTACCTGCGGGATGTATGGGGATCAGTTTGGAGCGCGTACGTTAAGCGCACTTAAGGCTGGCTCAGATGGACCTGTCTACGATATTCACAGGAGGCATTGGAATTGTGGAAAATGAATCTCTCCGAATTGCTAAAAGTGAAAATGAGGCACTGCAGTCAGGCAGATTGACAGGAAGTCGGTGGGAAGTGCTGAAACAAGCACAACTTAGGTTTGGGGTCAAACCTGCATCTCAGATTAGTGTTGTGCTCCCGAAATTCCCACCCGAAGCCCAAGAATGTCGTCTAGGCATCATGTATAATGTTTTGGGACTAGTGCAATCAGTACAGTTCTCATAAGGTGTTGGAAAGTGACTGCTGCATCATTATGCTTCCTCAGTAGAATTTAAAACTGCCTTTTCCTACTTTTCGGTACCGTGATTGTGAGTCCATGGCGGTGAATCAACTTTATCCGTGTAGATAGGCCAAGGAAACTGTTATATGTGGTGCTAGAAGGTTGTCCTTCCTCGTTACTGCGTTCAGCTTTCTGTGGTGGACACACAATTGTTGACTTGGAACCCTTTCTAGTTTTAGAGCAATCGGTGGGACTTATGATGACTTCGGTGGATTTGTGGCCTCACCTCCAATCAATGCTTCCACTGGAGGGTACACTTCCTGCAGGTGCGTGTACGGTATGGTGGACCGGTCTAGCCTCACTGGCGTGTTTCGTATTTCTAATGATGCTTGATCCTTTCTGCTCAACTGTGGCAAGGCGAATATATTTGCATGCTTAAGTGATGGCCATTGGAGTTCTTTCGTTTTGTTGTCGGTGAGGTGGGCAAGCTGTACTCGAAGGTAGTGGAGGATGTTAGAACGGGGCATTGCATGCATAGTCGAAGTCTTACCTCGGTAGTGAAAGGACAGTTGTGCTTTCAGTGTCTTGATGGGTGGATAAACTGAGTGGGGGCATAATTCTTTCATTTACAAGATGCGTATGCGCTGACCACTTCTGACCTTAAACGGGTGCTCGAACCATGTGTTTGCGGGTCAGTGATCACAGGGCTTCCACTGCTTTGGACCCGTGTAATTTATCAGTGCAGTAATCCTCCGTCCACTGAGCACATTATGCATGTGTCCATGCTCTTGGAATGAAGATTGTCTCTAGAGCATTTTCGACTGGAAGATGACATCTAACCAGGAAGGTAGTGGTTGTCAATGTCAGCGCAGTCAAATGTGTGCATCATGAGACTTTAGCTGTTGTTATGCGACCGCAGTGATGCAGCCACAATTGGGACCCGGTTGGGATAAAGGTAGTTGGAAATGCATCACAGACCCAACGCATTCCGTGGCACGGCTTGTTGTTGGTGTGGTTCTAACGCATCCACCGGATTCGCATCCCTCCATCGATGATGCTGACCCCTACAAGTTTGCCTTCAACACACCAAAGGAACGATTTTGTTTCAAAGCCATGCCAATTGGATGGACTTCGTCTGGGCAGACTCTCGCTTCCGAACAACAACAACAACAACAACGAGTAGCATTGTTTGGTCGGTGTTGGAGCAACGTCAAATTCTCCAATTTGATGAATCGCGTATGAAGTGATGAAGAAGTTGTTCTTTCAATGAAACTGGCAATGCTATGAGTGTGCATCGAAATGTCAGTTTAGCCCAAAGCGAAGCATCTTTCGTAAATCAGGAGTCGTTCTATTTGCCACTGTGTTACCCCTACTTCCTTGTGCAGCAGTGATGCCAGTGTGATTGTGATGTTACACCCTTGTTGAGGCTGATAAAGTGGGTAGATCCTTTCTGACAGAGACTAGCTAAAGCATCCAAACTAAGGTAGTCAAGGTAGTAACATCACCTTGTGCCGCAGCCCTTCGTGCGCAGCAGACTTGGCCAATTTCTTGTTCCTTTGACTGAGTACGTGGAAAGATACATTTGTACGTTGCGCCATCTCATTACAGGTCTAGAGAAGGCTCAAATCGGTGACTCAGAAATGACTTTGGTGGTGATGACTGTAACTTCATGGTCTTAATTTAGACAAAGTCTGTGCAACCACCATCACATTTGGTGCACTATAAGATGTACATCATCCGGTCACCTAACTCACAATCTCCAACAACTTTCCGAAGGACTCTAATTTGTTGGCATGCGACAGCCCAATTCGGTGGAGATCTGAGCACTGGTTGGTGACGTGAGTTGCCATTGCGACTGACGCTGGTGAGCTGTGAAGAGGACACGAGCCACAAGACTCCCATCCCCATCATGACACATTAATGATGTGGTTCTATCACTCTCACGGATTTGGTGGAGTCGCGTTAACGTTTGTTGCCCACAAGTGAAAAAGTGCTCCACATCATCGTATTCTCATGCCACTTTGGCTGGTTCTTGATCCTAAGTCCACTTTCCTCAATGATCAACAGCTTTCGAATGACCAAAAATAGCAGAGAAATAGTTGACTTGATAGGTAGATTGCCAAGTTTGTATGTCAGAGGAGCCATGGTCAGGAACGCGCCTGCACAACTGGGCGATGGCCTGCGGTGTCGTGTGGCACGTTGTTCGGCAGAAGTTGCGATGCGCTGAGGGCGCAATCAACTTGGCTCGCCCAAACCGTTTCGTTGCATGGAGAAAGTGAAGGCTTCTGGCGTCAAGAATTGGACAAATTTGGTCTGTTTAAAGTTGTAAGTAGCAACAATGTCCTCACCTGACGGAAGCATCGAATAGGCACATTTCCATCTCCTGACAACGGCTGCAGATCAATCCAGTGCCAATAGGATGTTGATTAGTGCCACTTCTTGCCTTCTATGTTTAATTACACATGGTCATTCGTTGTTTGCTGAGCGAGCCTACGCCTTGGGCCGCTGAATGTCGTTACATTGGTGTTGTAGGCAGTCCTGTGTTCAAAATAAATGTTCAGCTCAGGAAGACACTCACCTGATTCAACATAATTTACTTCAATTGATAAATGATTGGTCAGTTGTGAGAATCGCACTCTGCTTAGCATTCATTTGAGGCGACTAGTTAACCGCCAAGATTCTCAACAAACTCTAGCGAACTTGGAACATAAAACCTCCACGCCATTTCCAAATGAGGTCTGATAATGCAGTGTCCCCTACTTATATTTACTCTAATTGTCCTTTGCAATACACAACACTTGCCCAGACACTGCTGTTCGTATCATCCCTTGACGCTCACTTTGTGGCTACTAATTGCTAAATGGTTGCTAGCGTAGAGATATGGAGTCGACTCGAAGTTGAGAGTCAGATGCAGATGATATAGATAAAAACAACCATCAAGACGCACAGAAGCTGGTTGGGACTTGGCTTTCGGTTTGCCCTCTTTCTATCATTCAGAGGGATTATGATGGGACTTAGCACGGCCCTTTACATAAGTATGCATGCAATACCATCCATTCGTAATGTCAGAGCTCAGGACAAATTCATCACAAATTGGAAAACGTAGTACAATCGCGAAAATTGGATGCGGAGGATGTAAATGTGTTGCGAGACGTGAGGTTCATCCATATGCTGAATAAATAATAACCTCGTGAATGTGTCAGCAGAAGCTTTGAATCCTCCTGTGTGGGTCTGGTTCGCTTGTGGTCGCCACTGACACTTTACCGCAGGCTGTATTGCTAAACAAAATCACAATAAGTTGAGCAAAATCATTTGGCTCACAAAACTTGCCATGAGTTAATTTAAGGGCTAATAATTGTCATGCTCAGAGGGCAATGTGGAGGCTGAACAGCTTTGGTGGAGTGAGAGACCCAAAATAATTGCCCATTCAGACATTAAATGCAGGCACCAATTGATGCGCATGGAGGAAGCAATGAGCACTCATCGAGAGGAATCTCAGCACGTTGTCATCCAGTTAAGTCTGCCCCACTCTGCAAGTCGTCTTCGGATTAGTCATCATTGTTGAGCAACAGACAACTCGCCAACTGAACCTCAGGCACTACCTGTCGGGTTAATTCGTTCCAATTGTAAGTCAAAAACGACAAACTACTGCCCCATCGCTTGCGTCTTAATCGGAACGACAATATTTTGACCACATTTATCACATGGTGGTGGCCACACCTTATTTGACTTCTCAGGTTCGAGGATGAAAATGTGTCGCATTGGGAAGGACCGTTCAACAACTCTTCATTGTAGATGCACAATTCAAAAGTCGAAAATCATAAAGACAGATTGGTAAACTCGTAGTTGCTTCAGGTGAAAATTCAGCAGGCGAATGACGTGAATGTGAACTAGTGATTTCCACGTGCATCCCACCACTGACTCACGCGCACTGATTGATCAATCGATCAGTTGATCGATCGATGGGAGCGTTAGTCTCAAAGTAGTCGCGTATTGGTCAACTGGTGAAGCGATCGATGCAAGGCAGCACACTGACACACGCAATCTCACTTCGTAGCAGTTCATCGTCAGGCGAGGCGGCGGGTGGGTGGGAGCAACCGAATGGATGGGAATTCTCGTCTCCGTTGGCGAAACACTCGTGGTGCACGCATAGTCGGCCTCACCATTGAACGTGCATTCACGACTTTCGTCCACGCAGTCGCTAAACCTGCTCAACATGCCCTGCAACAAGAGTGCTCAGGTGGCGAACTTCAATGCATTTGTAAGGCTCGTTCCGACGCCTGCATTCTCCAAATCAGAATGAGCTGAATTTGGACTTGAACCTCCTTGCTTTCAATTTGTGTCTTCCTTCTCTTTCCTCCTCAACCTCCAACTCCACATCGAGTGACAAGTGAACGCGCACTGTTCTTCGTTTCCGTCGGCGCTTTCAAGGCATCCACACCCTCCTCTTTGATGGGGCTTAACAGTGTGCACAGGCAAAGAACCGAGAAAATTAACCAAGAATTTGCGTTTGCTCATTTCGTTAAGAACTTAGAAGTGAGTCGCCAATTTCTTTTTCTATTTGCATCTTAGTCACATTTGCGCCACTAAATGGTACTTTCGCAAGCCCACAAACGCCAGCAGGCATATTGCATTAGTGTTAGTTGCCAAGTGTTGTTGGCTTATTTGAAATGCACTGTAGCAATCCAATGCATGACCAGACTGGAGTAGGCCAGACTTCGGCAGACTACTCCACCGCCTCGTTTGTCAATTCACTTCACGAGAAAGGCATCGATAGCCAAATGAGAATTCTCCATTTAGTCTCGCATTGAGTTGGAAACAAGATGCACACATTGGGTCACTTGGTCCAATAGAGTCTGCTAATGTGTCTCGTTCATCCTATGCTACATTCGTCGACATCGGTAGTTACATTACAGTGATTCCAACACCTGCAGACAACAAGGGACCTAATCATCAGTTTGACAGAAAACTGACTAGGCATTCGGCTCAGCCCCTTTATAACCTTTCCAATGTCCACTCATGCGGAGCTTTACAGACGCGCAAAGAGGCACACAGTGTGTAGGTAGACGGAGTATTGATGGGAAAGGGATGCATTTCCAACAGTTTTGTAATAGACCTAATATATAGACCGTGAAAAGGCAAAAGATTGGACATAATCAATAGAGTAGGCTAAAGTTTAGATCAAATATACCTACTGACCGCCAATCTTGTGAATACAATGAGCTAAAATAGTGAGATGAGGCAGGAAATAGAAGAACTGGCGCTCAACGAGGCAATGATCAGTTGAAGATATGATACATTCATTGGCAAGGTGTAGGGCAGTCCACTATGCCTTGTCTGGCCTGCGGCAAGTGGATGGTGGAAAGAGACAGAAAACGAAGGACGAGTGGAGCTCACAGAATCGGCATCGGTGAAGAATGCCGCAAAAGAAGGAAAGGAAGAAGCAATAGAAATGACGTCATCTTGATCAAGTGTTAAAGTAAAACCCCAACGAGGCACAGGGTTAGTATGATATTTGCCTTCACTGAAATGGGAGTTGGGTGCATGAACTTGCAGCTGCCTGTCTGTTTTGTCAGGTTGATTGAGGAAATGGGGCATTGCAGGACGTGGTAATGCAGCAGTGTGTTGGGGCGTGGAAAGAGCAGTACTGGAAGAATGAGACCCACCTACGGAAGGCACGTTGAACCAGGCCTTGAGAAGGGAGGAGGGGGCGGAATTATTCGCCTCCACCTCAGGTCCTAATGTACCAAGTAGCCCCACATGGTTATCTTGTTTCTGCATACATGCGAGACCGAATGAAAATACTCATTTGACCTCGATATACTTTGAGCCAGTAGCGACTGGCAAACGAAGTAGCACTTGAGTGATAGTCTATGGAGGTGGCCATGAATCATGCGCGGTCGGCTAAAGAGACTAGCCAAGCCTGACTCACTGGGACAAGGCTTTGCTTTGGCCTCCCACAGTGTTTGTAGCGTAGGCTAACGACAATTAGCAGACGACGCAACTGAGATTGCAGTATGGGTATGAAAAGAGACTGGTGATTCGCCTCCACAGATTTCAATGGAATAACCATGTGTAAATTCTTGGAAAACTATACTAATCGCGTGCTCAAGCAAACCACTGGCCCTCATTAGAAGCGTAGGAGAACAGTTGTTTAGCTGGGACGAAAGGAGGAGTTGAAGGTTGAGGGGAAAGAGAAGGACAAATAGATATGAAAGAGAAGACGCTAGGCGGCGTAATACTCACTCAATTTGGAAAGTGCCAGCATTGCTGCATGCGACGCATCCAAAAAGGAGGCACTACGAGTACAGGGTAAGGAATAAGGACTATCGTTGACAGCAGCCTTCGTGCCAAAATGTATTGTTAGGAGCCGAATGCATGCGAGTGAATGCAATTGGAGAAGAGTGTGTAGGGCTTGTGTAGGGTGGACGCCTGTTTAAAACGAATCAATTTTGCATACAATTTGGTAGAGGTAGAAGGCATTTCTAATGACCCTTAGGGTTCGTGTAGTAGATGGGAATCTGAGTCCTTCGTTTGCCTGAGTGGTGATGAAGGCAGAGCCAAAAGGCCTAATCACCAAATACTTTCCACGGAGGTGAAATCCACTTGAAGACGTCGCTTTTACTTTCCCAATTTAGGAACGGCAGTCACACAAAGGCGCACCAAGTGGCAGAACATCCGCCGCACTCGACCATCACAACTTGTGAAGAGCAGTGATTTCAGCTTCCTACCTAAAAGAGAATGAATGAATGAATGAATAAATGGACGAATGAATGGATGAATGAATGAATGAATGAATGAATGAATGAATGAATGAATGAATGAATGAATGAATGAATGAATGAATGAATGATCCGACTCGCATCCGAACACAGCTGCCCCCCAATGTGGACCCTTTGGGCGTCAACTTCTCAGCATTTATTCGACTAAACATTGTCGATGTTGTTGTTGGTCACTTTTATTTTTCCTTCTGCATCACAATATGCGATGCAGTAATTAGTTGAGGCAGTGGACATTCACTCCACCCACATCGGTATGATTGCAGGCCTTCTAGAACGAAGGGCCAAACAGTTGCAATAAGTCAAATGGAATGAGGCTTGGTTGACGGCAGGAGTGCTGAAGCATCAATTGAAGCTCTCATTATTAACTCTGACAACACCAGATATCTATTTTGAAGACTATTATTCTGACATCTAACTTTGGCAGAACTGAGTTCTGGCTGGCAATGATTGAGTTGGAGGAACTCTTGAGGAATCAGAACTGTGGACGAGCATGCGGCATCTCTCACGGTGACTTGGACTTACAGCTTGAACTACCCAGTAAGGCATCAGTGTTGCCTCGTTTGCGGACAGGTGAGGTGAGGTGAGGTGAGGTGAGGTGAGGTGGACACGGCATCAAGTGACTTCGATAACGCTCACCCCAATCAAGTGGCAGCCGCACCGACATCGCAGCATTGACTCCCACTACTAACCTTGCATACACAAAGAGTCGGTGCCACCGCTTAAATTCAATGCATGCAATTCGAAACTGGCTTCCACAAGTGGAGGGCAACAATCGCAAATGCAGGCAATCCACCAGTGAACACCACAGCAATGTCCAAATGTTGTCTATCAGCGCGCCATGTAGCACAGCCTGAGAACATGACCCCATTGGCATGACACTTGTGTGCGAGTACGCGTGTCCGGGTTGGGTCTGCTTGGGAGCGTGAATGACGTTTACTTGAGGTCTCATCTCTTCACACAACCCAACGTCACTTCAACAGAACAGCACGAAAGGGTTGATGGAGTTAGATTTGCCGTCAGCAAACAGTGTTTGCATTACAATTAAGCGCATTCGCATAAATGAAGAACGCAAATCGTGTAGCATGATGAAGAAGTGTACCGCCTTGCTATGATGTGTTGTCTTTTTCATCTGCCTTATGCTGCTTTTTGAATTCCCACGTGGTCCACTTGTATGTGCATAGTTGGAGCGATAGTCTGTGCTATCGCACCCTCCTCCGCCACTGGTTATTCGAACTCATTCACTTGGGGTTGGCGTGTGTTGAATGTTCGCAAGTCAGATGTGTGCGTTCGTTGACGTGAGACCATCACTTTGACTGAATTGATTCTATTTTGTGGCCGACAATGCCATTTGTTCTAGTTTTTCTGTGAAAAGGCCAAGTGGTTTGCGCTTGCCTATTGTCTCCACCATTGTGTATAGCCGTTTCTGTGGTGTAAGTGAATGTACTTTTGCGGAATCTGTTTAAGACAAGTCGTCAGTGTTTAATTTAGAGTGGCATGGAGCTGTTATTATCGGTTTGGGCATGATGGATGTTGATAGGATGTGGTACAGCAATCTACCTTATAATCTGCATAGATACCTGCTGCTGCTGCTGCTGCTGCTTTGCTGACTTGGGAAAAGCCTTATTGAAATTTGATCACCATATTCTCGTTTAACTTAGATTTAGCGCATTGTCAAGCAATTTTGTCGGTTGCTTTGTTAGTGTTGTGTTGTTTGCAGTGGAGCGGATGGACATAGGAAAAGACACGACTTTGAGTGGATAAGGCTCCGTCTAGTGCTCATAGTCCAAACCACCAAACTTTGTCGCCTGATTATTGTGGAAAGAGGCTTTCTTTGGATGGTTGCCTTCGAAACGTGGATGAATGGGTGAATGAATGAATGAGTGAAGCGTTTATGGGAGATGCAGTGCTTTGGTGATGAGTGTGAAGGCAGCACACTAGTCATCCCAGCCTGTTTGCCTCCTCTACTGTGGCGATGAAGTAGCCTTGGAGAGATATCTGGCCTCGCTTTAGTCGTAGTGGTAATTAGCTTTGGCTTCATTGTTTTTTGCCGTACGACTGGTTGTTGATTGGCGGCTCGTGGAGACATGGACAAAGGTGTGGGTTTGACATGCAAACAAGTCAGTGAATAAATTTAACGGGTGGATAGTTGAGATTTAATTGTTAATTTACTCACTTTTCGAATGTCTGCTTAATGGGTTATTTGGGTGGTAGAGGCTTGGACAAATGGGCAGGTAGTGGTGGGAGGGTCGGCTCATTTCTCTGTCCATGGATCTACCCACGCGCATGGCTAGCTACGTACTCACCCACCCACCTCTCCTCCCATCCGCTCCACTTCAACAACGGCAGAACATGCGCCGTCGAGGTGTTTGTACCTTGCGGTCTAATGTGAGCGAGCTTGTCGAAACTACCGCATCCTTGTTGGGACCGCCTGGATGTGGAGGCGCTGTTGTTTGTGATGGGCGAGGATTGAATGCTTCACCTAGTCCGGCTGACTTGCTTGCGTGCAAGTGACTCACGAGCTTGACCGGTTGTGTGTTTCCGGCTCTCTGGAATTTGTAATTCTTCTCTCTCAACCTTTCCAAAGATCTGTGGCAAAACGAGAGCATCCATGCGCCTTCGTCTTCGTCATGGGAGCTTGTCATGTTCCGCAACGCTCTTTGGAAGTGGAAGATTTTGTCTTTCTTCAGACGTCCTTAAAGCAAGCACGCATCGTGGTTACTTGTCGAGATCCTGCGCGAGTGTATGGGAGCAAAATAGGTGAGGTGATCAACATGGCTAATAGCTATGCGACTCACGAGTGCTGCAGAGTGAGGGCAAGTGGGTTGGATCGGCCTCAGCTTGTGGTCGTCAGGCAGGGTACTTGTATTTCTTTACCCTCTCCATGAATGTGGCATGACATTTGCAGTGTCATAACTGCTACACGAAAGCGTAGGAGCGCCGCGGTAGCAGCCGGCGTGACATTTTCTGACTCACCAAAGATGCTCCACCCTCAATGCCACCCACTCCCAACATGCATAAAATGATGCCACTGGTGTTGGTTGTTATAGCTGGAAACTGAATAACACTCTAATAGTCTCCATCCGGATGACATCTTTGCATTTACGATAGGAATTTCGGGAGTCTAGCACAAATGCGTGATGCAGCTTTCACCCTGAACAGAAGCTGTGCCTGCTTCAGCAACACTCCAACAAGCTTATGTGACACAGCAGGCAAAGAGGAGAGGAAGGCAAGGTGGGACACTCGTGATTATCCTTAGTAGCAATAACGCTATCAAGATTAAGCCATGACCACCAGAAACACTATCATGGACGCAGTGAAGGGAGGAGAAGGTGTCGATTTCTGCCCCTCACAATGATGCGCCGACTTCAACGAGCAGATGGAAGAAGAGGTGGGAGGATAGATAGGTGAGCAGTCATGCACGCGGGTATGTCCATAGACAGAGAAACGAACAGATTCTCCCATCTACACTAAAAAACCTGCCAGGCACATCTGGTTTTTGTTTAGGCTGAGAGAATAACAGAGACGAATGCCACTCATTCTACGCATCAAAAAAGGAAACAAATGCCACTGCCTGTCACAAACTTGTGCAAATTCAGTGGCACCATTTAGTATCAACAAGTACAAATATCTGCCTTGTGAGCATCCAACACGTAGCAGAATCCGTGTTTGTACTGCAAGTTTACTTCCCCACCTCTCATTGTTGGTTGGAAGTGGATTGCAGGTGGCTCGATGAATGTAAGTTAGGGCGTCTTTGTGTGCTCTTCGTCGCCTTCGTCTGCTATTTGCGCAGTGGTGGGAGGAGTCTGTGGCAGGATATTGCTCTTTGGCAACCTGCAGGGCCTTTCTGTCGTGTGTTTGCTGAGCATCCAAGCAGGTCATTTTGCGTGATCATGAAGTAAGCCAGTGTTCTAATTATCCATTCATCCGCTCATTCAAGGCAGGACATCCGATCTAAGAACAATTTTGTTAGAGCTTCACACGAAACGATGAGCTTAATTATGCCACAGTTGAATGGTGTGCGATGGTAAAAGCCTTGTTGTTACCTTTGGTTTGGAGCGAGGAGGTTGGTGAGCATGTGGACTGATTAAGTCGAACTTCCGGATTAAGACATATTTCCACTGTGTCATGGCATCGGGTTGACTACTCCTTGTTGTTCACTCTTTATTGTCCATTTTTTTGCTTCAATGAACCTAAAAGCATTCCTTGCACGACTGGGAACAACTCCTCTAATGCCGTGAATTCGAATGCACACTTCTGTAAATTCGAAGAAGCAGTGAGATTCACCACGAAAAGAACAGGAAATGCGGCTTTTGCTACCAAGTGTGCATTAAGAAGATGGTTGCAAAGCATTTCAATGCACCGGTTTTACCGTAGTGACCTGAAAGTTGTGCCAAGTATAGGACCAGAAATAGCTACTGGGAATGCTTCCAGTAACAGCGTACCAACACGTGGTTTACCGTGTTACACTCATGTCAGAGCAATTTGCAAGCACAAGGCAGGTCTTTGACGTAAAGAACGTGGTGCTATCTGACCACTCTGGAATTGGCTCGCATTCGAACCTAACACCGCATCCCCCAATTTAAGATGATTCACCCAATCGAAAGCAACGCTTTTGGTTGCCTCGTAAGTACTTGTGCTGCTTAAGTTTGCTAACATAATCTTGAATCACCTCTCCGTGAGCCATTGGCAGTACAGATGTTTCCTGACAAAGAGAGCATAGTAGTTTGACACTGTCAGTGCAGAGGCTCACCCACCTTGCACCCTACCAACGGTAACAACAAGGCTCTTTCGCCCCACACTCCGTTGAAATGTGGTACAACTAGGCGCACCACATCGTGTGAGGTCCAAAGCAACTATTTCCAGATCGAATGTGTCATCTCTCGACAATTTGCCCTGACTGAGCAGAGGCTAGCTTAACTAGCACAGCAGTTTGCCTCATGGGAGAGGAGAAATTATCCGATTGAATGTTCAACAAACTCACTGCGGGAAGACGTTGCAGGTTCTTGAGGAGTAATACGCCACCATGGGCATTTAATGACTTCGTTCATTTCAAGATCATCCTACATTTTGAGGAGAAATAAGGCACAGGACTAACACAGCACAGAATCCTGGGCAAATGATGAACAGGATCACGCAAGTGTTGATGGGACATTTCCACAAGCAACACAAAAACGGGGCTTGACTGCTCGTGCCTCCAACAGCCAAATTGACCTCCGCGTGTGACTGCCCTTCCTAAATTGGGGAAGTGGAAGCGACGTCTTCAAGTGGATTTCACCTCCGTGGAAAATATTTGCTGATTAGGCCTTTTGGCTCCGCCTTCATCACCACTCAAGCAGACGAAGGGCTCAGATTCACATCTACTACACGAACCCTACGGGTCATTAGAAATGCCTTCTACCTCTACCAAATTGTATGCAAAATTGATTCGTTTTAAACAGGCGTCCACCCTACACAAGCCCTACACACTCTTCTCCAATTGCATTCACTCGCATGCATTCGGCTCCTAACAATACATTTTGGCACGAAGGCTGCTGTCAACGATAGTCCTTATTCCTTACCCTGTACTCGTAGTGCCTCCTGTTTGGATGCGTCGCATGCAGCAATGCTGGCACTTTCCAAATTGAGTGAGTATTACGCTGCCTGGTATCTTCTCTTTCCCCTCAACCTTCAACTCCTCCTTTCGTCCTAGCTAAACAACTGTTCTCCTACGCTTTTAGTGAGGGCCAGTGGTTTGCTTGGGCACGCGATTAGTATAGTTCTCCAAGGATTTACACATGGTTATTCCATTGAATTCTGTGGAGGCGAGTCACCAGTCTCTTTTCATACCCATACTGCAATCTCACTTGCGTCGTCTGCTAATTGTCGTTAGCCTACGCTACAAACACTGTGGGAGGCCAAAGCAAAGGCTTGTCCCAGTGAGTCAGGCTTGGCTAGTCTCTTTAGCCGACCGCGCATGATTCATAGCCACCGCCATAGACTATCACTCAAGTGCTACTTCGTTTGCCAGTCGCAACTAGCTCAAAGTATATCGAGGTCAAATGAGTATTTTCATTCGGTCTCGCATGTATGCAGAAACAACATAACCATGTAGGGCTACTTGGTACATTAGGACCTGAGGTGGAGGCGAATAATTTCGCCGCCTCCTCCCTTCTCAAGGTCTGGTTCAACGTGCCTTCCGTAGGTGGGTCTCATTCTTCCAGTACTACTCTTTCCACGCCCAACACACTGCTGCATTACCACGTCCTGCAATGCCCCATTTCCTCAATCAACCTGACAAAACAGACAGGCAGCTGCAAGTTCATGCACTTAACTCCCATTTCAGTGAAGGCCAATATCATACTAACCCTGTGCCTCGTTGGAGTTTTACTTTAACAATTGATCAAGATAAAGTTATTTCTATTGCTTCTTCCTTTCCTTCTTTTGCGGCATTCTTCACCAATGCCCATTCTGTGAGCTCCACTCGTCCTTCGTTGTCTGTCTCTTTCCACCATCCACTTGCCGCAGACCAGACAACGCATAGTGTACTGCCCTACACTTAATGATCCTTGCCTCGTTTCGTGTCAGTTCTTCCATTTCCTATCTCATCCCACTATGTTAGCTCATTGTATTCACAAGAGTGATGGCCAGTAGGTATATTTGATCTGAACTTTAGCTTACTCCATTGATTATGTCCAATCTTTTGCCTTCTCACGGTCTATATATTAGGTCTATTACAAAACTGTTGGAAATGCATCCCTTTCCCATCAATACTCCATCTACCTTCACACTGTGTGCTTCTTTGCGCGTCTGAAAAGCTCCGCATGAGTGGACATTGGAAAGGTTATTAAGGGGCTGAGCCGAATGCCTAGTCAGTTGTCTTCCAGACTGATGAAAAGGTCCCTTGATGTCTGCAGGCGTTGGAATCACTGTAATGTAACTACCGATGTCGACGAATGCTTCCACTTGGTCACTTTGGATTGTTCGGCAGGCCTCCTCTACTTAAACTGAACCACTGACAGTTAGCCATTGGTTACCTGACTAGCCACAACCGATCGTCTTCTTGACCATAAAACACGCTCTTTGCAGTGCTTTGAACTTGCATCTTGAGGCCCTTAATATCGATGCAGCGCGCATCAGAAAGGGGAATTGACCTCGTCACAGCTTTGTCGATCGCGTAGTTGGTCGCTCAGTCAGCATCATAGGATGAATGAGACACATTAGCGGAATCGGCACTAAGCTTGGCCATGCACTGCAGACTCTATTGGACCAAGTGACCCAATGTGTGCATCTTGTTTCCAACTCGATGCGAGACTAAATGGAGAATTCTCATTTGGCTATCGATGCCTTTCTCGTGAAGTGGATTGACAAACGAGGCGGTGGAGTAGTCTGCCGAAGTCTGGCCTACTCCAGTCTGGCCACGCATTGGATTGCAACAGTGCATTTCAAATAGGCCAGCAACACTTGGCAACTAACACTAATGCAATATGCCTGCTGACGTTTGCAGGCTTGCGAAAGTACTATTTAGTGGCGCAAATGTGACTAAGATGCAAATAAAAAAAGAATTCGGCGACTTACTTCTAAGTTCTTGCCTAAATGAGCAGACGCGAGTTCTTAGTTAATTATCTCGGTTCTTTGCCTGCGCGCACTGTAAAGCCCCATCAAAGAGGAGAGTGTAGATGCCTCGAAAGCGCCGACGAAAGCGAAGAACAGTGCGCGTTCGACTGTCAGTCGACAAGGAGTTGGACACGCGTACTCGCACACACGAGTCATGTCATTGGGGTCATGTTCTCAGGCTGTACTACATGGCGCGCTGATAGACAACATTTGGACATTGCTGTGGTGTTCACTGGTGGATTGCCTGCATTTGCGATTGTTGCCCTCCACTTGTGGAAGCCAGTTTCGAATTGCCTGCCTTGAATTTAAGCGGTGGCACCGACTCTTTGTACATGCAAGTTCAGTAGTGGGAGGAGATAATGCGATGTCAGTGCGCTCGCCACTTGAGTCGCGTTAGTGTTTTCGAAGTCACTCGATGCGGTGTCCACCTCACCTCACCTCACCTGTCCGCAAACGAGGCAACACTGATGCCTTATTGGATAGTTCAAGCTGTAAGTCCAAGTCACCGTGAGGGATGCCGTATGCTCGTCGACTGTCCTGATTCCTCAAGAGCTCCCCCAACTCAATCACTGCCAGCCTCAACTCAGTTCTTCCAATGTTTGATGTCAGGATAACAGTCTTCAAAATAGTTGTCTGGTGTTGTCAGAGTTGATGATGGGAGCTTCAATTGATGCTCCAGCAGTCCTGTCGTCAACCAAGCCTCATTCCATTTCACTTATTGCAACTGTTTGGCCCTTCGTTCTAGAAGGCCTGCAATCATACTCATGTGGGTGGAGTGAATGTCCACTGCCTCAACTAATTACTGCACCGCATATTGTGGTGAGGAAGGAAAACTAACGATGACCAACAACAGAATCTACAATATTTTGTCAAGTGTATATTGAGGAGTTGACGCGCTTTGCATCCACATTGGAGGCAGCTGTGTTTGGATGCGAGGTAGATCATTCAATCCTTCATTCATTCTCTTTTTGGCAAGAGGCTGGAATCACTGCAATTCACGAGTTGTGAGAGTTGAGTGCGGCGGGTTTTCTGCCACTCAGTGCTCCTTCGCAGGTGCAACACTTACATTTACTTGTCCATTTTGAATGAACTCTTCAAAGTGACATTAATTTGGCCCTTGGCACACAAGCAAGTTGTCAAGTCCACTTCATTTGTCCCACGTCATTTTGTCGTCGTTAGCTTATCCATCACGGTGCACCATGGGGAAGTGTGGGATGTCTGCCTCAGTTCTGGCTGAGTCTATTATTCGCACACAAGATGTTCACTTTGGGGAGTGTTGTGGTGTTGAATGTGTCTAGGAATATTTTCGACTTCCACCGATGTGGAAGGAGACGGCAGAGGGCAGCAACACAGAGTGGCGAGCTGGCAGTGATAAGTGTGGTTCCGCTGTTAAAGGAGAAAGCAGGGAGTACTTGTGTGAGGAATGCAAGTCCACGTTGCCTTTGGTCAAGAGAGTTGTCCGCTCTTGAGGTTGACTACTGACGTGATGTCAACAGCCCCACAGACAAATCATTCATCCCACCAGGTTGCAGCATCATCGGGTTCTCGTTCTCCGCAATAACCTCCGAGCAAGAATGGGCGCATTAGATGACCCAATTGTAAATTGTGTGCCTTCTGCTGCAGTGGGATCCATGTGGGTTAGAGAGAGAGAAACGAAGACCGAAGAGCAATGTAGGCGTGAACAACGAATGTGAGCTCTGCAACGTGAAAGCTTCTGGAGGTGTACAAAAAGAAGAATGCAGCTCTTAGAATGAGAGACTGTTGTAGCTAACATTGCGCTTCTCGCTTTACTTGCCAATTTTACCTTGGTCATCTAAAGGGAATGCCGAGTAAATGATTGTAAAGCAGTTGCCGAGAAACGCTTCCATTAAAATTGAAACATCATGATCTATTCCTAGCTACTCAAATGTGCTTCACTCATGTTGGAGCAGTTTGTAAACACAAAGAAAGGCGCTGCCTGACTTCTGTGGAATAGGCACAAGTTCTGGCGATTCGCCTAAACCAACGCCACACTTCTGGTTACCTCGTGAGGACTTGTGTTGTTTAGGCCTGTCAGCAATTACAAAGGCCGGAAGACTATTGAACGACATCAGCGGCATTTGTTTTGCATTGTAAAATGCACTAGGCAGGAGCGCGTGCAAGATGCATCGATTTGGCATTGATGGGGCGATTCATGGATGAACAGACCAAATATGATTAAGTGGGTAAATACACTATATGTGTAAGTGCTTCCAATGGATCTCTCGACATCAGAAGGAACAAAGTGACTCCTCCCAACGCTTCTTATTCACGCGCGCTTAAGACCAAGACCACAGAACTACATACATTGCAGACTTGACTTGCATTCTAATGGATACCAGAGTTGCGGAGACACTGTTAGGTAGTGCACGATTTTTCCTTCTTCCCCAGGTGATCAATAACCATTGAACTTTGTCGCCACACGGCCTTGTTACTAATTTTCGCCCACCTTAGGCCCCGGACTGCTGAGTAAGTGAGCCGACTTCCTTACGACAGACAACATGCTTTGCAGCAAAATGTGGACATTGCGAATGGTCCAATTTCTGTGAGAAATTGGAGTTTATCTCCTCCCTTGTGTTCACCTTGTTTACTATCCCATTGCACACGGTGGTCCTCTGCTCAAAAATCGGTCAGACTGATACTCTTAAGCATTCACTGTAACTCTCTCCCTCCCTCATCGTTTGAGAGAATCACCCAATCAGACTCAGATGCTCTTGCTGCTCCTTCAATCATGTAGCTTTGGAGACGATTGCAAACAAGGCCATTGCTGTCGTGGTATTTAACCCCAACTGCGACTCAAGCGTAAAAGAATTTATTTGTTGTCAACATGTTCGCAAAGCAACGAATCTGAGCAAAGAAAGGTGCGATATGCTTGTTTGTGTGCAATTCTCAAGCAAATTTCACGTCCGGTTCTTCAAGTGGGTGCAATTACAAAAGTGGTGTCATCAGTGGTGATGCCAAGAAGGCTGAAATGGGAGGAAAAAGAGATGACAGCGATTGCAGATTGGTGCATTGGAGTGCCTCAAAACTACGCAAGGAATACATAAAGGAAAAAGGGAGTAGCAGCTATTCCATCGACACGAAGGAATGGAAATATGTGTAGTTCTAGAAGCAAGTAGCGTTTAAATGATCAACCGGTGAAGTGCCTTCAATCAAACACTCCTCATGTCCGACGTGCCCAACTGCAGAGAGCAGGCATTGCCGTGGGACATGCGGATTGGAAAGAGGCAACATGAGTAGCCCAGCCAGATGATACATGAGTTGGTGGATCGGTTCATTTAGCTTAGTCAAAAGGGAATCAGTGCATCGACTTACCGGAGGAGGTCGTTGATGTCTAGTTGCATCAAGTGGAAAATCATGTCAAAGCCAGCAAAGTTTTATGCATTGCTTGGCTAATTGGTAAGCAGTAATAGTTAAGTTCATGGCAAAGCGGCTTTATCCTGACAGGTGAAGGTGTGTTGCATTTTGCAAGAGAATGTGTGGAAACACTCACCGTTTTCCGCACTGCCCATTGAAGCTGGTGCAAAGTGAGTTGACAAAACCAGGAAAAGCACTTTATGGAGAGCTTTGCCAATTAATGTGTACTTTCTAAATTTACACATTAAGGCAGCATTTTGTTCAACTTTTGTCAATAAAATGGGTGAAGCAGGTTTTTCTGTGGCAGGGAAGTGAATATCTTGCACTAACTCAAGAAATGATAGCGGAACTTCGAACTGGTGCTGGAACCAACTGCAGCACACGATAAGATGTCGCACCTGCGAAAAGCAGCAATACGTGGATAAAGGAAACCAAAACTGGGTAGGCGTGCAGCCAGAATGGCAGCTTACCGGTTCCACTCTGGTAACCTAAAAGTGGTGTCAAGAAAACAATAAAAAATATTTGCCAAAAACTGCTTCTTAGGTACTCGAATGTGCCAGGAAATGCTTGCAGTAGCGTTGCACCAATACGAATTATTCCTAGGCACTCGAATGTGCTCCACTCATGTGAGAACTCCATGCAAACACAAAGAAAGGCCTTCACTGCAAAGCATGTGGCCCTGTCTCACTGCTGTGGAAAGGGCATGCATTCGCACTTACCATTGCACGCCGCGATCTCCGGCGATTCACCTAAACCAACGCAACACTTTCTGTCATCTCGAAGGGACTTGTGCTGTTTGGGTCTGCCAATGTTTGGGGTGCTCGGGACAATACTTAACCCCCAATCAGTCAAAATATTCCGCCACAATGAAGGCAAAATATGCCGACCTTATCAGCTCGGACGCTCACTCACTTCCTTGCTCCCAATCAACGGTAACAACGAGTTTCGACTTGTTCCCTTCTAATTCAAATGTAGTATAATCAAGCGTATCATTTCGCGTAAATTTCAAAACAAAACAAAACGCTGACCCGAATGTGGATGTGTGGGAATCCTCTGGCCTCGTATCGCATAATGCCACGCCACATACACTACTGACACTTCTACAAATACCTGTAAACTTTCCCTGCATTTTACGGCCTCCTGCACTCGGGCTGTTAAAGCGGTAAGTGCTTCAATAAGTGGTTCAACGTTGAGCAAACAAAATGAGGAGAAGTTTAGGGATGAGAAAATTGAGAAGGATTTGCACAAGCCTGGACTAGAAGGGAATCCACTCGACGAACTTGTATGAAGTCGATCTAAGTGCTCGTATTGATGAAGGATCACAACGATTACTTGGATGAAAAGAAGATCTTGTGAAAGCTGTGCTTCTGCTGACACCAACGCTGTTCTGGCTGTCTCCATCACACATTCGTAAAGTGATGCGCGATGCTAACCATCCTCAGTGGTTACTTCACTTCTCCCTCTGCCTATCTCATTCTAAACTACTTTTGCAGGTGGCGGGCAGAAATTTCAACTGCCTAATTGCATGTTGCTAAAAGAAGATTGCACTGAGTTAGGGACAAAGATACGCTTCCGTGCGGTACAAAATCAGTTTTGCGGGTTCTAAACGTGGCCCTCGTTAATTGGCGCGATCACGTCTGTTGTGTGGGGTTGCGAAAGACTTCCTTAAGCGTTGACAACTTTTGCATTTCTAGTCCCTTCGGGTGTGCGAAGAGATTGGCTCAAGGAATGAGTGTCCATGCATCAGTGTTTATAAGTTGAAGGAGGTGCGACTTCAGTAGCTCAGCGCAACTAACGCGGACATGAGTTCAAATGGGTGCTGGAGATGTGGCCACTCTTTCAAGCAGCGTAGGAAAAGCGCTAGAGATTGCAGCTAGGAAGACTAAGTGAAATGGACTGGCTGCATGTTGTAAGGACGTAAATTTATCTCTGTCCCTCCTCCTTCTTACCACACGCGGTGCTCTTGTGTTCACGTCATCAGTTAGAGCGAGACACTTAAGCATTCCATTCAACTCTGCTTCGCAGTTGCCTTTCGTGTTCTGTGAAACATGTGACGGTGTTGCTGTGGTTGTCATCGCTGGCGTCAACACTACGAACGTGACATTGAACAACAAATTCAACTTAAATGGAGTGGAAATTTATTCAAACAAAGCGCATTTAAGCAGCAACGCATTTGGGCAAAGAGAGAGGCAAATGACAGTTTGCATGCAGATCTCAAGCACACATCGCGATGAAATCTTCGAGAGAATGAGTTCACCAAAGTGCTGCCATCAGCAGCGACGTAAAAATGGCTAAAAGAATGAGAAAGAGAAGGTAGGCACACCTTTAGAAGTGATGGAACTGCAATAATAAATGGATTTTGGGATTGAAAGAAAAGTGCATTCCTGACTGCTGCATTGGAAAGGTTCAGAACTGTGCAAAGTACATATCTCAAAAGGAACTAAGAAGTAGCTATTCCATCGACACGAAGTAAGAGGAATACGCGTTGCTGAAACAGCAGGCAGCGTCTAAATAATCGTCTGTTGACAGCCTCCTATCAAATGCTCGTCATGTTCTGCGTGTCTCAGCAACGCGAATGGGTGTCTTACCGTTGGAGGCCAGTGCAGTCGTGGGACCTGTGAGATGCAAGCATACGAAGAGAGGTGGCTCAGTGAAGTGGCACTCGAGTGGAGGGATCGGTGCATTGAGATTCGTGGAAAGAAGTCATTGCATCAACTTACCAGAGGAAGTCGTTGCTGTTTGAGTGCGAAACAACACTTCATGCAAGGCTTGGCTAATCAACGTGACCTTTCCCACATTCACACATCCAAGCAGCACTTTGTGGTGTTTTAAACGAAGTGGATGAAGCAAGCTGAGTGTGACGTGGAAGAGAACATTTGCATCAACTGTAGAATATTTAACGTATCGTCCAACTAGCACTGCAAATGACTGTAACTTACGGTTGGATGTCGTAGCTAAGCAAAGGCAGTAACTTGTGAGTGGAGGAAGTGAGGAATGCGTGGACACACAATCAGAATGGTGGCTTACGAGAACGCAGAGATTGTAGTAGAAGCGCTTTTGGTTCTGGAAAAAAGGCATAAAATTACTAGAGCCAATCACCACAAACGTGTGTCGAAATGCAATTCTCGATATGAAGCAAATGTTTTAGGAGAAACAAGCAAAGCGATGTGCAATGGCAGCCTGAAAGATGGTCGTTGTGGACGGATTTAATGTGTCATTTGGTGAGGGACTATTGCAGCAACCGCAAAAGAAGCTGATCCTTTGGGATGCCAGCAGCACCCACCTTTTCACGTATCACAATAATGTGGGCAAACAAGCACAGCAGAGAAATACTGGCACACCTGACACACCCTAAACTTAACCTGTAGTTTGGTGGATGCAGCAGTGAAGGCTTTAAATTAGCTATTCGTGTGATGGGACATTTGCCTACGGCATTTCAACTTGACGCAGCTCCTACTGACCGTGTGTTGTCGCTAGCCGAATTCGAGGAGAAGGATTGTGGAGATGCTGAGATAGTCGTGTTATATGCTCTGCTCCTCAACTTCTTTGCGATGTTGTGGCAGAGAGCATGAAAGATTGCTAATGACGTAGAAGGTGTTTGGTGAAGGAACTCATTAGGATCAGTGACCTGACGCAGATGTTTCCAGTTGGGGAATGCCGCATGGCACATAGAATGCGTTAGTTTCGAAGTATTCACGGCCGTTAAACAGCGGCTTACTTACACGAACAATCTAAGCATTGACGAATGAGACAAATATTCATTAACTGGTAGAACTGAAAGCTTTAATGTGCAAATGGATGAAAGGTATTCCCACTCAATGCCTCTGTGGCTAATGTAAGGAGCAAGGGGGCACTGACGCAATGTGGGAGACTAGACAGATAAAGCATTCACTTAGCATAATCTGGTTCTTGTAGGCTGCAAACGTGGGTGGATACGTAGTCCAATTTCCACATTTCACCACCTCCTCCGTGGAATTTAGGGTAAAGTGCGCTGGATAGGGAGAGCCGCAGACTGAGCGCGAATGCTGGCATGAATCAAGTGTGTGTGTGCAGTGTAACTCAGAGGCATTGAGGGATGTGCCATGTGAAGAAGGAGGAATGCAGTTTTTGCAATGAGGTAACGCTACAACTAACCTTGCATTAGAAGTCGGGTTATGGATCAATTCAATTTACTCACCGCTTCTACCCTGGTAAGCTGAAAGTTATGCCAAGTAAATAATTGTAAATTAGTTGGCATGAAATGCTTCCGGTAGCGAGGCACCAACATCAATTATTTCTAAGTACTCAAATGTGATTCTCTCAAGTTGGAGCAGTTTGTAAGCGCAAGGAAAGGCTTCCACAGGCAAGAACGTGGTGCTCTCCAGCTTCTGTGGAATAGGCATGCGTCCGTACTTACCATTACACGCCGCGATCTCTGGCGATTCACCTACATCAACGCAACACATTCAGTCACCGTGTGAGGACTTGTGCAGTTAAGGTCTGTCGATAGTTGGAGTCGTCAGGACCCTACTTATCTCAGAACCACATTACTTTGAAGTGTAAGTCGGAAATAGGCCCACCTTGCCAGTGTGGACAACCACTCACCTTCTTGCTCCCAATCAACAGTAACCGCAAGACTCCTTCGCCGCCCAATCCATTCGAATGTGGTATGTTTATGAGCATTACGTCGTGTGAAGTTCAAAACAAATATTCTTAGGTCGGATTTGGTGTCCTTCGACAAATCACCTTTGTTGAGCAGAGAAGTCGTAATGTACACATTAGTTGGCTTTAAGGAGACGCCAAATGACCTGTTGAAATGCTCAGCAAACTCACTGCAGATAGGTGGTGCCGGTCGTCGAAGAGTAACGCCCTTCCATGTGCACCTGCGAAATCCTTTCACCCTAAAGTCGACCTGCGTTATGGAGAGTACAAAAGGACAGAATAGAGAGAGCACAAAACGCTGAGTAGGCGACGAAGAGGATTACGCAAACGTGGCAATGGCACGTCCATGAACAATGTACCAACCCTAGATTCACTGTTCGCGCCTCCAACAGCGAATTTCACCTCCACGTACGACTTGTCTCCCCGAAATCTGGACAGTGGAAATGACGTGTTCATGTCGACTTCACCTGTGTAGAAGAAGTGCTTAATGATTAGGCTGCCTCACTCTTCTTCCTTCCAACACTTGGTTATTTGAAGGACTCAGATGGCACATCTACCACATCAACCGCATTGAGCACTCGAAATGCCATGCTGTGTAAATCAAGTGTATCTGGAGCAATCAGTTCATGTCAAGCAGGAGTCCAATCCGCACAGCTTGTGCTCGTTCCTCCCCAACTCCCTCCACTCACCTTCCTCTGGCTTCTCAAAAGCACACTTGGGCACGAAAATTGCCGACGCAAATAGTCCATCTGCACCCCATATTTGCAACCCCTCCTCTTTGGACACGTCGTCGACAGTGAGGTTGGCACTTTCTGAAATTGGACACAGAAGTGTCGATGCGTCAAAGAAGACTTCTGCTACACCACTCCTGTTTGCACCCGAAGGTTTGTTTATTACAACAGCAAACGAATGAAAGTAAGAGTTCTCAGTCTTCTACCTACCTCCATCGGTTTGGCAGGGTCTACTCAAGACTTCTTCTTTGACGTAACACGCGCCATTCCTAACGTCAATGTCGGAGGATTGGCCAGTTTTCCACCTCGTTTTCAAAACCTGCAATCAATTCGAGTGCCCATTTCATCCGCCAATGCGCGAAACTTTCACCCTTGTAGTAGCAACTATGCCACGCCGCATGAAAAGGGTTATCATAATATGAAATTTGGATCGTGAAGGAGCACCAAAGAATGGGTCTCCTATCATGCTAGCACGTAGTGTGCGTTTATACTAAGTACAGTACGTACGGCATTTTTGGGTAAACGGAAGTACATCAACGGTGATGATCCCTGCGGTGTTCCAACAATGCGAGAGCCCCACAGCACTGGCTCCGCTCCTGTTTCACAAGGTTAAAATGCATTAAAGGGAAATAAGAAGTAGCAATTCCATCGACACGAAGCAAGAGGAATACGCGTTGCTGTAGCAACGCGCAGCGCCTCTTATCAAACACTCGTCATGATCTGCGTGTCTCAGCAACGCGAATGGGTGTCTTACCGTTGGAGGCCAGTGCAGTCGTGGGACCTGTGAGATGCAAGCATACGAAGAGAGGTGGCTCAGTGAAGTGGCACTCGAGTGGAGGGATCAGTGCTTTGAGATTTGTGGAAAGAAGTCAGTGCATCAACTTACCAGAGGAAGTCGTTGCTGTTTGAGTGCAAATACAACACTTCATGCAAGGCTTGGCTAATCAACGTGACCTTTCCCACATTCACACATCCAAGCAGCACTTTGTGGTGTTTTAAACGAAGTGGATGAAGCAAGCTGAGTGTGACGTGGAAGAGAACATTTGCATCAACTGTAGGAAATCAAACGCATCGTCCAACTAGCACTGCAAATGACTGTAACTTACGGTTGGATGTCGTAGCTAAGCAAAGGCAGTAACTTGTGAGTGGAGGAAGTGAGGAATGCGTGGACACACAATCAGAATGGTGGCTTACGAGTAGGGGTAGTTTGTGGCAGAGGCGATCCTGGTTCTGCAAAGAAGTCGCAGAATTACCACAGTCAGTTGCCACAAACATGAGTCAAAAT